>JAHTLZ010000204.1:98633279-98676928 GCA_023846285.1 Phrynocephalus versicolor | reverse complement strand
GGAGGGCCAAAGTTTGGACATGTTCCCCCCATGACTTGGACTCAATTTGCAATTTGGGGCCCACCCAGCATCCCTTTATTCTAAGGGGTGATAGCTGGTATTTTGAGGAAATCAGACTTAGGGATTTGGACTCAGGGCTTGATACTAAAGACTTGGGACTTCGTAGGTACTAAACACTTAGACTTGCCATTCCCACCCAAAGATTTGCCAAAATCCCTCATAGAATCTCTTGAATGGGTGCATACAGGCAGTAATGAGCTGAATAAGAGCTAATAAAAAACCAACTTCTGCTTCCATTTGAAGAGGAAGCCAAAGGAAGCCCTACACTGTGCTCAGCAGAACACTCCCACAGCTGACATCAGAGTTGATGTCAGGGGGAATTCTAATTCTACATGCCCTGTAGGACCGGTGCTTGTTCCAGACAAAGGAAAAGATGTGGAGAATGGATCTAAAGGGACCTGGGCTTTTTAAAAAATCCCAGGTCTAAAGCAATTGAAATTAACGCCCCTCTCTTTATTATATGGTCATGGTTTAAAACAGTAAAATAATCAGAACAACATATTAAAATACTCATAGAAACATACACATATTTAGAGAAAACAATTAGTTGGATTGATAGAATCTTTTTCCGAGATCTTGCAACAGAAAACAAAAAACTTAGCCACAGACTCTGTGATGACTTAGTTTTTCCCCTTCCATTCAATAATTCATATGACGTGCAAATGGGCTTCCAGGGCATTTTCTCCTAGTGGGGTAGAGAAATCTGTGATATTCTTTCTGGAGGCTACATCCAAATAAGGTAAGGGCAAAAGGCTTGGCTACTTCATCTACACAGGCACACAGGTGCTCCTCATGGGAAAATACCTCAGCATGTTCCCACAAGAGCGCCCTTCTCATACTGTCGAAAGCAGCTAGATGAAGACGTGGAGAAAACATGCCAGTATTTGGGGACAGTGAGTTTATCAGGATACCCAGCATGCTTAGAAAACTCAAAATCTAAGTCAAAATGTATTGGCGACCAAAATCTATGGCCATTTGACAGAAAGTATTGCAAGTGTACTTAGGCAATAAATCTCTTAAACCAAGAATTGATTTAAAAAAACATATTTTTGCAAGAAATAAAGGTAAACTAAAGATGGGTCAGCATACACAACCTTTAACCAATACTGGAAGGCAAGGGACCAAACTCTATACTCTACAGATGTAAGGCTGGACTCTAAGCATCGTCCTGCGGATGAAACTTGCCTAGGCCTGCCAAAGAAGCAACACAGAAGATTTGAGAGCACCCTTTCAACAACTGAATTAAAAACTTGAATCCATACTGCAATACCATGGAACAGCTGAGACAGAAATTTGACCTGCAGTGCAGTAAGAAGGAACAGCCCCTTGGTGTACAACCCCTAAGAACACCTTTACTTGTATTCTGTGACACCTGCATTGCCAACTGGCCCAAAAAAGAGTGGAGGAAAACAACAAATGTCCAATTATTTAAACTTCTAAACCGGCTCAATATGCTGTCCATTAATTATTCACTCATTTACCTGAGTGTATCTAAAAAGACCATGATTGTGCAAATTATCTTCACAGTGACCCATAAAAAACACTTACAAGTTGTGCAAGACCTATCATAGAGAGAGAGAAAGAGAGATAAGAACAGCACTGACTGCAAAAAGCAACAACGGGACCTTCATCTTGGCCAATTTTGGTACATGAAATGCTGATGCTAGGCACTTTTTGATCAAATCATTGGGATAAAAATTAAATAGTGAGAGGACTTCTCTAATGGTAAGAATAGGACTTGTCAAATTATCATCCAGACCACACTTTACTTGATGTAGGAGGAATTAATTTGAGACTGCAGTAATGCTACATGGAACTGTTAAAGTAAGAATCACAGATTGTTTGAATCATTTCCCCCTCCCTTTTTATACTGACATATTTCTGTGTATAGTCATGTGGTATATACACTGCTGGGCGTGTTCACATGGCTGTCGGTTCCACTGGTACATTTCTTGCTATTTCTACTGGTTCTGTAAGCTAAATACGAGCATCACCTCATATAAATTGATTTATTTGATGTCCTGTTTCGGGGTCTCTGCTGCCCTAAAATTTTTTCTTTTTCAAATTTTTAAGTATCCTGTCACTTTCAGCGTTCCGTCAATGTGCAACTAGTGGTATCTGTCACCTGCATCTCTTGCTTCCTTCCTGTTAAAAAAAATCACTTTCTGATTCCTTTCTCTACTTTCTGTTTCTCTCCTCTCTTTTTCCTTCTATGCTCCTTCTCTCCTTTTCACTTCCCTCTTTTATTCACTGATCCCATTTTCTTTATTTTCCTAGACATCGTTTCCTCTCAGTTCTTGGTTTTCATTTTTCTTTTCTTCTCTGAACAGTGCCAAGAGGAGGGAGTAGGTTTTAAAAGAGTTGCAAAGTATTGAGAAGTGTGTTTGTGTGTGTGTGGGGGGGAGACATTTATGGGATGCCTCTTTCTTTTTCGCAGCAAACAATTCCAAACAGGAAACACCCCTTTCTCTTCTCAAAGCCTCTTTCCTCTTCTCCTCCTTAAACCTGTAAGCAGGAAAGACTGTCTCCTTCTGAGTAATGTATTTCTGTTGCTGTTCTTGTTGCTGCTGCAGTTTCCCTGGATAGTAAGTGATCTATCTCTAGTCATTTAATTTTTTTATGATTTAAAAAGGTACAAGTGCAGTTGCCATGCAGTGGCCATGTTACCTCACAAACCCAGCCTATTTGCAAAGTAAATAAATTGACGGCAACATTCACATGGTCCAAAACAATAAGGACTGAAGCAACACAGCAATCAATCCACATTAAAACAACCATGCCAGTGATGTGGGAGAAGAACAATTGTTTGGCCAAATGAATTGATGTTAAGCGCGTGTCATGTGAAGGAAACTTATAATACAATTTAAATAATGACAGAATCAATATAACAGGATTTCTTTGGGCACATGTGATTAAGCCCTAATATGGATCAATGGATGATGGACATATGGATTGGGACACAGTTGTTGCAAAACACACACACACACACACACACACTAGAGAGCACTAAGAAGATTCTACAAGAATGCAAATCACCAAAGAAAGATATCAAAGGCCCTCCAAACCAAATAGTGTGTTTATTGCTGATTCTATTGCTCCACTTCAAAGAGTCCAATCTAGATTATACCTCCACAGCATCTTCTAAGAAATAGATCAACCCCCCTTTCCCCAAAGGATTACATCTGCTGCTGACTTTACCTCTACTTTCCAAGGGTTCTGTTCTGTCTCCTATGTTATTTAACATCTATATGAAACCACTGGGGGAGATTATCAGGTCTTTTGGGGTTAGGTGCCACCAGTATGCTGATGAGACCCAGCTCTACCTCTCGTCACCGGCGGACTCTAAGGGAGCTACTATCTCAACTTCACATGACTGTTTAGCTGCAGTAATGAATGGGATGAGGATGAACAAAATGAAACTAAATCCAGAAAAGACAGAGGTGCTCCTGGCCAGTCAAAAGGGAGAACAAGGGATAGGGATGCAACCCTTACTGGATGGGGTCACCCTCAAATTAAAAAATCAGGTATGCAACTTGGGGGTGCTCTTGGACTCATCCTTGAGCTTGGATGCCCAGGTCACAGCTGTGGCCGGGAGCGCATTTGTACAATTAAGGCTAGCACGCAAGTTATGCCCTTTCTTGAGAACCCATGGTGACACATGCCCTAGTGACGTCCCGACTGGACTACTGTAACGCACTCTATGTGGGGCTACCAATGAAAAGTCTCAGGAAACTTCTATGGGTCCAAAATGCAGCAGCTAGACTGCTGACTGGGACAGGGTACAGAGATCACATTACACCCCTATTAAAACAACTCCACTGGCTGCCAATCAGCTCTTGAGCACAATTCAAGGTACTGAAATTCACATATGAAGCATTATATGACTTGAGTCCTAGCTACCTCAAAGACTGAATCTCACAGTATGAACCGACTTGGGTGTTAAGGTCCTCAGGAGAGGCCCTTCTCTCCATCCAGCCACCCTCACAAGTACATCTCATGGGAACCCATGAAGGGGTTTTCTTAACTGCTATGCCCAGACTCTGGAACTCCTTCCCACTAGAGGCCAGGACTGCCTCATCTCTGTTGTCCTTCTGGAAACAGGAAAATACCTTTCTCTTCAGGCAAGCTTTCCCTGAATGATGAACTATCATGTGTATTTTATATGAATCTATGGGTTCACATAGACTTTGTGTGTATGACTATGTATAACCGTGTTGCTTTAATGTAATGTGGTCTATTAATGCTGTAAGTTGTCCCTCAATTCCTTGTTCTCAAATACTTGACTATGTCTTAATTGTAATGGACTGTATATTATCCCTCATTACTGTAAGCCACCTCGGTCCTTTTCCAAGGAGAAAGGCAGGATTAAAATATTCAAAATAGATAAATAAATAAATATACAATTTTGGCCCAGCAAAACTTTCAAGATCTCTGATATTTCCAATCATTCCATCCAACAGGTAACTGAGATTCCAGTCACCCACTGTAGGGATGACTCCCCATTAAAGAATGCAAAACCCAACACTACCAACACTGGAAGTACCCCTTAAGTACAAAGCTATTATAGCTACAATCGTTCCACTGGCAAAGGAGAGAAATGTGAAATATACACATATCAGATGTGACTTACCAGATTTAATTTGATTTTGAGATACAGAGTACATGAAAAAAATCAATTCTCTTACCTCTTCTGTTGATTTATTGTTCTCCACATGCTCAAGAGGGTTTTGGCAATCAGAAGAGGTCTTGGGTTTCCCAGGGATGATTGGTTCCCCCATAGAATAAACAGGAATGAGAGGCCGGAGGAATCGGAACTCACTGCTTAAGGATCCACCCGTTAAGCAAACGTCATAGTGATAATTCCTGGCAAGGGACCCACTCTGAGAATCCGAACAACCTTCTGGTATATCAGGCCTGATGGGAGGGAATTGAGGAGGTGCAGCAATAAAACTTTCTCTGGTACCTTTTTTTAAAAGTTTGATAACAACAAAAGAAATAATGGAAATTAGAAAAACAGTTGAGACTGCAGCCAGGCAGATCACTAAATAGAGGGTCAAGGTTTCCTCATTTTCTTCTGGATCTTGTTGGCTGACATCTACCAACTTCATATGAGGATCAGAAAAGCCATCCACAGGAAGGATGCTGAGTGTTGCAGTGCTGGTTTGTGGAGGGATTCCATTGTCTTTAACCAAGATGATAAGTCTCTGCTTGCTTGTGTCTCTCTCATTCAGGGGCCTCCTGGTTTTTACCTCTCCATTCTGGGCTCCTAGGCTGAAAAGAGTAGGATCAGTGGCCTTCAGCAGTTCATAGGAGAGCCAGGAATTTTGGCCAGAATCTCCATCCACAGCCACTATTTTGGTGACCAAGTAACCAGCCTCTGCTGTCTTGGGAAGCAGCTCATTGCAAGGGGAAGTGCTGTTCTGAAGGGGGTACAGGAAGAAGGGAGCATTGTCATTTTCATCCAGAATGAAGACTCGGACAATTACTTCTGAGCTCAGGGGAGGAATCCCACCATCCGTTGCCTTCACTTTTACTTGGAAGTCTTTGATCTGCTCAAAATCCAGAGATCTGATTACATATATATTTCCAGTTTCAGAGTTTATTGAGATATAAGAGTTCACAAGGCTATCCTCAAGCTTCCCGGGCAAGAGTGAGTAGCTCACTTTGGCGTTCATTTCTGTGTCCAGATCAACAGCGCAGACTGAACCAATCAGCAGCCCTGGAATATTATTTTCCTGCATTTGCAATTCATATGAAGCCCTTTCAAATAATGGGGCATTGTCATTGACATCTGAGATCTGAATATTAACCATTCTTGTTGAAGAGCGCCTTGGAGAACCCCTGTCCATGGCAGTGATGGTGACATTATACCCTGCTACCTTCTCTCGGTCCAAGGGACTTTGTATCAAAAGCTGGTAATACTTGTTGACAGTAGTTTTTAATAGAAATGGCAAACTCATATCTACAGAGCAGATAGTTTGTCCATTGTCACCTGAGTCTTGATCTGTGGCAGTAAAAAGGACAACAAGCGTTTCCAGGGGAGAATCCTCTGGCAAAGGACTAATTGCAGAAATGATGGATACTTCAGGGGGATTGTCATTGACATCCTCAACCTCCACCAGAACCTTGCAGTGCCCAGAAAGTCCACCTCCATCTGTTGCTTTGATGTTCATTTCATACCTACTTTCTTTTTCAAAATCAATTACTCCCAAAACAGAGATTGCCCCAGTATCTTGATTTAAGTGAAATAAAGTACGTATTTGTTCAGGGACCCGATGGAAAGAATAGGTGATTTTGGCATTTGAACCGAAATCCATATCTGTGGCATCCACTTTGCAGACCAGAGTATCTCGAGGGCTGTTTTCTTTTAACTTCACTTTATATTCAGTCTGTGTGAATTGAGGAAAGTTATCATTATTGTCCAGAACGTTAATGTATATTTGAACGGTGCCGGTTCTCCGTGGCATTCCTCCATCAACAGCCATCATTGACAGTCTTAAATGGGACTCCTCTTCTCTGTCTAGTGGTTTCACCAGAACAAGATCCACATATTTCCTTCCATCAAGATTGCTTTCCACATCCAGATAGAAGTATGCATTGTGGCTGAGTGTGTAGTTCTGGATACTGTTTTCAGCCAAGTCCCCATCTTGGGCAGATTCCAGGGGGAATCGTGTATTTGTGGGGACATTCTCAGGGATTTCAAGCTGAAATTCACTTTTGGGGAACATGGGAGCATTGTCATTCACATCTTCTATCTTCATATTTATGCTATAGATTTTTAAGGGACTTTGGAGGACAATCTCAGACAGTATTAAGCAAGGCTCAGTCTGGCCACACAAAGCTTCTCGGTCTATTTTTTCTTTTATTAAAAGATCCCCTGAGTTGGTATCAAGACGGAAAAATTGCTTATTGCCTTTGGACACTAGCTGGGCTCTGCGATTAGACAACTGCCCTTTTCCCAGTTTCAAATCTTTCAACACATTTGCCACCAGAGACCCGGTTTTCTTCTCTTCAGGCACAGAATAATTAATTGAGACACAGAATACTCCAGGTACACAGAACAAGACGAGAAGATACAGACCTTGTATGTTCCTTAAGCAGTCTTCCATGGCTCAGAATGCTTGGCTATCTCTTCAGTTTTTGTCTTCTGGCTTTCACTCTCTCAGCATCTCTTCTTGACAAAGAAATTGTTCAAGCGTCCGGTGTTGATTGCTTAGCTGTTCTTGATAGCACAGAAAAACTAAATGTCTTCTGGTTTTGTACTCAGGGATGCTTTGAGCTTGCTGTGAATTTCCAACAGATCAAAATTCTGAGTTCCAACTCATGTGTTTGCCTATACTACCACCATGCGGCTGCATCGGGAAACAGCCAAGAATATTACACATTTCTCGTTAAATAGTAATTATTGGGATTGTGTATTTTTCATTCAGTGGCAGTTCTGTGAACCATAAATTTAACATGAAAGCATTAGATATTTTGAATTAATCCAATGGTAATGGCCAGCAAATTACAGGAATTTATGAAAACATGATGATTTGGACTAGCTTAACTGAGAAAGTATGTGAGCACTCTTGTAGGCTTTCTGTGTTTATATTTTAAAACATCTTTATATATAATGCAGATCCCTCTGGAAGAGAATCTGCAGTTTATTTATTGAACAACAAAACTGCCTCTGGGTTCTGCATTTTCCTGTACCTCTTGTTCCAGGACTGTTAAGCAGGGCAGGCCTTCTCCTCTGGTTGCTTTTGACTAATATCAAATTAGTAATCATGATATCAGAAATGCAGAGCTGGGTGGGATGATCAAACCCAACCCTTGCCAAGTGGGGAATCAAACTCCCACCCTTTGGCTCTGAAGCCAGATCAATGTGGCAAGGAACAGAGGTAGTGGCCACTGATATAAGGCACAGAGATGCTTCCATCAAGAAGATACATTGCAAGTACATGCACTTTTTAGAAAACACGGTGGTGATTCTCCTGGCTGAAAACCAGAAGACGGCTCTCAAACAGTCCATCATCTCCCTTGCTAATTCTTCTAAAGGATGACACCTCCTCTGCCATTAGTGGCAAGTTTTGAAAATTCAATATCCAGAATGACTTTGCACTAAGAAAAGAACTCTCCTCCACCTGTAGTACTAATGTTCATCTTGTAATGACTACCTATTTCACTATGAATTTTCCATACAGTAAGAACTTCCTGATCCTGCTTGCTTAATTTGAATGGTCTTCAAGCTGCCTTTGCTACCCATTTGAAGAGATGGGAAATATCTGAAGAACTTTCTGCAACTGTGGTTATCCATATACGCATTGTAATGTGTGGGTTTGTTTTTGTTTTTTCCTATAAATTTCATCTCACCCGTGGATTTTCCAAAATGCGAGGAATTTGTTGATGTCCAGAATACAAAGGGTTATTTGTTCTGCTATCTTTCTTTCTGATTCCCACATTCTCAGAAGAGGGACTAGATAGGGATAAGGCTGCTTCTGGTTGCAACCTGGTTATTTAAAACTTCTTGGATTTATTCCACAAACTGTAGCTTGTCAAATTCCAAAGAACGATGCCAGCAGACTAAGCAGATCTCACTGCTTTTGTTGTTGCTAAATGCTCTCAAGTTGTAAACTGACTTCCAGCAAGACTAGTCAGGCTTTCAAAGTGTGAGGTATTCAAGGAAAAGTTTTTCCAGTTACACACTCCTAGTGGGTTTCCATTGGTTAGCAATGATTCAAACCCAGACGGCATGAGTCCTACTCTGTCACTATTCTCTACACTACATTGGGTACCTATTTGTTTATGCTTACAGTTGTTTTAAGAAACTATACCTTGAACACATCTGCATTCTCCTGATAAGCACTGTATTTGTCTCCTTCCACTTTGTGCAGTGCTGTTCACATCACAGCTACATCTGGTAGACAAGAGCTTCACACAGCTACAACCTTTGGGTAGTTAAATTCACTTGGTGATTTACTGAGGTGGTTACTTGGCACTTCACAGATACAATCTCTCACTCTTTCAAGCGGGATTGCAGCATTTTCCACACCCACTGTTCTAAATCCCACTTGGCTGAATAAGGTTCAACTGTTACAGCCTCAAGATCAATTCATGGAAGTGTGTATAGAACTGCACCTGAAGAACATATTTGTCTTCCTCATAGTAATACATTTAATTAATACACTAGATAGATAGATAGATAGATAGATAGATAGATAGATAGATAGATAGATAGATAGATAGATAGATAGAGAGAGAGAGAGAGAGAGAGAGAGAGAGAGAGAGAGAGAGAGAATATTGGTTTTGCATTGTTTTACTTAATGCCTTTGTTATCGGCTGAAGCCTCTTCCCTAAGATAGGGAATGCCCTATAATTCTTGTGGTTTCTGTCTCTGGCAGGAAGTGTTTATTTTTTTATTTTTCCTGGCTACTTGCACTCTTAAGAACTTCTTGTAATTTTTATTTCTCTGATAGACTTCCTTAATGACTGTGCTGTTCAGCTCACTGTATTAGAATGGAGATGTAATGACATGTTAGGAAAAAACCTTAAGGAATTATACCAAGGTTTCCCAATCATCATCATCATCACCACCACCACCACCACCACCACCATCATTATCTTAGAACTGCCGAGTGGAAAGAACTCTGAAGATCTCTGAATCCAGCCCTTGTTACGGATACATAGTGGAGTATGAGTTATCCAACACTAAATTGAGAAGAGTGTTTTTTTTAAAAAAAATCTATTGCAATTTCATGTCTATTTTAAAGGAGAAAACCTTAATCATAAGACCAATAAGGCTACAAACATTACACGACAGAAGAGCAGCTGTCTTAAATTTGTACAGAAGGTGTCCTTGATTTGCCAAGTCCTGCCAATATAAGAGTTTCTTTTACCTCATTCCAAGTCTTACGGCAGTGCCATTGCCAGCTATCTTGCTTTCAGCTTAGCTTCTTTAGCCACTGTTGCATGGGTCTTCTGTTATCTAGCTCATAAGCTATTATGACACATATGCCATCTTCACTTATACTATTCCAACTCCCCTTTCGAAAACTCTTAGCCAATGACTATTCCTTCAGCAAGTTTAAGAAACCTGTACTACTTATGTCCCCCGACCCCTGGCCTCACCCCTAGGCCTAGCATCCAATGACATTTAGAACATCCAGCAAAACAGAAAAAGAAACAATCCTCTAAGTTGCAAATAACTAAACAGAAAGTAAATATTTTATAAGAGTATACACAAAAAAGTAAACAGTGACACTATGTCTTCCAGAAGAGTTTCACCTGTTTAATGTGCATTTTTATACCACACTGCAGTGTCTATAGGCCATGTAAAAATATAAAGTAGCCACATAACAATTTCCTTTTCTTCATCCTTCAGTAAAAGTGTACACTTTACATTACTTTAACCATTAATTACTTTGAAGGATTTTAAAAAAAATGTTTTCATTTTCATTTGCTGGTTAGGGTGGCCAAAGAAAAAGGAAAGACATTAGAAAAGGACACAGAATGCAAGGATTACAAAGAAGGAGGACATTAATTACTGAAAAAGTGGAAATGTTTGCATGAAAAAATCTGTGCGCAAATTTAATTGCATATATGCAAACAGAGAAATCATTAAAATAATTTAGGTAGAAGTACAATACCACTTATCAAAGTGCAGTAAATTGTATGGGTGATTGATTACCTTTGGTCCTAGGCACTCAGAATTGGGAGAAAGATGGGGTACAGTATAGATGAAATGGAGCAAAAAGTTTAATAACTCTCTGAAATTCACCTAAACTTCATATTTTCTATAGTTCATTGAATATGAATACATGCAAAAAATAGATATTTCTGTTATTTATAATAATACTGTGTATCTTATTTAAAAATGTTCTCATTGATAAAAAGTAATATTAAATAATATAAAAACTAAGGTAAACTGCTGATCCTTCTCCTGCCATGATTACTCATTTACTTCATTAAGGATTTACATGATTTTACAATCATAAATGATTGCACCTTTTGCTTTACAGTTCTTTGGAAAGCAAATTAATTTTAAAATATTAAGAAATGTGACAGTTCCTGCAAATTTTAATTACCACTGCCTATACTATATGAATATAGCAAAACGTCTTGGTCAGTATATTTTATTGCATTGTATTCTGTTCTTTCTAGGCCTCCCTCCCTCAGAAATATTTCATACTTTGCTGCCGTCTCCTCAAATATTAGAACTTTAAACTAACTACAATTAGTTAACTACAGTTAGTTACTACAGTGTTTTTTTTTATTTTTGAAAAGGGAAGAAAAAAATTGATAGCTAGTGTAACCTGAGTTGCCAGGAGGTACATTGCTGGTATAATATCAGTTGTAAAATGCCTTGTGTAAGAGTTTTATGCATTGATCTACTGATATAGGGATGTAATTGGGCAGCAAGACTGAATGTATGTTAATAAAGTTGTTTTCCTTGAACAAACAAAAACATATGTGAATTGATTATACAGTATAGGGAAAATATATAATGAACTTACTTTTATATACGGAAAATATATACAGCAAAATCCTGACCGAAATCTAGAGAACCACAAGCACAACACAACACTGCATATTTGTTGTGCAAACAGGACAGAACAGTACATCATCATCATCAACCACCACCACACGCAAGCCCCCTCCCAATCTCAGCACTAATGATCTGATGGCAGGCGAGGAACAGAAACCACAAGTCTTACAGTGCTATCAGACACCAGTGAAGAATTGTGTTTGATTGCACTGGACAAGGCATCTCCTCTGGGGATGATCTTAAAGCAACCCTTCTTTACACACAAGAATTGCTCCAGCCCAGATGCGAAAATAGTAGCCCAGCTGCTGGACCTAAAAGATCCCTATTGGGCAGGGAGCAGGGTTGGTCTAGTTCACGATTTCCTGTACATCATCTGATAGCTGAAAAACAAGTCACACAATACAGTTCCACAAGCAGTCCAAGACCCAAGATGTATCTCCATTTGACCACACCCTTAATCTCAGACTCTATTGCCCTCTTCCCTGATTGGCCTGAAAAAATCACATCATTGTCTTCTGTACTAATTAGCGCTGATCTTTTGAACTGTGGAGAGAAGTGCACATATGACTCCTGAGGAGAGTTAAAGAAGAAAGTGCAAAAACAGGACTCCGGCTGAACATTAAGAAGTCTGAAATCATGACTCTAGAACAGTGATGGTGAACCTTGTAGAGACCAAGTGCCCAAACTGCGATTCAAAACCCACTCATTTTTCGCAAAGTGCCAATACAGCAATTTAACCTAAATGAAGGTAGCTGTGAAGGGGCGATGTCAGGTGCCCACAGAAGGGGGTTCCGAGTGCCACCTTTGGCACCCGTGCCATAGGATCGCCAACATTGCTCTAGAAGAACTACATAACTTTTGTGCTAACAATGAAGAAATTGAAATTGTTGGAAGATATATTTTATGCTTCACTTCAGTCACTTGTTCAAATGAAGACTGCAGCCAAGAAATAAGAAGATGGAGAGCTGAAAGGGCAGCTATAAAGGAACTAGAGAAGATCATCATGTGTAAGGACGTGTCGCTAAATATCAAGGCAAAGATCATTCACACAATTGCATATTCTAGCATAATGGCTACTTTCACTTATACTATTCCACCTCCCACTCCCAACCTTTTAGCTAAACAGGGATGATTGTCCATTTTCTTGGGTAGTTTTCTAGAAGCTGCATATCAGATTTCTTTCTTTTCTTTTCTTTTCTTTTTTTTTTTTTTTGCCCTTGCGCTCCAGTTTCCTTGTCTGAAACAGCACATCTTTTATGATTTGTGGAATGCTCTAGGACAAACAGCCTCTGAACACTAAATAATCAATGTCTAAAGAGAAAATAACCATTTAATAACTAAGAATCCGCAAAACATGACTCAATTGTCCCACTTATTCATACTCTTCTGGGGTATTATAGTCTTATAAAAATACTGTATTTTTTATTCCTAATGTAGTGCCAATAGGCAAGGTAAAAATTATAAAACAAAAACAAAATAAAAACTTTCCCCTCCTCATTTTGAGGTAAAGCTACAGTTTTTTTTTCCTCTTCAGCATGTATTTTATCTCAGTTTTGTTTTGTCATTATGTATTACAGTATCAATTTAATATTTCAATAAAACTAAAATATATAAAAGAACTGGAGATAACCTTTCAGGTTTGGGGGATTTTTCATTTTTAATTCTTTTTTTCTTCCTAATCATCATGTGCCATCATCTCATGACAATTTTGGTCCAGAAAAATGGCAGGGTCATATTGAATGACTCAATTTCCTCCAGTGAACTGGATTTACTCACTTCAAGCTTCTATACGTGTAGTCAGTTTTCCTTCAATATAATCCAGTTGGAATTTACACAGCGTAACGCATCCACTCCCTTGCTCCCCATTTCTCCTCCTGACCTATTTTTCTCTTATGCCTTCCCCATTCTTCATCCTTTCTCCAACCCTTGTCTATTTTCCTCCCTTGATAATCCCTGATTTGCCAGGTGAAGTGAAGACAAAGCTGTTAGAGATAGAAGGAAAACCCAGGACCATTAACTCTTGTGTGAGTGCATGTTAAAGCAGCTCCGCTGAGGAGAAAATCCCCACCCATTCCTCCTGTTAGAGAGGTAACCCTGCTGTGTGCTGAGGAGACAACTTCCACATGTGACCTCACAGACGGTGCAAGGGGGACTTCTTATTGTACATGTCCCCGTGGAACCTATGTTTGAAATAAGATAACAAAGGGGGATGACAGATATGGAAGGAATAGGGCTAAAACCAAACCAGAACATGTCTGAAGCTAGTGGTAATACTCAAGAACTGGAAGGGAAGTGAGAAGGATTTATCTAAGATTCCACTAATGCCATGTAGTTCTGCAAAATTAATTTGAATCAATGGATAATGGAACCATCTCTTCAGTGGCAGCAAAGAGGAAAAATTGATAGGTTCGTATCTACTGCAGATAAATCTGAGAGGCATCTAGAAGGTTCTAGAAGAACAAGCTACCAAAAAAGATATCAACCCCTCCTAAAGCATTACACCTGTGGCTGACTTGAATTCTGCTTAATGTTAACAACATAGTCCAAGACAGATAATGAATGCCGCACCCCTTCGTTGTGTACTTTCCATGAAAACCGACAACCTTCAGGTAACTATCTCTTTGTTCTATGCATGTGTAACAAGTGCTATTTCTTTCAGTTATGTTTAGATCACTTTGGCCAATTAAAACAAAACTGAATTATATGAAGATCTCTGTCTTTCACCAAGCACCTATCAGATGGAGACCGCTGCAACCTCCCCAATAAAACTTGCCACAGTTACACCACCAAAAACAAAGGTACCTCTCAATGCAAAGATACTCCATGCACCATGCATTCTTCTGAACAAGAAATGCAGGGAGACAAATGTGAAAAAATAAATAACTGATGCAACTGATCTTCTTTAAATTTATTATCTTGATATATAAAGTACTTTTATAAAGAAACCGTTTTCTCACCTGTTCCACTGATGTACCACTCCCCAAATGGTCATGAGGGTTTTGGGAATCAGAAGGGGTCTTGGGGTTTCCAGGGATGATTGGTTCTCCCACAGAATAAACAGGAATGAGTGGACGGAGGAATCGGAACTCACTGCTTAAGGATCCGCCAGTTAAACAAACATCATAGCGATAATTCCTGGAAAGGGACCCACTCTGAGAATCCGAACAGGTCTCGGGAATATCAGGTCTGGCAGGAGGGAATTGGGGAGGTGCAGCCATGAAACATTCCCTGGAGCCCTTCTTGTAGATTTTGATAATGATGAATGAAACAACAGATACTAGAAACAAAGCTGAGACTGCAGCCAGGCAGATCACCAAGTACAGGGTCAAGGTTTCCTCCTCTACGCCTGGATCTTGCTGTCTGACATCCAGCATCTTCATATAGGGATCAGAAAAGCCATCCACAGGAAGAATGTTGAGTGTTGCAGTGCTGGTTTGAGGGGGAGCTCCATTATCTTTGACCAGAATGATAAGCCTCTGTTTGGTTGCATCTCGCTCATTAAGGGGCCTCTTGGTTTTCACCTCTCCATTCTGGGGTCCTATGCTGAAAAGAGTGGGATCGGTGGCCTTCAGCAGTTCATAGGAGAGCCAGGAGTTCTGGCCAGAATCTCCATCCACAGCCACCACTTTGGTGACTAAGTAACCCACCTCAGCTGTCTTGGGGAGAAGTTCATTGCAAGCAGATGTACTGTTCTGAAGGGGGTATAGAAAGAAAGGTGTGTTGTCATTTTCATCTAAGATGAAGACTTGCACAAGAACCTCTGAGCTCAGAGGAACAATCCCACCATCTGTTGCCTTCACTGTGACTTGGAAGTCTTTAATGTGCTCATAGTCCAGAGATCGGAGGGCATATATATTTCCAGTTTCTGAGTTGACTGAGATGTAAGAAGCTACAGAGCCACCCCCAATCTTTTCTGGCAAAATCTGGTAGCTCACTTTGGCATTCTTCTCCATGTCCAGATCATTGGCATGGATTGAACCAATGAGGAGTCCGGGAATATTATTTTCCCATATCTGC
The DNA here is from genome assembly GCA_023846285.1 of Phrynocephalus versicolor. Classification (NCBI taxonomy): domain Eukaryota; kingdom Metazoa; phylum Chordata; class Lepidosauria; order Squamata; family Agamidae; genus Phrynocephalus; species Phrynocephalus versicolor. The sequence continues at coordinate 98,661,324 of JAHTLZ010000204.1, read as the reverse complement.
ATTTCGTATAAAGACTTTTCAAATACTGGAGGGTTGTCATTGACATCTGAGATTTGAACATTAATGATTCTTGTGGAAGTGAGCCTCGGAGAACCTCTGTCCATAGCCGTGATAGTGACATTATATTCAGAAACTTTCTCTCTGTCCAGGGCACTTTGGATGACAAGCTGGTAATAGTTGTTCATGGTTGTTTTTAGCATAAAGGGCAGGTTCATGTCTACAGAGCAGATGGCTCTTCCATTGTCTCCTGAGTCTCTGTCTATGACACTAAAGAGGACAACAAGAGTCTCCAGGGAAGAATCCTCTGGCAAAGGACTGTTGACAGAAATGACTGTCATTTCAGGGGGATTGTCATTCACATCCTCAATCTCCACCAGGACCTTGCATTGTCCTGAAAGACCCCCTCCATCTGTTGCTTTGATGTTCATTTCATAATTGGTTTCTTCTTCATAATCTATTTCTCCCAAAACAGTGATTTCCCCAGTATTTTTATTTAAGTGAAATAAATTATGTATTATTTCAGGCACTCGATGGAAAAGGTAGGTGATCTGTGCATTTGAACCCATATCCAGGTCTGTGGCATCCACTTTGAGGACAAGAGTATCTTGAGGACTGTTTTCCTTTATCTTTACTTTATATTCAGATTGAGAAAACTGAGGAAAGTTATCATTATAGTCCAGAACATTTATGTTGATTTGAACTGTCCCTGTTCTTCTTGGTACCCCTCCATCCACAGCCATAAGTGTCAGTTTAAAGTGTGGCTCCTTCTCCCTGTCCAGTGGTTTCTCTAGAATAAGGTCCACATATTTCCTTCCACCATTATTGCTTTCCACACCAAGACGGAAATGCTCATTGGGACTGAGTGTGTAATTTTGAATACTGTTTTCACCCAGGTCCTTATCTTGGGCAGACTCCAGGGGAAACTGCGTATTTATGGGGGCAATCTCTGAGATTTCAAGTTCGAATTCATTCTTAGGGAATTTGGGATTGTTGTCATTCACATCGTCTATCTTCACATCAATACTATAGATTTTCAATGGATTTTGGAGCACAATTTCAAACTGCAGTAAGCAAGGGTCGGTCTGTCCACACAAAGCTTCTCTGTCTATTTTATCATTGATCAGGAGATCCCCAGAGCGAGTATCAAGGTGGAAGTATTGCTTATTGCTTTTGGATACTAGCTGGGCTCTGCGAGCAGAAAGCTCCTCTATTCCCAGTTTCAAATCTTTCAACACATTTGCTACTAGAGACCCACTTCTCTTCTCTTCAGGCACAGAGTAACGAATTGAGACACAGAATACTCCACAAAGAGAGAGTAAGAGGCAAAGATACAGACCTTGTAGGTTCCTGATGCAGCCTTCCATGGCTCAACACACTTGGCTCTTTCTCAGTTTCTGGTCCAGCTGAAAAGTTTCTGACTTTTCAGTCTCTCACCCCTTTTCCCTCTGCATAAAATTTTCTCCTTTTCACCTCAGTGTCAATTGCCTTGTTTCATATATTGTTATCTCCCTATGACGGCTGAAACCCAGCCATCTTCTTGCTTCGGATGCAAGGATGTGCAATGCTTTCTGTGAACTTCCTAGCAGACAAAACATTCTGAGCTCCAAGTCATATACTTGCTTATACTACCACCATGTGGCTGAATGAGGAAACAGTTATTCAGATCATGCATTTCTTAGCAGACAACAAAATCAGGAAAGTCTTACATTTGTTGATAATGTTGAAGGAATGGTAGGAGAGTTTTTGAAAGTACAATGATATGTGTAAACTGTAATTGAGGATTTTGATGAAAGACCCCTGTTGCGAATATTGTTGTCTGTCCATTGATTCTGAACCTTTAGTTTTCACGCCTGTTAAACATGGGGTTTGGTGGAAATTCCAATAAGTTTTAAAGGACAGTTGGAAAATATGTAACTATCGGTGAGATAGGCACTAGTGTTGTGATTAGGAAAGGGGATATTTGCATCTCAAAGTAATAAAAGAAATGTTACACTGCAGGTTGTCCCAGCTGAAGAACTGCACATGAGTCTCCAAGGAGAAAGGCAGAGTAAAAATACTCTAAAATAAAAGATAAAATAATATCCTGGAATTTAAGGTTGCACATTTCTCCCTCCTTAACCATGAGCCATCACTGCCTCCAGATGTCACAGAACAGCAGCTGCCCAGAGCCCTAGCAAGTGCAGCCAATGCAAATGGATGACTTAAGTCCAAGGACTTCTGGAGGGCCAAATTTGACGGCTGTTTCACCCTTCAAAAGGTGTGTCGTACTTATGCGTTTATGTGTGTGTCTATACACATCCGTACATACATTCTAGAGAAAGGTGTAAAAAGAATTTTAGTTCCTGGGCTTGAAAAGTGCATCAAAATGCCTATGTATCAGTGAAACAATTCAGCATCAGCTGCAGACCCTCACACTCTCATCCCCCATCCCTCAGTCTCACGCTGGCATGGCAGAAAGGAGGGTGAGCAGACCCTGGGCTCTGCACTGTGAAGATGTGATTTATCCAGTTTATCCAATTTATATAAGGCATTCAATATCAATATGCGGTATTCTGTATAACCATTCTGTATAATCAAAATGTATCATATGTAAATACATTAACACAGAACAGGAAAAAATGACCGAGAGGGACTGGAATATTTATTTATTTATTGATGCACTATTTTTACCCTGCCTTTCTCCTTGGAAAAGGACCCAAGGTGGCTTACAGTAATGAGGGATAATATACAGTCCATTACAATTAAGACATCTTCAAGTATCTGAGAACAAGGAATTGAGAGATCTTACAGCATTAACAGACAACAGGTCATACAGTGCTTTGTAAGTCAAGGTCAGCACCTGGAATTGTGCTCGATAGCTGATTAGCAGCCAGTGGAGCTGTTTTAATAGGGGTGTGATGTGATCTCTGTACCCCGTCCCAATCAGCAGTCTGGCTGCTGTATTTTGGGCCCGTTCCAGTTTCCTGAGACTTTTCATCGGTAGCCCTACATAAAGTGCATTACAGTAGTCTAGCCGGGACGTCACTGGGGCATGTATCACTGTGGACAGAGCTGGTTTCCCAAGAAAGGGGTTAAACTTGCGTACTAGCCTTAATTGTGTAAATGCGCTCCTAGCCACAGCCGTGACCTGGGCATCCAAGCTCAAGGATAAGTCTAAGAGCACCCCCAAGCTGTGTACCTGATTTTTTCAATTGGAGGTGACCCCAACCTGTACAGGTTGCATCCCTATCTCTTGTTCTCCCTTTCGACTGACCAGGAGCACCTCTGTCTTGTCTGGATTTAGTTTCATTTTGTTCATCCTCATCCAGTTCATTACTGCAGCTAAACACGCATATAAAGTTGAGATAGTAGCTCTCTTAGAGTCCAGAGGTGACGAGAGGTAGAGCTGTGTGTCATTGGCATATTGGTGGCACCTAATCCCAAAAGACCTGATAATCTCCCCGAGTGGTTTCTTATAGATGTTAAATAACATAGGAAACAGAACAGAACCCTGGGTCAGCAGTAGAGATGGGCACGACTTAGCGGTATTCCCGTTTCCGTTTCCGTTACTCGGTTCCGTTACTCTACGGAAACGGTAACGGGAATTACTCCGCTAGAATTTGAGCTCGAACCGACGAACGAACAATTTTGGTCTGATTTGTCGTGCTCGTTACTTGCATCGCGCGATCGCGCGATGCCACGCAGCACAGAAAAAAAGTTTTTAAAAGTTAAAAAACACGGTTCCCGGCCAAAAAGCAGGCGGAAAATGCCTGCCGTGCCTCAGGGCACCTACCAGAGGGGTGGTTTCTGGAGGTCCCCGGCCTCCCCCCTCCTCCGTCCTGGGATGCTCTGGCGTGGTGTGGGACTCGCTGCAGGCTCGCAGCAGCAACAAGCCGCACGGCACGAGTCTCGCCGCCGGCTCAAGCGGCACGGACGGCACAGGAAAAAACTTTTAAACTCTCCCCCCACCCATTCCCGGGCCAAAAAGCAGGCGGAAAAATGCCTGCTTGACTAAGGGCGCAGGGCACCTACCGGAGGGGTGGTTTCTGGAGGGGGGTCCCGCCTCCCCCCCGTCCTGGGCAGCCGGACTCCATGCCATGCGGTGCAGGCGGGGGATCCAAAATGGGGCGGCAAACGCAATATTGTTTTTGAAATCGTGGTCCAAAAACACACAAGCACCACAGAAACATGCGAAAATTTATAAACTGCCAGATTTTTCACAGTAGCAGTGGGTTTTTTCTTGCAACAAAATGTCTCTCCTCTCCTCCTCTGTCCTCCATTGATTTTATTTTATTTTTTTTACACCTGCGCAGTGCGCAATGATGGGCTGGCCCAGTGGCCTGGCCAGCCATGTGGGAGGGGACAACCATGCAAATTTTTGGAGCCATCCCACCAATCGCATGGCCACTTGGCCATGGAGACTTCTGGGATGTGCCAAAAAGCCCCCTAAAACCTGCCCTAGCCCCCTAACCCCCTAACCCTAATCCTTGACTCCTTACCCATACGTCACAGACTGTCTTCTTAGTGGGTCAGAGAGGCACCCAGAGGTGCAACCCAATAGCCCACCGTAACCTTACCCGTCACTAGCCTAACCCTAGTCCTTGCACTAACCCACCTTAACCCTAAACCAGATCTACTTGCATTGCACTACACGCAAGTACGATTCCCTTCTTTGTGAGACATGGCAGGTGCGACCCAGTCCTGACAGAGGGTCGTACCAGTGGACTGGTCTCACTGTCTGCAAATGGTATGCATATCCATATATGGTTATGCATGCCATTTTGCAGCAGCAGGTGAGGAGGGGAGACCTCCATGTTGAGGGGTCTCTGGGAGCCTGCTGCTGCCCCTTCCTAGTGGGTGAGGATAGGAGGCACCCACGGGTGCCTCCAGGAGCCCGCTTTCCCTTTATAGTGGGCCAGAGGAGGCACCCACCCCACAGAGGTGCCTCCAGGAGCCCGCTACCCCCCCAAAAAAACAGTACTAACGACAACAAAAAAACAAAAAAACAAACCGACTAATTTTTGCGATTTTTCGCGAAAAACGGAAACAAGCCGAAACGGGCTGCCTCCGACACACGACAACTCGAAAACGTCATTTTTCCTAGTCGTGCCCATCTCTAGTCAGCAGCCATGGTGTCGAACATTAATCACTTAACACCACTTTCTGTGTTCTATCCTGCAGGAAGGACCAGAGTCACTTTAATGCAGTACGCCCAATTCCCATTTTAGAGAGACGAGTCAGGAAGATGCCATGGTGTACAGTGTCAAAAGCAGCTCAGAGGTCTTGCAAAACCAAAAGGGACACAGATCCCCTATCCATTTCCCTGCGTAAGTAATCTACCAATGCAACCAGTGTCATCTCAGTCCCATAGCCGGGCCTGAAGCCAGATTAAAATGGATCCAGGTAGTTTATTTCATCCAGAAACCTCTGAAGCTGCGAGGCCACAACCTGCTCTAGGCCTTTCCCTAAGAATGGGATATTCAATGCCGGTCAGTAATTGTTCAGTATCAGTGGGTCTAAGGAGGGCTTTTTTAACAGCGGTTTTACTATTGCCTTCTTTAAGCATGCCAGAATCCTGCCTGTTGTAAGGAGCCATTCACTGCTCTTCCTAACCAGTCTGCCTTACCTTCTCTGGACGCTTTCCCTGAATGATGGACTACCGACAGTTTTAGCACCATCTTAATAAGTTTTTAAGTAGCGTTTTATATTTTGTAAGCAATTTTAAGAGTTTTTAATATTTTGTATGGTGTTTTATATTTTATGTATTTTGTATGTTTAGAGCAGTGTTTTTCAACCACTGTTCCACAGCACACCAGTGTGCCGTGAGATGTTGCCTGGTGTGCCGCGGGAAAAATTGAAAAATTACTTTATATATAGTCAATATAGGCACAGAGTTAATTTTTTTAACATTTTCTAATGGTGGTGTGCCTCGTGATTTTTTTCATGAAACACGTGTGCCTTTGCCCAAAAAAGGTTGAAAAACACTGGTTTAGAGTGTGTAGTGGAACAGCACTCTAATTTCGTTGTGCATATCTTGCGTATGCATAATGACAATAAAACTCTATTCTATTTTATTCTATTCTATTCTTACACCCCTATTAAAACAGCTGCACTGGCTGCCAATCAGCTATTGAGCACAATTCAAGGTGCTGACCTTGACCCACAAAGCACTGTATGACCTGGGTCCTAGCTACCTCAAAGATCAGATCTCACAGTATGAACCAACTTGGGTGTTGTCATCAGGAGAAGCACTTCTCTCCATCCCGCCACCCTCGCAGTTACGTCTTGTGAGAACCCATGAAAGGGTCTTCTCAGCTGCTGCACCCAGACTCTGGAACTCCCTCCCACTAGAAGCCAGGACTGCCTCATCTCTGTTGTCCTTCCGGAAACAGGCAAAGACCTTTCTCTTCAGGCAAGCTTTCTCTTAATGATGGACTACCATGCGTATTTCATATGAATCTATAGGTTCACATAGACTTTGTGTTTATAACTACTTATAACCTTGTAGCTTTAATGTAATCTTTTCTATTAATGCTGTAAGATGTCCCTCAATTCCTTGTTCTCAAACACTTGAACATATCTTAATTGTAATGGATTGTATATTATCCCTCATTACTGTAAGCCACCTTGGGTCCTTTTCCAAGGAGAAAGGCAGGGTAAAAACACTAAAATAAATGATCCATGAGGGGCAAGAATCCAACACACATGTGGTGGCCCTCACCTCAACAAAAGTCTTGACTACATCATACAGCAGTAGGAGATGAAAGTAATCCATTAATGCAGAACGGGGTGTTTTATTTATAGGCTCTGGATCAATTGCTGCATCCAAATTAGCCTGGATCTGTTCAATTTTGCCTATAAAGTGTTGTGCAAATTCTTCACAATGAGATATAGAGTTGTCTGTGTTATCTGCCCGTGGGTCAGTGTGCAGCAAACTTTTGACTATTCTGAAAAGCTGCAGTGGGCGATTTTGTGACTGAGAGTGACCGAGAAATGACCGAGAGTGAAAACCAGCTCACTTCTGCTTTTGGAGGGTCATCTCAGGAGAGAGCACTTCCTGAAAAAAAGAGGAAGTAACTTTCCACTAACCTTGGATAAGGGAATGAAGAGGGCATAAAGTCTCTGTGAAATCTTGGTCCTGGGTTTTAGAACTGAAGCGTAGACCCTATCACGTCGCTCTGTTCGAACACCTTTCTAATGCATTACAAATTGTGTCTCTGTTTGTCTCTGTGTTATTCAGCTTAATTAAAGTTATTCCCCTTGCTTCAATGTTATGCTTGAGTTTGCCTATTTCAATTTAGTATTTTATGGAAGAACCCACACTTGACCACATTCAATCCCTGGACCTCCGGAAACTGCTTCCTATGCCTCCAAGTGAGAAATATTACTGCCGGAGGAGGATCAAGCTGGCTCCTCTGCAGAGAGCTGACTTCCTTCTCTCTGCAAGGAAGAACCTTTGATGTCAACATCCAGTTGGCATCATAGGACTGAAATATGTTTGGGGCCCTTCTGTAATCCAGAGAGTGATGGACGACTGGACTGTGTGTAGTCTGGATTGCTTGGGGGTTTGGGAGGAGAGATAGTACTCTAATACAGTGGTACCTTGTATAAAGGAATTAATTCGTTCCAAATGAAATTATGTTAAGCAAATTTTCCTTTATACAAATTCCCATAGAAATGCATTGAAAATGGAGTAATCCCATATTTATGTTGTACGGATTTCCCCCATAGGCGATTATGTTAAGCAAATTTCCCCTATCTCTGGAATTTTTTATGCTGTACAGATTTTATGTTATACAAACTGTTTGTTATACAAGGGTCCACTGTATTCTCTTGCAAGCTGTATTAAGAGCCAATTGTTTGAAAGTGGGGGCCTACATCTTCAAAATAAACTGTTCTCCTTTAGGGACCTATTTGCCCTCTTTTTTTCCTTTTCATGTTTGTCATTCCTTGCCCTGCCCTGCCACTTCAAGTTCTTGATGCTAATGCTAGAAGGAAAATATCCTTTAGAATGGGAAATTCAAAGTAAAAGTATAAAGGCTGAAGTACAAGACTATTATCTAGTCGGTAACAAAGCATGTTGACCTTCACAAATATAGGCACACCCACACATTCAAACCCCCTCCCTCAGTGTTCCTTTAACCGTAACTAAGTCTCGGGTTTCATCCAGGGAAAACGAAATTCAGATTTACTGTATATACTGCACTACCTGTGTTCTCTGCTGTGTTCTCTGCTGAGGAATTGCAGGAAAACGTATGAGTAAGGCTAGAAAGCACTGAAGGATGAAAGACTGAGGGTTTGTCTTACAACAGAGCCTCTGGAAAGCCTCTCCTCCCCCAATTAAAATTCACTGGAAAACAATAACTTATCCCTTAACTATCCTTGTATGAAATGGTGTAAATCCAAGGCCAAGTCATAACATGACTGAATTAATTGCTTGATTTGATTTCTAGTCTGCTTTTGCTCTAGAATTGTGAACAAAAGGGTTTAGAATGATTAGCTTTAACATGGTTTGTATTGAAATACAGTCGTACCTTGTATAAAGGAATTAATTCGTTCCAAATGAAATTATGTTAAGCAAATTTTCCTTTATACAAATTTCTGATAGAAATGCATTAAAAACAGAGTACAGTCATACCTCGGATAACAAATGCCTCGGATAACAAACATTTCGGATAACAAATGGAAATTTCCAGGTATAGGGCTGCCTCAGATAACTAATGTTTCAAAATGCCTTGCAAAAAACTGTACCCAGGAGGCATTGCAACCCCCACAGTTTGTGGAGGGGTGGGAGGAGTTAGAGCATTTCTTAATGTTGTTTTGGAGCCATTCTCGACATTTTTTTGATGATGAATTTGGACCTTTCAAACTTGGAAAGGTAGGGAGATAGTTCTGGGGGTTTGTGTGCCAGCACTGCATGCCTTTAAAGTGCACTTTATAAAGAGGTCTGGGGAAAAACAGTTTTTTGCCTTTTTCGGACCTCTGGAACAGATTAATCAGTTTCCCATTCATTTCAATGGGAAACCATGTTTTGGATAACAATTGCCTCTGGGAACGAATTAAATTCATTATCAGATGTACCACTGTAATCCTAATTGCGACCATTTTTATGTTGTACGGATATGCCCCACAGATGATTCTGGTAAGCAAATCTCTGGAATTTTTTACGTTGCACAGATTTTATGTTATACAAACCCTTTGTTATATGAGGGCCCACTGTACTCTTATTATAGGATGTTATTGTTTCCTTCATTGCCCCATGGTTAACCTCCCACAAAATGGTAGGAGAAATTTATTTTATTTTTTTAAAGCGTAGTTAATATTTTTTTCAAAGTTTGCATTATTGCTTTCTTCCACTTTTAGCTAATACTTAGCGGAGAAGAAATGAAGGGTTTTTAATACCTTTGCCTCAATCGTGACTCAAAAGGGAGGCTATAAGCAAGGCATCAGGACACTAAAGAGCAGCCAGGATGGACAAGAAAAGATCTCTAAGTTTAAGAAATTGTCAGTGGAGACCAAGGCAAGATGATACTTACTGTACCTGAATTATAGTATTCCCAGTTACAATGAGTGGCTATGAAAGCTGGGCAGTGATGGAAGCTGATGGGGGTGGGGTGGGAACAATTCATTCCAAATCAATGTGGCTTTGGAAGGGAGCTTTACAGAAATCATGGATGAACAGAAAGACAAATACGTTCTAGATCAAATCAAGTGCCAATGTGAACTCTCCCTAGAGGCAAAAAAATGACTAAACTGGGCTATCAAGAGAAGATAGGGCCCACTTGAAAAGAGAATAATACTAGGGCAGGTGGAAGGCCTTAGTAAGTGAAGACCTAACATGAGATGGATGGAAGGATTCACTAAAGGGAGCTATAGGATTTTGTACGTTGGACTGGAATAGTGCTGTTTATATTAGGACCTTTAATAGGTGATTAATTCATAGGGTTATCTACATTTCAGAAACATCTTACTATAATGTAACAGATCATTTTATTTCTTGTTTATAAAGCAGGACCAATTGCCCATTATGCTGTTATATTTTCTGTTTCACTCCTTCACAGGCCTGCCATGAATTCAAGACAGATGGTTCTTTGGAATTATCTCTAATCACATATATATTAAAAGTCTTTCAACCAATACTAGTCTTCTCTGATAAAATGTTGAAGGCCTAATTTCTAAAGTTAAAGGCTTCTCAATGTTTCCATTAATTGTTGGGACACATATTTATTATACTGTAACTAAAAAAAGTTTGTTTCTCCCTTGATCATACAATCATAGATTAATGGAATTGGAAGGGGCCGATAAGGCCATCAGGTCCAACCTCCTGCTTAATACAGGAATCCAAATCAAAATAGATTTGAGAGATGGTTGTCCAATTTTCTCTTGAATGCCTCCAGCGTAGGGGCACTCAGCCCCTCTTGAGGCAATTGGTGCCATTGTCATACTGCTATAGTAGGAAGATTTTCCCTGATATTCAACCAAAATCTGGCTTCTTGTAACTTGAACCCATTATTACACGGCCCACATTCTGGATGATAGAGAACAGATTTTGCCCCTCTTCTGAATGACAGTTGTCCATATATTTGAAGGATGCTATCACATCTCCTCTAAACATGTTCTTTTCTTTCTGTCTTTCCTTATAGGGTTTGGATTCCAGTCCCCTGATGACCCTTGTTGCCCTTTTTGGATCTTGATTCAGTTTGTCTGAGGCCTTCTTAAAATATATTGTCTACAAGAGGATGCAGTATCTAAGATGAGACCTTACCACTGCTGAATAGAAGGGGACTAGCACTTCATGGAATATGGAGACAACAATCTGTTATTGCAGTCCAAAATAACATTTGCCCTTTTTGCACCTTCATCACACTGTTGGCTCATACTCAGCTTGTAGTCCAGAACAATTCCACAGTCCATCTTGTCTGTATTTTTTAGCTTCCCAGAGATCACTTGGTAGTGGGGCAGCTAAAAAATTCTGTAAATAAATAATTTATGTAAATAAATACAGTGGACCCTCATATAACAAATGGTTTGTATACCATAAAATCTGTACAACATAAAAAAATCTGGAGATAGGGGAAATTTACTTAACAGAATCGCTTATGGGGCAAATCCATACAACATAAAAATGGTCGCTCCATTTTCAACGCATTCCTATGGGAAATTTGTATAAAGGAAAATTTGCTTAACAGAATTTCATTTGGAACGAATTAATTCCTATATACAAGGTACCACTGTAGTATTACTGAGCCAAGTATCCCTCATCTTGTAATTATGTATATGGTTTCTTTTTCCAAGGTGTAGAACATCTTAAAATTATCCCTACTAAATTTCATTCTGTTGTTTTCATCCCAGTGCTCAGGTCTATCAAGTAGTTATATGTTGGCCACTAGCAGGCACAAGGAGTCCCCCCACCCTTTTACAAATGAACCTTTAAAAAGATAACTATTTGGGGGACTGGTACTCTAGGATTATGGGGTGAGTACATGCAGCCCACAGACATCCTGAACTTCTCAAACCTGATGCGGACATTTCACCAAACTTTTTATTACTGTAAACAGACTTCCACTGTATATGTAAGGGAACCATATCAACTACATCTTTAATTTAAAAATCAAGCACATCCTAGAAAGCACACATAGAGCTCTAACAAACAACCTCTGGGCTGTCCAATCGTTCCCCCCCAACCCCATTATTAACCAGGCATTTAATTGAGTAAGTATCAAGTAGTTATTGAGACAGGTTGTGTCATTTTGAGGAAAAGGTTCTTTGAAAGTATCAATAATAATAGGAATATAGGAAGCTGCCTATTTTTGAGTCAAATCATTGGTTTATATAGCTCAATGTTGTGAATTATGATTGGCAGTAGCCTTCCTGGGTTTCAGTCATCTAATTTTTTGCATGCATATTTAAACTCTAGATTAAGTACAAATACTACTGTGATAACCAAGAAAGCAGACAAGAGCCTGGCAGACATTAAAGATGACTGGTTGCAACTTGGCTTATACTGAAGATGTGTCGCTTTGCAAGGGGAAGACTAGCTAGAGAAGGAAGGACCGCCTCAGTTTTCCAACTCTATCCCTTACTTGCTCTAACGTATGCTCAGCTTTCTTCATCCTAAACAGCTTCTCCCAGATGAAGCTGCTTGGATGAGTAGCGAAAAGTTTCTATCTCTCAAGAAAAGAAGTCCAGTTGCCATGATTAAGCTTCCAGATAATTTATCCCAGAGTTGCTGATGTCACTTTCTTATCTTTTCACTATTATCTCTTGACCTGGTCTCGTAAAGCTCATGTCTAATAAAGGTCTAGTACAGAACAAACATCTTGCCTTTTGATAACAAGAGGTGTGAAGACAGGCAATTGGTCCTTAGATCTCCACCTTAGTTAGGTCAAACTGAGACTCACATTATCATTAGAATTCCAATTTATTTCTTCAATAGCTCCCAATAGCTTTCTTATTTTCTTAGAGTAAGAAACATCACCGTGATACTTCAAAAGTAAGGTATGTACTCTGTTAAGCATTCCAGTTTTCAGGGGTTGAACTCACAAATTAATTTGGTTGCTGAGTGATTCGGTTTGCTAAACTATGGACCATGTTGGAGGTTTCAGAATTACAGAACAACCAACTGATCCATCTCTTCATGTGCAGCATATGTAACTGCCTCAGAAGCCATGTAGATAGTATATCTGTTAATATATAGTACTTGCATTTCTAAACAACAGCATATATGCACATACACAATACATCCCAACCAGGGTTCCTCTTTACTTTGGCAGATAAAGATGCAGGTATGCCATCAACACTTCTGGAGCATGGAATACACTAGTCCAGTGGTGGTGAACCTTCAGCACTCCAGAAGTTTTGGACCATAAGTACCAGAATTCCAAGCCTAGATTGCAATGCCAAACTAACAAATCAATACAACATCAAATGCACTGGAGAGTTAAATACAGTATAGGAGAGATAAGGTAGATAAGTATAAGAATTCTAGAATGATGCCCAGTTTTAACAATGGCATTTGGAGAAGAGGATGGACTAAATTATGGATGCAAGGGAGGTCAAGTGAAAATAGGAAGTAGGTAAGCAGAAGAAATTGCCAGCAATAAAGTTTGCAGTGCAGAGGATGAATTTCTTACAGAAAGTCCAAATAAAATGACCACCATTCCACAAGCGCAGCATTATTCAAGAATGTATAAACACCATGCATTCCATTTTATTTTATATATGGGACATAAGTGGGTGTGTATGTTTTTGCATGAAATGGCTTGATGAACCTATTCCAACAATGGATGTGCACTTGGGGGAAAATTCCTCTTCCGTGGTCATAATCTAACTGTTATAAGTTCCTCAATGCAACAACAAAGTAACAAAAATAATTCAGGCAGGTAATAGTGATTAGAGATGGGCACGACTTAGCGGTATTTTCGTTTTCGTTTTTGTTTTTTCGTTTTCGTTACGTAACGAAACAAAAATGAAAAACGGTTCAAAAATGGACCGAAAACGGAAACAAAACGACTGATTTTGAGCCAATTTTCGTTTTTCGTTACTGGAAAAACACATAATGGAGCTAAATGGGGAGAAACGAAAAATTTTTCGTTTTCGTTTTCGTTACGTAACGAAACGAAAACGAAAAATTTTGAAATTAGCTCACGAAAACGGAAATGAAATGAAACGGACCCTAGCCGAAAACGAAAACGAAAACGAAAACTTTTTTCTGAGTTGTGCCCATCTCTAATAGTGATGTAATTGGCCCTCATTTTAACTGGCATAAGGACTCTCTCACCTGTTCTGTTGATTTATTGTTCTCCAAATGTTCCTGAAGGTCTTGGGAACCAGAAGAAGTCTTTGGATTCACAGGGACGATTGGTTCCCCCATGGAAAAAACAGGAATGAGAGGCCGGAGGAAACGGAATTCACTGCTTAAGGATCCCCCGGTTAAGCAAACATCATAGTGATAATTCCTGGTAAGGGACCCACTCTGAGAATCCGAACATGTCTCGGGAATATCAGGCCTGGCAGGAGGGAACTGAGGAGGAGCAGCCACGAAACATTCCCTGGCCCGTTTCTTGTACAATCTGAAAACTACAAATGAAACTATGGAAACTAGAAAGACAGCTGAGACTGCAGCCAGGCAGATCACCAAGTACAGGGTCAAGGTTTCCTCATGTTCTTTGGACTCTTGATGTTTGACATCCACCATCTTCAGATAAGGATCAGAAAAGCCATTCACTGGAAGGATGTTGAGGGTAGCCGTGCTGGTCTGAGGAGGGACCCCATTGTCTTTGACCAGAATAATAAGCCTCTGTTTGGTTGTCTCTCGCTCATTCAGGGGCCTCCTGGTTTTCACCTCTCCATTCTGGGCTCCTATAGTAAAGAGAGTGGGATCAGTGGCCTTCAGCAGTTCATAGGAGAGCCAGGAGTTCTGTCCAGAATCTCCATCCACAGCCACCACTTTGGTGACCAAGTAACCAGCCTCCGCTCTCTTGGGAAGCAGCTCATTGCAAGGGGAAGTGCCGTTCTGAAGGGGATACAGGAAGAAGGGAGCATTGTCATTTTCATCCTGAATGAAGATTTGGAGGATAACTTCTGAGCTCAGGGGAGGGATCCCACCATCTGTTGCTCTCACTATCACTTGAAGGTTCTTGATTCGTTCGTAGTCCAGAGATCGGAGGACATACACATTTCCAGTTTCTGAGCTGACTGAGATATAAGAGGCCACCAATCTGTCTTCAACTTTCCCAGGCAAAAGCTGGTAGCTCACTTTGGCATTTTTATCTGTGTCCAAATCTGTTGCATGGATTGAACCAACGAGGAGTCCAGGAATATTATTTTCCCATATCTGCATTTGGTATAAAGACTTTTCAAATACTGGAGCGTTGTCATTGACATCTGAGATTTGAACAGTAATGATTCTTGTGGAAGTAAGCCTCGGAGAACCTCTATCCATAGCTGTGATAGTGACATTATACTCAGAAACTTTCTCTCTGTCCAGGGGACTTTGGATCACAAGCTGGTAGTAGTTATTCATGGTTGTTTTTAGCACAAAGGGCAAGTTCATGTCTACAGAACAGACAGTTCTTCCATTGTCTCCTGAGTCTCTGTCTATGACACTAAAGAGGACAACAAGAGTCTCCAGGGAAGAATCCTCTGGCAAAGGATTGCTGACAGAAATGACTGTCATTTCAGGGGGATTGTCATTCACATCCGCAATCTCCACGTGGACCTTGCATTGTCCTGAAAGACCCCCTCCATCTGTTGCTTTAATGTTCATTTCATAACTGGCCTCCTTTTCATAATCGATCTCCCCGTGAACAGTAACTTCTCCAGTAATTTCATTTAAATGGAATAAACTTTGTATTTTCTCTGGCACTCTTTGGAAGGAATAGGTGATGTGAGCATTTGAACCAGAATCCAAATCTCTGGCTTCTACTTTGCAAACCAGAAAATCCCTAGGGCTGTTCTCTTTTAAGATTACTTTATATTCTGATTGAGTGAAATGAGGGGAATTATCATTGATATCCACAATGTTAATGTATATTTGAACTGTGCCTGTTCTCTGGGGCACCCCTCCATCCACAGCCAGAAGAATCAGTCTAAAATGTGGCTCCTTCTCCCTGTCTAATGGCTTCTGCAGAATGAGATCCACATATTTCCTTCCGTTTTTATTGCTTTCCATATGCAGACAGAAATGGTCATTGGCGCTGAGCGTGTAATTCTGGACACTGTTCTGACCAAGATCTTCATCTTCGGCAGATTCTAGTGCAAACTTTGTATTTATGGGGACAATTTCTGAGATTTCTAGCTGAAATATATTTTTAGAAAATTTGGGAGCATTGTCATTCACATCATCTATCTTCACTTCGAGGCTGTAAATTTTCAAAGGGTTTTGGAGCACAATTTCAGACTTCAGTAAACAAGGCTCAACCTGTCCACATAAAGCTTCTCTGTCTATCTTATCATTGATCAGGAGATCCCCAGAGCGAGTATCAAGGTGGAAGTATTGCTTATTGCTTTTGGAAACTAGCTGGGCTCTGCGAGCAGAAAGCTCCCCTATTCCCAGTTTCAAATCTTTAAGCACATTTGCCACCAGAGATCCACTTTTCTTCTCTTCAGGCACAGAATAGTTGATCAAGACACTCAGCACCCCCGATATAGAGAGAAACAGGAAAATATACAGACCTGGTATGCTCCTAAAACAGACTGTCATGGTTCAAAGCTTCCTCTTGACTCGCTTATAAATTTCAGGTCCAAAACCCCACTTAGTTGCACAGTGCAGATTCCTTTCTTGCACCCAATCTCTCTCTCTTTATGACAGAGAAAAATCCGACGATTTCATCTTTCAGGCAATGGGGATGTTTGCAGCTCTCTGGGTATATCCTCCTAACCAGAATTCTGAGTTGCAATCCATGCGTTTGCCTATACTGCCACCACGTGGATGAATCACGAAACAGTTGGTAAAATTTTGTATGTTTCTTTTGAGTGACAGCTCAGATTGTTATGTGCCATCAAGTCAGAAGAATTTTTAGCGACCCTAATATACCTTTCAGCTGTCTGCTTCTTGTTTCAGACTCATCATGCCTCCATTTTTAAAAGGTTAGTATAACAAAGGTATCACATTGATAATGAATATGGAGTTTATCAGTGAACAAAGCATTGTAGGACTGTTAGATGGCCCAGGCTGGTCTTGAACAAGTATGGGAATGAACCATTGTTATGGCAGGTATGAGTGACACAAATTATTCCTTTTAAAAGGGGGCACCTATTGAAAACTCTTCTGGTACAGATTTCGTTTCAACAATCTGCCATCTTCTTCTCTGCCACTGTTAACATCTTTTATGGTGGTAAGTCAACTGTATGGAAGACTCAAACTCCAGGATGACTTGGCACTGTTGGCAGAGATGAGCCCTAATATTCCTTGGGGACTATTTGCTTCCTGGCTAGTTATCCATATCATAGGACCTGCTATGTTTATGTATCCCAAGGAAACCATGGTCCTGGGGGGGTTTTCCATGCCCCTTTCCCCTTTCAACATCCAAAATCCAAGACATCCATCATTATAGCCTCTATTATGTATTTCCTCAATGACTGTGCTGTTCAATTCATTGTATGTAAGGCATGTCCAAAGTCCGGCCCATGGGCCAAATGTGGCCCATTTTCAAATTTTGAGCGGCCCGCAGCCTCTTCTCCCCACTGGCTCAGCCTGTCACGCATCCCCACCAGCTGGCTGGCTGGAGACATCATCTTGCAGTTTTATGGTTTGCCTGCCCTCCCTTCCTCTGTCCATCACCCCAGCCACAAGTCCAGCCTATCCACCCATGGCTCCATTGCTGCAGCATCCTCCCCACCTCCTTGCCTGTTGTAGAGGCTTGTCCAAAGTCCAGCCTGGGGGCCAAATGTGGCTGGAATGGTCGGCCCCCACACATTTTCACCTCACCAAATCTGGCCCTCCTTGCAAAAAGTTTGGACACCCCTGCTGTATTGCATCAAGTCCAAGCTATTTCCCTTTATAAGCCTGCTCCAGTGTTAAGATCATTTGGCGAAGCCTTTCTCTCAGTCACAGGTGCATTTGGTGGAGATGAGGCAGAGGGCCTCCTCTGTCCCTACTCCCAGCCTTTGGAACTCTCTCCCACAGGAGGTCAGGCTGGCCTCATCCTTGCTGTCTTTCTGCAAGCAGTCAAAGGCCTTTCTCTTCAGGAAATCTTTCCCTCAGTGCCTGCCTGCCTGAGTGGGGTTTTAAAATGGCTCGTTGTGCCTTACTGCTTTGAATGTGTTTTTCCTGTTGCTTTTGTTTGCCACTTTTTATTGTGGCAATTTTCTGATCCTTTTTAGTATTTGTATGCTTACTGTTTTCAGCTTTTAATGATGTGTGTCACTTTTGGTCCTTTTTAAGGAGGAAGTGGGGCAAAATGTTTTAATAAAAAAGTGGGGATATAGTTAGATGCAGAGGTGGTGGTGGGGAATCAAATAAATAAACCAAGATTTCACCACCCATGAAATCTGACTCTGCTTGGATTTTTGAAAATAGCAATTGTGTGTTTGCTGTAATTATATTCCCAGAAAAGGATTTTATTATTAAGGCAAAATTTACAAGAAATGTTTTCTCATCTTGCAAAACACTTGCAAACCAAGGTACTTGTAAACCAAGGTATTACTGTATTTTGATTCCTATGCAAACTTCTCTTTCAATTCTGCCTCCCTTCATCTTTTGTCCAATTAGAGGTGTTTGAGAACATTTTTGGATGGTGCAATATTTCTTGCCTTTATACTTCAGTTCTCTAAGTTGAACCACCTTAACTTCATAAATTTTGATGACCTCCCTAGCAAGCACAACCACTAATCTCCAAATTGCCAATGTCAAAAGCAACCTTTTAAAAATAAAGAACACACAAAAAATTACTAAACAGTTTCATTCATTCGCAGTCTTTCGGGACAATACAGTATATAGTTGCTTTAAAGCAGGGGTGCCCAAACTTTTTGTAAGGAGGGCCAGATTTGGTGGCTGAGAATGTGTCAGGGGCCGGTTGCTCCCTGACCCTGCCACCCCACTGCAAGCCCCACCCACTTTCTTTAAAAAAATGGGGTGAAGGAGGGGGAGGGAGGGGCGGCCCAACCAGCCGTAGGCCACTCAGAATGGCTTGATGGGCCGGATTTGGCCCCCGGGCCGGACTTTGGGGAGGCCTGCTTTAAAGTATACATTTATTCCAGATGGGAGTTTCAGAGGGCCTTTTCAAGGAGAATATTTTAAATAAAGTAATTATATTTTTTTTTCAAAAAACCCACACAATAAGAACTCCTTCACCCCCATCCTCCAGTGATAGTTAACACTTTTCATGTATTTCTTCTAAATTTCGCTCTTATTAGCATTTCATGTTTGGAGTACAGTTATCCCCCACCTATCACAGGGGTTAGGGACCTGACATGACCTACGATAATGGAAAATTTACAATATGCAGATGCTGGGTTGGGTCAGGACTGGGGAGGGGGGGCTATCTGGGGCCTCCTACACTTACCTGAGGCCTGATGCTGCCCTGAACGGGCCTCCGATGGGCTTCCCAGGCCTGTTGGAGGCCCCAAAAGTGGTTTCCAGTTATCTGGAAATCACTTCTGGTTTGCTGGAAACCAATTCTGGGGCCTCCAAGAGGCCCGAGAAGCCCTGTCAGAGGCCCGATAAGAGATTTTGGGCAATCCACAAGTCACTTCTGGTTTTCCAGGAATCACTTTCGGTTCACTGGAAACCACTTCTGGGGCCTCCGGCAGGTCTGGGAAGCCTGTCGGAGGCCTGCTCTGGGCAGCACCAGTCCTGGGGTAAGTGCAGGAGTCCTCAAACGGGCCCAAGCAGCTTGCCCCAGGAGCCCTTGCCTTCATATACTGCGGTCCTGCGATATATCGGGACTGCAATGTATGAAACGTGAAATGGTGGGGGATGGCTGTATTAATTTCCAGGTTCAATAAAAGCAAAATTTGAAGGAAATTGAGATAGCATTTTTGTTTTTCTAATTTTAATTTTAAAAAACTCATCAGGTGGCATCATTCCCATGAGCTTCAGGACCAGGAAAATGGCACTGGTACATCGAAGGCTTTCTTAAAGGAAAAGTACAAGGAAAGGAGGGAGGGGGAAGGGACTACACAGTGGAACTCACTCCAAAGAGAGGGATATGAACTTTCACCAACACAAGCCACTCCCATGCCCGTGTGATTGACACTGAATGTTAGTTCAATGAATACTGAGATAATTGCCAGCTACTGTCCAAAAGTTGTTTCCCTATTGTATATCCCAATGAAAACAACTTAAATTACAGTATATTGGAATATATTTCCAGTTCCCCTTCCTGCTACCCAAGATGTGAATGGGATTCCCATTCACTTTTACATAGCATGATCACCCTTAACAAGTGAATTCCATAGGTCATACAGAGAATATTGGATGCACCAGGCACTCTCACCACAGTGCATTCTGGTAACAAAAGACCTACAAATGAGCAAAAATCTGAAGAGATAAATGTGAGGTTACATTATTAAATTCAAGTGAAAGATTGATTACTTGAGAAAATCTCACCTTCTCTGCTGATTTATTCTTCTCCATATGATCCTGAGGTTCTTGGGTACCAGGAGAGGTACTGGGGTTCCCAACACAGTTTGGATCTCCCATAGAAAAAACAGGAATGAAAGGCCGGAGGAATCGGAACTCACTACTTAAGGATCCACCTGTTAAGCAGACGTCATAGTGATAATTCCTGGCAAGGGACCCACTCTGAGAATCCGAGCAGGTCTCTGGAATATCAGTCCTGGCAGGAGGGAATTGGGGAGGTGCAGCCATTAAACATGCCCTGGAGCTTTTCTTGCACAGTTTGATAACAACAAAAGAAATAACAGAGAGTAGAAACACAGCTGAGACAGCAGCCAAGCAGATCACCAAGTACAGGGTCAAGGTTTCCTCTTGTTCTTCTGGCTCTTGTTGTCGGGCATCCACCATCTTCAGATAAGGATCAGAAAAGCCATCCACTGGAAGGATGCTGAGGGTAGCAGTGCTGCTCTGTGGGGGAACCCCATTGTCTTTGACCAGAATGATAAGCCTCTGTCTGCTTGTGTCTCGCTCATTTAAGGGCCTCCTGGTCTTCACCTCTCCATTCTGGGCTCCTATAGTAAAGAGAGTGGGATCAGTGGCCTTCAGCAGTTCATAGGAAAGCCAAGAGTTCTGACCAGAATCTCCATCCACAGCCACCACTTTGGTGACCAAGTAACCAGCCTCCGCTGTCTTGGGTAGAAGCTCATTGCACGGGGCTGTGCCATTCTGAAGTGGGTAGAGGAAGAAGGGTGCATTGTCATTTTCATCCAGGATGAAGACTCGGACAATTACTTCTGAGCTCAGGGGAGGACTCCCACCATCTGTTGCCTTCACTGTAATTTGGAAGTCTTTAATCCACTCATAATCCAGAGATCGGAGAATATATATATTTCCAGTTTCTGAGTTGACTGAGATGTAAGAGGTTACCAAGCTATCTCTAACCTTCCCTGGCAAAAGCTGGTAGTTTATTTTGGCATTCTTATGTGTGTCCAGATCAGTGGCATGGATTGAACCAATGAGGAGTCCAGGAATATTATTTTCCCATATCTGCATTTCATATAAAGCCTTTTCAAATACTGGAGTGTTGTCATTGACATCTGAGATTTGAACATTAATGATTCTTGTGGAAGTGAGCCTTGGAGAACCTCTGTCCATAGCCGTGATAGTGACATTATATTCAGAAACTTTCTCTCTGTCCAGGGGACTTTGTATTACAAGCTGGTAATAATTGTTCACAGTTGTTTTTAACACAAAGGGCAGGTTCATGTCCACAGAACAGACAGTTCTTCCATTGTCTCCTGAGTCTCTGTCTATGACACTGAAGAGGACAACAAGGGTCTCCAGGGAAGAATCCTCTGGCAAAGGACTGTTGACAGAAATGACAGACACCTCTGGGACATTGTCATTCACATCTTCAATCTCCACCAGGACCTTGCAGTGCCCAGAAAGTCCTCCACCGTCAGTTCCTCTGATATCCATTTCGTAACTGGTTTCTTTTTCATAGTCAATTTCTCCAGAAACAGTGATTTCACCAGTCACTTCATTTAAATGAAACAAATTCTGTATGTTTTCAGGCATTTGATGGAAGGAGTAGGTGATTTGGGCATTTGACCCAGAATCCAAATCTCTGGCTTCCACTTTGCACACCAAAGAATCTCGAGGGCTATTTTCCTTTAAGGTTACTTTATATTCAGACTGAGTAAACTGAGGAAAGTTATCATTACTGTCCAAAATGTTTATGTTTATTTGAACTGTCCCTGTTCTCTGTGGTACTCCTCCATCCACAGCCGTAAGTGTCAGTCCAAAATATGACTCTTCCTCCCTGTCTAGTAATTTTTCCAAGAGGAGATCCACATATTTTCTTCCATCAGGATTGCCTGTTATTCCCAAACGGAAATGACCATTGGGACTCAGTGTATAGTTCTGGATGCTGTTTTCTCCCAGGTCCTGATCCTTGGCAGATTCTATGGGGAATCGAGTATTGATAGGAACAATTTCAGGGACTTCCAGCTGAAATTCACTTTTTGAGAAACTGGGTGCATTGTCATTCACATCTTCTATTTTTATTTCAATACTGTAAATTTTTAAAGGGTTTTGGAGAACAATTTCAGTCTGCAGTAAGCAAGGCTCAATCTGTCCACATAATGCCTCTCGGTCTATTTTATTATTTATTAGCAGATTCCCAGAGCCAATGTCAAGGTGAAAATATTGCTTACTGCTTTTGGAAATGAGCTGGGCTCTCCGTGCAGAGAGCTCCTCTATTCCCAGTTTCAGATCATTCAGCACATTTGCCACCAGAAACCCACTTTTCTTTTCTTCTGGCACAGAATAGCTGATAGAGACACAGAATACTCTAGGAATAGAGAGAAAGAGCAAAAGATACAGACCTTGTATGATGCTGAAGCAGGATGCCATGTTTCAGACTTCTTGTATCTACCTTCAGTTTCTGCTTCAGGTATAAAGACTGTAACTTTCACCCTGACACAGTCTGTAGTGTAGTAGAATTTCTTCTTGTTTTTAAATGATTCCTTTCCCGACATGTAAAATCCAGCTGCCTTCTTGTTTCTGACTCAAGAATGCTTGGTCCTTCCTTTGAATTTCTAACGGACCGATATTTTGAATATGTCTTTGCCTATACTACCACCATGTGGCCCAATGAGGGAAACATCCTAGGTCTGTACATTTGTTAACAAACTGCACAAATAAGTTATCAGGACAATTTTTGGAAGAGGTAGCCACATTACTCTGTACAATTCTAGGCAAAATCCACCGAAACAAAACAAAACAAAAAGACAAAACACGGCACCTTAAATACTAATATTTCATGCAACATTTCATTGTGTTGTCATGTGTCTGAAGAAATAGAGTTGATCCACAAAAATATTACATTAAAATGATAATATATATTTTGGTATGTTCTTTTTTGTTTGTTTCTTTGGATTTTGCCTGGATTTATCAAGACAACCTTTCCACAATAGTCACCAAATTGCAAAGAACTTAATGAAGATATGGTGATTAGGATGAGCTGTAACTGAGAAACGATGTGAATACTTGTGTGCAATTTACTAGGCTACATTTATTCTTTATGTTTTTCAGATCTGATAAACACAACTGTTTTGCCACTGGTTGCTGGCTATGTAACATGTGTTAAGTGTATGTGTTATAATGACACTGCAGCTTTGGTTTTTAAAAAATAAATATCACAATATACAGGTGAAAAAGAAAAGCCTTGCATTGCATAATCTCCCAGTTGAAGGGCTGCACAGTAGCCTCAAATATTTTATTACTTGCTTCTTATGATTAGCCTCTTCCACCATATTCTAGAATGGATTGCTTTGAAAGAGAATTGTCATATTCACACAGTCAGCCTAACCAATGGGCCTATTGAAATTGCTGTTTCAGGCCAATGAGTTTTGATTTTCTGATTATTCCAGCTGTTTAAAGGAATTATTGCTGTATTTTTACTGTCAAGGAAGAGGCGTGCATGTGGAATGTTTTGCTTTTGTTACAAAAATATCTTGGCTTGGTATGTATTCTATCGATAAAGAGCTTACACTGCTACTTTTCTGCTACAGTGGGCAAGAAAGTAAGATGAAATTAGAGGTGCGTGATAGTTGCATCTCTCATCTTGTGCGGACAGAGCAAATCAACATTCTATAAGGCACTTCTAAAAGCAGGATAGCCAAAAGAACAAAAAAGTAACTTTTAAACTGGGCTTCAGATCAGAACTCAGTTCACACTTGGGAAAGTTTGAACAGAGGATTTTTAAAGTTATGGGTGTGTTTGTTTTTCAAGTAAAACTGTTTCTTTCCTCTCTGCATCCAGAACTAGTTGGCCTGAACATTCACAGATCTAAAAGAGTTCACATAATTTAAAAGACCAAACCTGCTTATCTTGAAAGTGAATGCTTGGACATACCCTCTTTTTTATTTGGCAAGAATCCAGGCTGCAGGATCTGAAATACTGGCCATTTGAAAAAGCATTTCAAGTGGGAGAAACAGTGATATCTCATAAAACCAAGCATAACACACATGGTACAAGTTTGCCTGGAAGACAATTGGTTTTGACAAAGGCTAAAGCTGGGGAAAGATCGAGGGAGCTATTAGGAGGGAAGACCAGAGACCAAGCTAATTGAAAATAGGTGAGTCAAAAAACAGACTTACTTTCAAGAAAGGAATGGGGGGGGGGCATTTTCAATGCATTTTCAGGAAATCAGCATACATTTTTGTAAGCCAACATCAAAGTATTTCCACATACATTATAAAAGCACACAACATGAAGTCATCCAGTTGTATTTTCCCTTAGCCCAATGCCCTTTCAGCAAACATTCTCTCATTATTTCTAGGACTAAACAGTCTCCTGACATACATTTCCAAATGGGACACCGGATCTGTGCCAGGGGCAGTCTACTTCTGAACCTGTTAGTTAGGATTAGAGATGTCTCATACAAAGCACAAAGCACCCATCTTTACTTAGGACTCATTTAGCTGATGTTTAACTACTACTACTCTAATGTGCCGGTTGAGAATCATGCTTGCCAGAGGATTCTCTCTGGCCGTAGACATACAGAAAAAGATATTAAAGAAAGAACAGAGAACAAATATTCAGAAGCTAGGAAATTGCTGGGTTTTACACTTCATGACAGGGGATAGAGTTACTTAATGAATAAGAATGCAACAAATTTGGGTGGGTTGGGGGGGTGCATACCAAAAGGCATATTTTTAAATGCTGTGGCTGGGGACATATTTTGAAAACTGCACAGATATGTCAGTAGCATTTGTGGCTTATCTCCTGCCATAGTCTCCTGTTGGTAGTGGGATGTTGTAGCTATTGTGCCCATCTTATCACTATAGATTTGTAATTAAAACCCTTCCACACCCAAAAAGCCTCCATTACATGCCCTCAAGTCACTTACAACATGTGGTGACTAGAGAGTTAGTGACCACCAGAACACCTTATCATTAACAGCTCTGCTCAGTTTGCTCAGGCAAACTGACAGCAGTGACTTCATTGAGTTCATTTCCAGTCATGCTCTTGTCCCTATCTACTGAGCCCCCCTTACTTTCCCCATAAATGTTGGCCTTTTTTGGAAAATTCTGTCCTCTCATTATATATACAAGGCAAGCAATAGCCTTGGTTTACTTATTTTTTTGCTCGAGACATCAGGCTTGACTCAATTGAACACCCATTTATCTGCCTTTCTGATGGTTCATGGTACCTATAAGGCTGTCCTCCAACACTACATTCCAAATGAGTTCATTTTTTCTTCTGTTCTGTCTTTCTTTACTACAGTATTTGTCTTTTGCATACTATGGATGATTTTTAAACTTTGGTTTCCAGTGACATTTTTTGTTACTCCCAGCCCTCCTTTTTGTATTCCAAAATGCAGGATTATAGACACCATGGCTGAGATATTGTTTGGAAAACATGCAAGCCACATGTTAGTAAAGCTTTGGGTCTATATACCTGTCTTCCTCAAGTTGCCTGCCCCAAGGAAAGGGGTGAAGTCGATGACGTGCTCCACTACTTGCTCACGTGCCCCCTTCACGATCAACCTAGAGGCAAATTTCTTGGTGGGATTATTGGTTCACTGGCTGACAGGTCCCCTGGAGCCCAACTTAGTATGCTACTTGTTGGTACAGACAGGTTTGTTACACAGCAAGTTGCAAAGTTTGCGCTGGCAGCTATGAAAGTCCGGGTCAATCTTTAACTATGGGAGGACTGTATTGCTCTGCAAGTGTCACACGTTTTTTTTAAAAAGGTTTTAATTATATTTGGCGTAGTTGTAGATGTAACCTTATAAGTTTTTTTCTCTGTTGTAAATCAAGATTGTGGTGACCAATGGTTTTTAGCAATAAACTATTACCTACCTACCTACCTACCCAAGGAAAGGAAGAGGAAATTGGAGGATAACTTTGTTACGTATTCTGTATTCTGCAAATTGAGTATGGTAACATTAGTTTGGTGGATAAGCTAAAATGTGTATATTTATCTGTTGCATGTTTTGGTCTCTTTCACACATTTGCTTCACAATTTCATTAAGTCCAAAACAATCCATGGTATTTTGCCACAGAACAACTGCAGTCACACCCTAGCTGTTCCTGGTTCTACATACATATACACACCCAGCAAACACCGTACAGATCATTTGATCATCTTTTGTGACCCTCTAGCATAAGGTAAACCCCCACAAGGGATGTTCCTTTTGGAATTTGTGTGTAGTGTTTGTATACTTAAACTTTGGTTTTTAAAAACCTAGAAATTCAGAGCTGACAAGTTGCTATATAAAACCTGGCACACTGAAAAATTCTTCTAATGTTTCAAATCCCTCACGTGAAGTCTTAAAAATACTAAGCAATATAATTATGGGTTGAGTGTGAACCATCACCCCTCTTAAAGGCAAACTAGTTTTATGTATACCCAACAGAGCTGTACAAGAAACGAAGCTTGGTATTAATCACAAACAAACACTTTCACCTATTATATAATGCACTTTAGACTTCCATCTTAGTGAGCCATTAAATGAACATAAAAACAGAAAGTAAAATTTAATTAGAGGGGTTGAAGACACAATAATAGGGAAGGTTTCCTCCAAGGTGCACAACTACAGGAGCAAGTGTGACTCCACCCCCCTCTGCATAGTGTTCCTCCCTCCTCCCACAGCAATTGTTTCTAACCCCATTGGTTCTGGTCATGATGGAACACTGTGCAGGGAGCAGAGTCACATGGAGGGTGGATCTCTGCCCAGGTGGGCTCAAAGTAAGAGAGAGCATCAAAACAGTGCAAAGCAAAGTGTTCTGCTTATGTACCTCCCCATACCACTTTAAGTAGTCTCTGGACGGTTTACAATTTTAATTGCAGTGTGCAGACTACACATTGCCCCCCCCAGCAAGCTGGGTACTCATTTTACTGACCTCGGAAGGATGGAAGGCTGAGTGAACCTTGAGCCTGGTACCTGGGATTGAACCCCAGGTCATGAGCAGTTTTATCTGCAGTACAGGAATTTAACCACTGCGCCACGAGGCATAGCTATTCTTAATCCACTAAACTACTGCTCTCCAGATCTTCAATGGATAGAAAGTGGTGTGCTCTCTGTATAAGAAAGAATCCTGACTTAATCACTGAAGAAAGGCAAGACCTGAGACATAATCTGACAAGGGATGCCATTTGGCAAATAACAAGAAGAAAAAGTCCTGTAACTTTCAAATGACATAATATCCAGTTATACTGGGGACCTTACAACACTCCAGTGAAGTGATACATTCCATCAATATACAAACAGGATGACAAAATAAGGAATAAAGTACAAATGGGGCCAACCAACTAAATTAATCACTGAAATGAAATCAAACACCAAAACTTTAAATTGAATAATTAAAGCAAAACTCTTTTCAGCTTCTTTTGGGCATGAGCAATTCAAAGGGTTTTCAAAGTTGAGTCCTATTCACGAACTGAAATGACCAGTTCAAAAACAAAGGGTCAAAAGGAGCTTACATCCTATACAACTTTTGTAATACAAAGTGTCTATTCCTCTCTTCTGATTATTCAGGAAGCATACAGTACTCATAAAAATGTATCCTACAGAGAGACAGACAACTTAAGATATAACACGACCATCCACTCTGCTTCCAAATTGTATCTAGTTGTTGCCTATTAGAGCAAGCTATTCATTTCCACCATGTAGGTCAGAAATAGTGATTAACTACTAAGGATATCCCATCTCTCATTTTTTTTCATCCTTTTCCCTCCCTGTTACCTCAGCCCCTGCTGTGGGAAGGCAGTTCACAAAGTGACGTATTCCACCAAGAGAAGAAAATTTCAAAAAAAAATTGCCCAAGAATACCCACACCTTCCAATAATGCAAGAAATATGCCACACACACACACACACACACACACACACACCAATCTCTTCAATGAACTCCATCAGGATCTGGATAGCTGCTGTGTTGCAACTGGATCCTCCAAGTTCAGATCATATTCATTGCAATATCTAAGAGACTTT
>JAHTLZ010000204.1:98604776-98616736 GCA_023846285.1 Phrynocephalus versicolor | reverse complement strand
CTGTGGTTCTTCAGATGTTCATCTGTGAACTCACACACCCTGCCCTCCTCCTGCTAAGTCATATTTAGTGTTATTAGAATGATGGACGTAGAACTGGAGGGGAAATAGCTTGACAAGTGCAGTGGTGTGAGCGTGGTTATCACTTCAATGCATCAGCTCCTCTTTGGAAGGATCCAGGAGATTCTGTGCACTCACAGAAAGACCCATTAGTGAGAGTTCAAATATGGCACCTCAAGAAAGCAAAGTTAGTGGCAAGTATCTTCTAGTTCCTTCATATCTGTCACCCCAAGTGTCAGTCTTCTGACTTCTGGACTGAAGTCTCCATTTTGACTCATGACTGAACCAAGACATAGAAACACTTTTAACAATTTCAATTTCTTGATGCCAGTATTAAAGATATAATGTTGTTGTTTTTGTTGTTGTTGTTGCTGCTGCTGCTGTTGTTTGTCATCAGCTGTAGTCATCCCTTTGAACATCAATCTTTAACGTTCTTTATTAATTACTTCCCCTTGTTCACTTTTTGTCCCGGTAATATATATTCTGTGCATCTTAATTCATTTATATTTCTTCCACTAATTTCCACTCCTCCTTCAGTTACTAAAATTTACCCAACAGCAAATTTAGCTCCAACTAAGAGTTTTCTAAAACAATGGTTGTACAAAGGGTGTGCCCCCTTATACACTAGCAACTTTTATTTGACGTAAGGTTTTATGGACTATAACCTACTTCATCACATGTAAAGAAATGTGTGCTGAATAAAACATGTTAGCTCCCCTCTTTTTTATAAAAATCTGCAAAATGTGAGCAATTAGGTTTCTTTTTGTTTTGTTTCATAATTATATTCCTACAAAAAGGTTTTAGAATTAACCATAGGCAAATGTAATCCATCTAAAGGTTGATCAGAATTTTTTCCTCCTTAAAGCTCTATTGATAAATTGAAATTGAATTAAACTTGATTACAATTCAAATTCAAACTAAACATTAGATTTAACAGCCCTTCTATCTGAAATTACATGCTTTGGAGACATGATTCTGACCAACTTTTGTGTCCAAGCAAATGAAACTTGTGTTTACATCCAGAAAAGCAATCTCAAAAACAAAGTAAGGTGGTTTGCAAACTAACAGAAGGTATGGATAGTGCCTGCTGTGACTCACCTCCTTTCAGCATTTAATAAACTCTATCTTCTTTGTATAGCAGATAGTTTGGCTTCCTATCTAGCCCTCTGGAGCTGCAGTTCCCTGGCATCTTCCTTTATTCTTGGGTTCTGTTGGTGTCTGGTACTTGGTTGCTTTGCTGCTCTCTGTCTTGGCCTACCTCTTCTGACTTCTAGATCTTTAGCTCCTTTCAATTCCACTCACATACCACCGCCCATCCCAACCCAATGGATGCAAACCTTGGAACCCCAGATATTATTGGACTAATACTCTGAGAAAACTTCAGAACTAGCTATGTGCTGGCAAGGTTTTCTGGGAGGTGTAGTCCAAGAACATCTGAGGATCCGTGGTTGGGAAGCACTGTGATTAGCCAGTCAATACTATACATTTTCCATATATTTCTGATCCACATAGTAGCTCGGAATCTTTCTTCCCATCAGATTTCAGTTCCATGGATTGATGTCCTGAACCCCTGAGCACCTCTGGACTACAAATAATCCAATATCAAACAAAAAGTAATTCTTATAATGAAGAACAAACATTAAATGACTTCAAGAAGCATTTTTGGTTCTTCTACAATTAATTTTACTCCATGTTAAAGAGATCTTTCACCAGAAAAGGGAAATGACTTTCAACTACAACGTGCAATTAATTTCCCCCTTATTCTTGCTTACAAAGGATTCCTGGTCTCATGAAAGGAGGGAGGCTTTCACCTATTGGTTCCTATTGGTATTAGAGATGGGCACGACTCAAAAAAATAATTTTTCGTTTTTCGTTTTTCGTTTAGGGGTCCGTTTCGGTTCGTTTTCATTTTCGGGGGTTTTTTGCACATTTTTTGTTTTCGTTTTGTTGCGAAACAAAACAAAAAACAAAACGAAAATGAAAATTTTTCATTTCGTTAGCATTCTTTTCAATGCAACGTGTCCGCCGTAACGAAAACGAAAAACACGGCAAAATTTTTCATTTCGTTTCCGTTGTCGTTTTGTTTCTGAGAATTTTTTCGTTTTCATTTTCGTTGCAAAACGAAACGAAAAAACGAAAACGAAAACGAAAATTTCGTTGAGTCGTGCCCGTCTCTAATTGGTATTGTCCAAACATGTCTTCCATGTGACAGACATTTGAGGATTGGAGGCAAGAAGCAAAGGTTCAAAGGAGGAATATCTTGACAAAGAGCCTTTCTGAATAGTCACCAAAGGTTTGTGTGGTTATATTTGTTTTCCCTTCCCACCACACAGAAGGATAGAAAAAGTTACTATTTTGTAATACAGCTCCCATGCAACCCCTACAAGCAAAACTAATCCCTGTCGCTGTGCAATGAGAGGTCATTATACTTAATTACAATTCAAATTCATTTACCATATACATGAAGAATTATTATACATGTTTGCATTCAATCCCAATCGCAGTGTTCAAGTGCCCATGCTTGTTCCTCCCCGTGTGGCTGCATAGCCCTTAGTAAACACCTGGCGGATACTCTCAGATGCCAAACTATTTCACCTAACATGTATTTTGCTGACAATGGCCCAACACAAAAGGATTAATGTGAAGAAACAAATATTGCTTGTGACTGACATTCCTAGTACACAGATTAATGAAAATGAATCAATCCCTCACCTGTTCCACTGACTGATTGCTTTCCAAATGGCCCTGAAGGTCTTGGGATCCAGAAGAGGCCGTTGGGTTCACAGGAATGCTTGGGTTCCCCACAGAGAAAACAGGAATGAGAGGCCGGAGGAATCGGAACTCACTGCTTAAGGATCCACCCGTTAAACAGACATCATAGCGATAATTCCTGGCAAGGGACCCACTCTGTGAATCTGAACAGGTCTCGGGAATATCAGGCCCGGCAGGAGGGAATTGGGGAGGTGCAGCCATGAAACATTCCCTGGAGCCTTTCTTGTATAGTTTGATAGCACCAAAAGAAAAAACAGACACTAGAAAAACAGCTGAGACTGCAGCCAGGCAGATCACCAAGTACAGGGTCAAGGTTTCCTCATGTTCTTCTGGATCTTGTTGTGGTACATCCACCATCTTCAGATAAGGATCAGAAAAGCCATCCACTGGAAGGATGTTGAGTGTTGCAGTGCTAGTCTGAGGGGGGACCCCACTGTCTTTGACCAGAATGATAAGCCTCTGTTTGCTTGTGTCTCGCTCATTCAGGGGCCTCCTTGTTTTCACCTCTCCATTCTGGACCCCTATGCTGAAAAGAGTTGGGTCTGTGGCCTTCAATATTTCAAAGGAGAGCCAGGAGTTCTGACCAGAGTCTCCATCCACAGCCACCACTTTGGTGACCAGGTAACCAGCCTCCGCTGTCTTGGGAAGCAGCTCATTACAAGGGGAAGTGCCATTTTGCAGGGGATAGAGGAAGAAAGGAGCATTGTCATTTTCATCCAATATAACAATATGAACAACTGCTTCTGAGCTCAATGGAGGACTTCCACCATCTTTTGCACTAATTGTAACATGGAAATCTTTGATCTGTTCATAGTCCAGTGATCTGAGAGCATAGACATTTCCACTTTCAGAATTGACCGAGATGTAAGAGGCCACAATGTCATTTCCAGCCTTCCCTGTCAAAAGTTTGTAGCTTACTTTAGCATTCCTTTCTGTGTCCTGATCAACAGCATGGACTGAACCAATCAGCAGTCCAGGAATATTATTTTCTTTTATCACCATTTCATATAAAGTATTTTCAAATGCTGGAGCGTTGTCATTGACATCGGATATCTGGACATTAATCATTCTTGTTGAACGTAGTCTAGGAGAGCCTCGATCAATGGCCATGATGGTGACATTGTACTCTGTGACCTTCTCTCGGTCCAGGGGACTTTGGATGACAAGCTGGTAATAGTTGTTCACAGTGTTTTTTAACACAAAGGGCAAGTTCATGTCCACAGAGCAGAGAGTTCTTCCATTGTCTCCTGAGTCTCTATCTATGACACTGAAGAGGACGACTAGTGTCTCCAGGGGAGAATCCTCTGGCAAAGGACTGTTGACGGAAATGACGGCCACCTCTGGGACATTGTCATTCATATCCTCAATCTCCACGTGGACCTTGCAATGCCCAGAAAATCCCCCACCATCTGTTGCCTTTATGTTCATTTCATAACTTTTTTCTTTTTCATAATCAATCTGTCCCAATACTGAGATTTCTCCTGTTTCTTGATGTAAGAGGAACAATTCTTTTATGTATTCAGGTACTCCATGGAAGGAGTAGGTGATCTGTGCATTTGAGCCAAAATCTAAATCTCTGGCTTCCACTTTAAGAACCTGGGTACCTTGGCGGCTGTTTTCTTTTAATTTTGCTTTATATTCTGATTGGGTGAACTGAGGAGAATTATCATTATTGTCCAGGATATTGATCTTTATTTGAACTGTGCCTGTTCTCTGTGGTAACCCTCCATCCACAGCCAGAAGTGTCAGCTTCATATGGGGCTCCTTCTCCCTGTCTAGTGGTTTCTCCAGGATGAGAGCCACTGATTTCCTTCCATCTGTCTCACCGGCCACCTCCAGAAGGAAATGCTCATTGGTACTGAGTGTGTAGTTTTGGATGCTGTTTTCCCCCAGGTCCTCATCTTGGGCAGACTCTAAAAGGAATTGTGCATTTATGGGAGCATTCTCGGGGATTGCCAGTTGAAATACATTGTTGGAGAATCTGGGAGGATTGTCATTCACATCTTCTATCTTTATTTCGATACTGTAGATTTCTAAGGGGTTCTGGAGCACAATTTCAGACTGTAGTAAGCATAGGTCAGTCTTCCCACATAATGCTTCCCGGTCTATTTTATCATTTAATAGCAAATTCCCATTGGAAATGTCAAGATAGAAGTACTGCTTATTGCCTTTGGAAACTAGCTGAGCTCTACGTGCAGAAAGCTCCCTTATTCCCAGTTTCAAATCTTTCAGCACATTTGCCACCAGAGACCCACTTTTCTTCTCTTCAGGCACAGAATAATGGAGAGTGACACAGAATACTCCAGAAACACAAACAGAAAGGAAAAGATACAGACCTTGTGTATTTCTGAGACAGATCTTCATGGTTGAGAGGTGTTATCTCCTCCTTCTATTTCTGGCCCCAATACAGTATAAAGTTTCTCACATTCACTCTGTCACCTTC
Source organism: Phrynocephalus versicolor (assembly GCA_023846285.1). Classification (NCBI taxonomy): domain Eukaryota; kingdom Metazoa; phylum Chordata; class Lepidosauria; order Squamata; family Agamidae; genus Phrynocephalus; species Phrynocephalus versicolor. Next base: position 98,611,464 of record JAHTLZ010000204.1, on the reverse strand, counting down.
TCTACTGAGATAGATTGTTTTTCAGTGCAGATTCCTTGGCTGCCTTTTATCTAAAATCCCAGCTGTTGTCTTGTTTCAGACTGAAATGGTTGGAAATCCTTGTGATAGACCAAAATTACAAGTTGCAAGTCATGTGTTTGCTTATACTACCACCATGTGGCTGAATCTGAAAACAATCACCGGCATATAGTTGTTGAATGGCAATTCAGTGCACAAGAAACTTGCCAACAAAGTTTCAGAGATGCTGTTTTTGAAATCATCATGGTCAGCAAACAGTAGGAAAGTCCATTAAAACATGGTGATATTGATATCTTAGAGAATCAAAACCATGATGATGGGAACTTCTGCAATTCTAGGTGGCATCACAATAACCGTGGTATTTTTATTTACAAGATCACATGCTGGAAAAATGCAGCTAATTTTTAAAACACTTTTTATTACAGGCTTTCCCACTGGAAATATTTTGGATGGTCCTCAGAGAGTCTATCCCATAAGAGGGAAGACTGAAAGAAGTGGGCCTCTTTAACCTTCAGAAAAAAGAGGGGGTACAACTTAATTGCCAGAAGCAATTAAGAGAAAATTGGCCAACCATTTGTCACATCTGATTTGATTTGGACTGTTACATTAAATAGGCACTTGAACAGATTGAACATAATCATCCATGATTATGTTCGTCTGTCATTCTCCTTTTTTGCATGACACTTCTTCCTTTGGTTTTCTACCAAAATTACCTCTGAAATAGTCAAGATCATAGAAAGAGTGGACAGATCTAATAGCTAGTCACTGAAAACCTGTTGTTTCAGGTGGATTAGTTTAGGTTTCCTGGGATATCAAGCTGTTTGGCGGCATTATTGTATTGCTATTGGCAAGGAAGAGGATATATGCTTTTTAAATACTCCTGTATGAACTTTCTACAGATGTTTGCACCCAAAGACCACCACTTGCTATAGGACCTCTGAGACTGCCCCTTTGCAAATTTATCTTACAAAACAGCGTACAAAGGTATACAACAGAACATTTTCAAACTGTCATTCATATTTGGCAAAACCCATTCCATTCCATCTTAAATACTACAAATTCAGTGGGAAGAAAAATCCCAATACAGTCTAGAACATAACATAGTGAGTGGGTAAAATCCAGTAGTAGGCAGTCTTCTTTAGGTTCAGATTAGGGATGGACAATTCGTTTCAGAATCAGTAGGTTTCAAAATGACCCACGCAAGCCCAGGTGGTGCTCGGAACCCTCTGACACACACACACAGTCAATTGTCTTACCTTTCTCTGGGATTGTGTGGGGTTAAATTCCAACCAGGAAGCAGGCTGCGACATCATCTTTGCTTGCTCCATGGTGCTTGCCAATCAGGAGCTGTGCAGGGACAGGCATCATCCCACCTCCCTGTCTCATTGGCCAGCACCATGGAGCAAGCAAAGATGACATTGCAGCCTGTTTCCTCATTGGATCTCAGTTCTGTGCTGGCACAGATAAAGGTAATACATTGGCTGCATGTATGTCAGAGGGTTCCAAGCACCACCCGTGCTCATGAATTGCCCATCCCTAGTTCAGATAAATTAGATGTAGAGTTTCAAACTAGCATTATTATTATTTTATTATTATTTTGAAAAAAATTACCCCATCTTGCTCCTTGGAAAAGGACCCAAGGTGGCTTACAGTAATGGGAGGCAATATACAGCTCAGAACATTTATTTCATATTCAAGTTAAGAACAGGGAATTAGAAGAGGCATCTTAGAACATTAAAAGGTAATATTAAAACTACAAAGAGCATGCAAAAAAGAAAGAAATCCATTGTGAGGGGTGGAGAGTAACATGGAAAACACTGGTGTTCTTATGAAATCCATCAATGTAATCATGCATGGTAATCCATATAAAAGTCTCATAGTAGGTAGTCCATCATTCAGGAAAAGCTTGTCTGAAAAGGAAGGTCTTTGCCTGCTTCCAGAAAGACAACAGAGATGGGGCAGTCCTGGCCTCCAGCGGGAGGGAATTCCAAATTCTGGGAGCATCAACAGAGAAGACCCTTCTATGCGTTCTTATGAGACGAACCTGTGAGGGTGGCAGGATGGAGAGAAAGGCCTCTCCTAATGACCTTAGCACCCAAGCTGGTTCATACGGCAAGATTTGATCTTTGAGGTACCTCGGACACAGGCCATTTTGTGCTTTGTAGGTTAAGGTCAGCAATTTGAATTGTGCCTGATAGCTGATTGGCAGCCAATGGAGCTGCTTTAGTAGGGGTGTAATGTGATCTCTGTAGACCGCCCCAGTCAGCAATCTGGCCACTGCATTTTGGACCCATTGAAGTTTTCTGAGACTTTCCATTGGTAGCCCCACATAGAGCCCATTACAGTAGTCCAGACGGGATGTCACTAGGGAATGTGTCACAGTGGCCAGAGAAACAGGCATAACTGGTGTAATAGTTTTAATTGTGCAAATGCACTCTTGGCCACAGCTGTGACCTGGGCATTTAGGCTCAAGGATGAGTCCAGGAGCACCCCCAAGCTGCACACCTCTTTTTTCAACTGGGGGGGGGTCCCATACAGTACAGGTTGTATCCCTATCCTTTGATCTCCCTTTTGACTGTCCAGAAGCATCTCTGTGTTGACTGGGTTAGCATTCTTTTGCTAAAATAAAACTGCAGCAGCAATGACCACAGCCTGCACTGGAAGAATCTAGTGAGATTTTGAAGAAACATAAATCCCCCTTGTTTTTAAACTGGACTGTCTCCAGTTTGTGGAACTGCAAGCCGGAGACCACCAGACAAATGTGGAGTGCTTGACTCAAGGAATTTTTCCTTCTTTTTTTGTCATCAGGGTTCTAGACATTGTGTTCTTTGCTTCTGAGTCTAAACAATAAACATCACAGAGAATGGTGTGTTTTTATTCTGATAATCACATGACTACATGCTTCTCACTTCTTCTGTATAGACCCTTTAAATGAATGTGCCTTTGACAGTAGATGATTGAGTCATGAGTTCTGATCAGAATTTGTCCACCAGTACCTGTGACGTCAGCCTCTGTCCACATAGAAACCATGTCATTTAGAAGAGTCTTTTAAAGGACTAAAGGAGCACTATCATTTTCACCCATGCTGTGAATATGGACAATAACCCCTGAGCTGAAGAGAGGAGAGCCCTAGTCCATATCCCAGATGGTCAATCAGAAATCTTTTCTAACATAAGCAACAAACTGAGTGGCACACGAGTTCTCAATTGATGGGGAAGGCCAGGAACCAATTCTTCCTAGCAAAAGTTAGTCTCTTCTGCATTCTGCTCAGTGCCTGTATTAGCAGAGCGGACTGAACCGATCAGCAGGTCAAGATTATTGCTTTATTTTAATTATATATCAGAGAAGAATGTTTCAAGCACTAAACTATACTGTTGGCTTCTGAGATCTGAATGCCAATAATAATCATTGAATTGAGCCCTTGATGATCCTTATTGGTAATGCTGAGCCACTCAGTGCTAAGGGCAGGTCTGCCATTTCCCCCCTCAGGATGAGGGAGATTCCTCTTGTATGAAATTATGGCTGGTGGCTCCAGTCATTTCTGGAACATTCTGAACTCACAATGATTTTTCAGTAAACACTTTGCCCTCCTTCATCCTTTACTATGTTCATCTCACAATTATTTCATCTCAGAACCATTTTTTTCAAATGAGAAGAAGAAGAAGAAGAAGAAGAAGAAGAAGAAGAAGAAGAAGAAGAAGAAGAAGAAGAAGAAGAAGAAGAAGCTTTCCCTTTAGCTTCAGGGGTTAATTTTTCCAATTTGAAAGGCCTTAGTTGTACATTTGCATTCAGGATGAAAGACTGGGACATTTCTACATAGGAACCAATTTAAACTTTTGTCTCCTGATACAACTGTGGTGACCATGAAGTTCTCAGACTGCTTCATCCCACTCCCTTTTAGAGCTGTCCTGCTTGTTTCAGCAGTACTTTAATATAAACAAGATATGTTGGTGGTATTATGTGGCTTTGTTCTTTTACTTTAACTTTATTGTACTTTAACTTTATTGTAGTACGGTCATGGACCCAAAGTTAAAACAAGGACAACTAAAACAGAGATGAATAATTTACACACTTCAGAGGTTAAAACCAGTTCATTACCTTAATGGAGCATTTTATAAGATCTTACAACCCAGACTAGAAACTTCACCACTGTCTCTGGGCCTTTTCACACGACCCCTAAGATCCGCTGGCCACTTAAATTCGGACCAGAGATCTTGGGGGTTCGTTGCTCTTCCTGCGTCCCCACCCCTCCGCACTTCCTTGCTCCTGCCTGCATGAGGGGAGGGAGAAAAAAAAGAGAGGAAAAAAAATGCAGGCTCACCTCCGAAGCCACCCTGTCGTTGTCCTGATTCCTTCTCTTAAAGGGGCAGGAGGCAAAAAAAAACAGAAGCGAGGAGAGCCCGGCACTCACCAGATTACATCCGGATCTGGGGATTTTCACCCTCCGAGAGCAGGTACATGAAAAGTGCACTGGGACGCGCTTAGGTGGGCGTGGTCGCACTTAATTTCCTGCAAACTCTGGAGCTGGTGGGGAAACAACTGTAAGTTCCAGAGCCGGCAGCCATTTGCGGCGGAGTTTAGGGGTTGTGTACAAATACGCTCTGTGACTATCTGATTTGTACCTGCCAACATAGTTTTTAGATGTTTATTAGGACACTTACTGTGACGTTTATTCATAATTGGATAAATAAGTTGAATATGTTTGTCCCTATAAAGGCTGCATTCCAGCATGATATGTATCAGGGTCTCTACTGTGTCCTCACCACAAGGACATAAACGATCCTTATAGAGGATGTCATGAAAGTACCCCTCCAATACTGCTGAAGGGTAGCAGTTGAATCTAGCCCTTTTTTATGAATCTACCATAAATGTTTATAACCACTTATAACTTTGTTTTTATATCTCCCCTTGTGTGATTGCACTGACATTAAGTTTTCAATATTTGTTTACAATCCATCCCTCATAATTTTTAGATGCTCTACTGTACATGATTAAATTGTATTTTTACTCTCTCTTCAACTGCTCATGTTCTCTTGTAGCTTTCATGTTGTCTTTTAATGCTGTAAGATGTCCCTCAATTCCCTGTTCTCAAACTTGAATATGTCTTAATTGTACTGGAGCATATATTGTCCCTCATTAGTGTAAGATGCCTTGGATCCTTTTCCAAGGAGAAAGATGGGGTAAAGATACTCAGAATGAATGAATGAATGAATGAATGAATGAATAATGTGTATCATGGTAGATAGATACACTGCTATCTAGACATGGGCACGACTTGGCGAAATTCTCGTTTCCGTTTCCGTTCCTCGTTTCCGTTACGCAACGGAAACGGTAATGACAATTAAGCCGTCAGAACTCGAACTTGAACCGATAAAAGAAAAATTGGGTCTGATTTGTCGTTGTCGTTCATGGCATCGCGGCGATCGTGCGATGCCAAGCGGCACAGAAAAAAAGTTTAAAAAAACAATCCAATTCCCGGCCAAAAAAGCAGGCGAAAATATGCCTGCCTCAGTGAGGGCACCTACCAGAGGGGTGGTTTCTGGGGGGGGGTCCCCGGCCTCCCCCCCTCTTCTGTCATGGGCTGCTCTGCTGGGGGGCATCCTCGTCGTCTCGCCATGCCATGCAGTGCGGGGGGATCCAAAATGGTGACCGCAAATTTTTTTTTGAAATCGTGGTCCAAAAACCCACCAAAACACCACACAGAAACATGCGAAAATTAGGTATTTTAACTGCCTGAATTTGTACAGTAGCAGCAGTCGGTTTTTCTTGCAATAAACGTCTGTCTCCAATCCCATTGATTTTATTTTATTTTATTTTTATTTTTATTTTTTTACACCTGCGCATGTGCAATGATGGGCTGGCCATGGGATGGGACCATGCAAAGTTTTGGAGCCATTCCACCACTCGCATGGCCACTTGGCCAGGTTTTGACTGAGACTTCTGGGATGTGCCAGTCGGGCATAAAAAGCCCACTAACCCTAGCCCTAACCCTAACCCATACGCCAGTACACTGTCCTTTTAGTGGATCAGAGGCACCCAGAGGTGCAGCCCACTAACTCACCCTAACCTTACCCGTAACCCTAAGCCTAGCCCTTGCGCTAACCCCAACCCTAAGCCAGATCTGTACTCACATTGCACTACACGCAAGTACACTTCCCTTCTTAGTGAGCCATAGGGCACCCAGCAGAGGCATTCCTCTCTCACCTTGCTCACCAGTCCAAAGTTCCAAAACCTGTACGCCAGTATGCTGTCCTTCTTAGTGAGTCAGAGTAGAGGCACCCAAAAGAGAGGTGCCTCTGCCAGTGCCACTTGGTACACATTGGCTACACGGTCATGTACCCTTCCTTTTCCCTTTGTAGCGGGCCAGAGGAGGCATCCACCCCAGAGAGGTGACTCCAGGAGCCCGCTAAATGCCTTCCCTTCGTAGCGGGCCAGAGGAGGCACCCACCCCAGAGAGGTGCCTCCAGGAGCCCGCTACCCTACCCCCCAAACCAGTACTAACGACAGATGAAACGACAAATGTTTGAAAAATTTCGCGACAAACAGAAACGAGCCGAAACGGGCCGGCTCCGACACACAACAACTCGAAACGTCATTTTTCCTGGTCATGCCCATCTCTACTGCTATCTATCTATCTATCTATCTATCTATCTATCTATCTATCTATCTA
>JAHTLZ010000204.1:98545463-98603854 GCA_023846285.1 Phrynocephalus versicolor | reverse complement strand
CTGTGCAAGATGGATCTCCATTCTGAAGGGTGGAGAAAAACATTCTATTCTGAAGGGTGATGAAAACTGACTTTATTCCCACTTCCATCTTCTTTTCACTGATCCCCTGAGTCTTACCTGTAAAAATGGCTTGGAAAATCCTCCAGAGCTCTATGGATAGTAGTGTGTTGTAATAATGCTATACAAATCAGCATTATCAAAGTTGTCAGAAAAGGTTTTTCCCCTTCCCCATCGCTTATACCCTATACCTCAAACCCACCTACTGTTTAGCATCAGATTTAGCAGTTTCTTATGCCCTCAGCTCCATAAAAATAAAGTCAGAATCGTCTTATAAATACACTTAAATCTATCATTCTCATGGCCTTAGGTCATCTTGGAAACATGCATTTAATTAAAGGAACCTTAAAAAAAACATACAAACCAAACTACAAAGAGACCTTGGAAGGAGCAGATACAAGAGTACTGAAGTCAGTAATCAGCACCAACACCGTCATCATCACAGTTTCTAAAATGAATTGGCAGGAGCTATAAGGAGGTAACAAACCCATTAAATCCCAAGAATGAATGAACCTTCTACCCCATTCCTTCAATGGGACAATATGCTACAGTAATAGCTTTGATGAATCCACTGCCCTTCATTAATTGCAATCTATATTGTCAAGAAAAACAACACACAAAAAGTACACACAACTGGCAGTGCAGCACACATGGGGGAAATCAATTGCATGCAAATCTACTTGGAAGGACAGGATTCATTCAGAATCTAGCATGCTTCTAATGTTTAGCTCCATTCAGTGCAGTCATCCTCTTTACTATATTGTAAATGTCACAACGCATAAACATGCAAAATCTGACATTTGCACCTCTTACAAATCAAGGAGTAAGCAAAGGCAGTAAAATGTATGTCTCTAAAATATCCCTCCTGATTAAAAACCAGGTACACACTGCTGGGTGTAACAAAAAAAGAAGCAAACACACATCAGACAGATGAATTCAAATAATCAAATGAAAAAGAAACTTTTTTTCTTCTATCAAACATGTTCCAATATGCTTACAGTAAAGGCTGAACACCAAACCACCCTTAGGGACATAGGGTTAATACATCCTGCCTTTCATTATCATTCATCTGGAGGCATGAGATGATCTTCACTGCCGACATCAAGAGTTGGGAAGCCTGTCTCTTTTTGTGAAGAAAAGAGTTTTGCTTGAGGTCTAGCAACAGGCACATTTGGCAGTGATAATTTACATACAATGAAGAACAATTATGTTTTTTCTTTTAAAGTGGTGCTCTTGAACTCAGTCAAATGTATGTTTTGGAGTCAGACTGCCCCAATGGGGTGAGCTGACCTGCTAAACTCAGTTTCAGGAAGGTCTGGAGTGAAATATTAAAATAAAATATTGAGGTCAAACCTAAAGCAGTTCTTTTATCAATATCTGAAATGGAGCAACGGAGTTGGACAAGAATGAATTTAAAACTTATTGACAGCAGCAGGATTAATGGTAGCAAGGAATTGGAAAATAAAACATGTAATTTCAATTAAATGATTGGTTTAAATAAGCTTGGACTATAGCTAATAATGGCAAGTTAATGTGCAATATTAAATTAAAGAAGGGTTTGACAAGTAAGACTAATGTTATTGATATTTCGAGAGAATTTGCTGATGTAATAAAAGGGGAAGTGTTGTACAACTTCACAAGAGTCAGTGCAGTAATGGAACAGGAGTTCTGTAATGAGGGGAAATGTTATATATCAAGATGTCCTTTGTGGCATTTAATAACAAATTATGTATTATTATATACCTTATAAGGTTGTGAGGTAAGCTTCTTTCTACTTATGTTTCTTTTCCAGTTGTCCTAAGTAGCATTTATTAACACATAGATTGTTATGAGTTCCTCTGAATTACATACTTACTTATTTATTTAACATAAAATGAATACAAAGAAACATATATAAGATATTTCAAGGAAGATGTGTAAATCAACATATTTTACTTCCTTTGCATATTGATTGATCTTTTTTTTTTTAAAAAAAGTAATATTCTCTCACCTGTTCCACTGACTGAGTGCTTTCCAAATGGCCCTGAAGGTCTTGGGATCCAGAAGAGGTCTTGGGTTTCCCAGGGATGATTGGTTCCCCCATAGAATAAACAGGAATGAGAGGCCGGAGGAAACGGAATTCACTGCTTAAGGATCCACCCGTTAAGCAGACGTCATAGCGATAATTCCTGGCAAGGGACCCACTCTGTGAATCTGAACAGGTCTCAGGAATATCAGGCCTGGCAGGAGGGAATTGGGGAGGTGCAGCCATGAAACATGCCCTGGTGCCTTTCTTGAAGATTTTGATAACAACAAAAGAAACAACAGATATGAGAAACACAGCTGAGACAGCAGCCAGGCAGATCACCAAGTACAGGGTCAAGGTTTCCTCATGTTCTTCTGGATCTTGTTGTCTGACATCCACCATCTTCATATAAGGATCAGAAAAGCCATCCACTGGAAGGATGTTGAGTGTTGCAGTGCTGGACTGTGGGGGGACCCCATTGTCTTTTACCAGAATGATAAGCCTCTGTTTGCTTGTGTCTCGCTCATTCAGGGGCCTCCTGGTTTTCACCTCCCCATTCTGGGCTCCTATAGTGAAAAGAGTGGGGTCTGTGGCCTTCAGCAGTTCGTAGGAGAGCCAGGAGTTTTGACCAGAGTCTCCATCCACAGCCACCACTTTGGTGACCAAGTAACCAGCCTCGGCTGTCTTGGGAAGTAGTTCATTGCAGGGGGCTGTGCTGTTCTGAAGGGGGTAGAGGAAGAAGGGAGCATTGTCATTTTCATCCAGGACAACAATATGAACAACTGCTTCTGAGCTCAGGGGAGGAGTTCCACCATCTGTTGCCTTCACTTTGATTTGGAAGTCTTTGATCTTCTCATAGTCCAGAGATCGGAGGACATACACATTTCCAGTTTCAGAGTTGACTGAGATATATGGGGCCATGAGGCCAACCCCAACCTTCCCAGGCGAAACCTGGTAGCTCACTTTGGCGTTCCTCTCTGTGTCCAGATCAACAGCATGAACTGAGCCAATTAGCAACCCTGGAATATTGTTTTCTTGAAGCTGCATTTCAAATAAAGCTGTTTCAAAAACTGGAGCATTGTCATTGACATCTGAGATTTGAACATTAATCCTCCTTGTGGAAGTGAGCCTTGGAGAACCCCTATCCATGGCTGTGATGGTGACATTATACTCAGATATTTTCTCTCTGTCCAGGGGACTTTGGATGACAAGCTGGTAAAAATTATCTGTGGTGGTCTTTAAAACAAAGGGCAAGTTCATGTCCACAGAGCAGATGGCTCTTCCATTGTCTCCTGAGTCTCTGTCTATAACATTGAAGAGGACAAGAAGGGTCTCCAGGGGAGAATCCTCTGGCACAGGACTGTTGACGGAAATGACGGCCACCTCTGGGGGATTGTCATTCATGTCCTCAACCTCCACATGGACTCTGCAGTGCCCAGAAAGTCCTCCACCATCTGTTGCTTTGATGTCCAGGTCATAGCTGGTTTCTTTTTCATAATCAATTTCTCCTAAAACTGTGATTTCCCCAGTCACTTCATTTAAATCAAACAAACTGTGCATATCTTCAGGCACTCGATTAAAGGAATAGATGATGAATGCATTTGAACCAACATCCAAATCTCTGGCTTCCACTTTGCAGACAAGAGAATCTCTTGGGCTGTTTTCTTTTAGAGCTGCCTTATATTCAGACTGAGTGAACTGAGGAGAATTGTCATTATTGTCAAGCACATTAATTTTTATTTGGACCATGCCTGTTCTGCTTGGTATCCCTCCATCCACAGCCATAAGTGTCAGTCCAAAATGTGGCTCCTTCTCCCTGTCTAGTGGTTTTTCCAGAATGAGATCCACTAATTTGCTCCCATCAGAATTGCTTTGTACAGCCAGATGGAAATACTCATTAGGACTGAGTGTGTAGTTTTGGATGCTGTTCTCTCCCAGGTCCGGATCCTTGGCAGATTCCAAGGGGAATCGTGAATTAAGGGGAACATTCTCGGGGATATCTAGTTCAAATGTAGTTTTAGAAAACTTGGGAGCATTGTCATTGATATCTTCTATTTGTACTACAATGCTGTAGATTTTTAAGGGCCTTTGGAGCACAATTTGAGAGAGAAGTAAGCATGGCTCAGCCTGGCCACACAAAGCTTCTCGGTCTATTCTGTCATTTATCATTAGGTTTCCAGAGCTTGCATCAAGGTGAAAATATTCCTTATTTCTTTTGGAGACTAACTGGGCTCTGCGAGTAGAGAGTTCTCCAACTCCCAATTTCAAATCCTTCAGTACATTAGCTACCAAAGACCCGCTTTTCCTTTCTTCAGGCAAAGTATAATGGACAGGGATACAGAACATCCCAGAAACAAAAAGCAAGAGCAAAATATACAGACCTTGGATGTTTCTGAGGCAATTCTCCATGGTTTAGAATGCTTGTCCCTCACACTTTCCAGCCTGAATATAATGCTTCTGAATCTTGCCCTCTCACTGTTTCTATGGAGGAAGAAATCTTTTTTGATTTTCAGTGGTCGATTGCAGAGGGAACCTATAGATATCTTTTTTTTTCAGTCACAGCTCCGTTTATGAGAATTTGTTTTCCTGTACTGCCACTGTGTGGCTGATTGAGGAAACAACCACGAGGACTGGGATTTTTTTTATTTGTGTACAATCTGCAGTGAATGGCAACTCTATTCATAATAAAGCAAGCAGGAATGTCTGAGAAGAGTAGCTGAGATGCTTGTGCACATGTGGCTAGGTGGAGTTTTTGTACCACAGAAGGTAGCTGTATCTTTCTTTTGGCAAACTGTGGCTATTTTTATTTTTATTTCCAGAACCGTGCAAGGTGCACTCTGTCTTGAGATTATATATAAAACATGGGTAACAGCTGGTGGTATCACAGTGACACTGATGTTGCTTTTGAAATAAGACATGTTTCGATATCACTTGGGGTGGGTGGGGATGACACATGTTAGAAACTCTCCACTAGTGGAAAACTTACTTTCCTCTCCCTCTCAGCCTTTGGATGACACCTCCTTCAATCCTGCTGGCAATAAGCATCTAGCAAGGAGGTGGGGAATGAGAGTCCTAGACACCCCCCCCCCTCAGAACTGATTGTTAGAACCAGTTCTAATACCAAGGGAATTGGGCTGTCCTGAAAGACCTGCAATTTTCTAGCTACTAAATGTATTTAAACTGGTGGATATGCAAATTCAATGCAATTCACCTTTATTGGCATAAATATTTTAAAACAGAGATGCAGTTACATAAAATGTAAGCCAGTCTCAGGGTCTAAAAGGAATAAGTTAGTCTAAAGTTGAAGTAAATCTTTGGCTTGTAAAAAGAACGGGGTTATTTTTCTGATGGATCAATAATAAATATTTGGCTATTGACTCTGTCAGGCTGGGATTTTTGTCAGCCGAAAGGCATGAAGTAATGATCTCTGGGATAGGTGGGAATTTGGAAATATAGGGCCAAGTAATTGTTGACGAATGAGATGATGTGATGGACAATGTGTCAAAATATGGGAAACAGTCAGGTTCTAGCTGACAAAACTTGCACAGTCTATTCTTATAAGTGGTTTTAGAATATCTGCCAAGAGTGACAGCAGAGGGAAAGATATTCAATCTAGCCAGTATGAAGGCCCGTCATTCCTGCGGGTTCAAAAGATTCCTAAAATAGTTTGATCCATGTTCAAAACTGGGAGATAAGCCATAACAGAAAGGGGCGTAAGTGGGGTTTGTTCCTTCGATAATGGTCTGTCTCTCAATGTCCCAAATTCGTTGACAGATAAGATTGTATAGATACTTTTCATTGCAGTCCGATAGAGACTCCAAGTCAATTCCAATGGACGCTATTTTCGAGCAGATATTCTGGTGCCATATAAAAAAGGAGATGCAACCAAAACCTAATAGTAGCCATCCAGGCTAAGGTTGAGGGGAGGTGGAGCCCAAGTTCGCAGCATATTGTTGATAGGCTAATCGTATTTGGAAGGCCCAAAATATGACGTAAAAAGGTAGCTGCAATACAATCTACTCCAAAATTGGTGGTCTTAATCCAAATCTGAACTCCGTAAAGGAGTTGGTTGGTTGTTTTCGTGGATATGTGTGGAGTCATAATGTGCAAGATACCAAAATATCTTCTCTTGTCTTAGCCTTTACTTACCTTTAATTGGGAGATTTGGCTGCCCCTCATGCATCAACATTTCTCAGGCTGGATTGGTTGATAGAAATGTGTGAGGCTAAAAAAGGCTGTATGAGAGATGGGGAAAGCTTTTGCTTGTTTGTCTAATCCTGAAGTATGCACGACAATACACTGCCCTAGACATGCGAGTTGGAATTTTCCACAAATTGTAGTCCAAAACCATTAATCTTTCCATCTCTGGATGTGCATATCTGTCTTGGACTGTGGGTTTACAAAATGTTTTCATTATGTTTACATTTTGTAGGTAGCTTAGACGGTTTTATTTAAACAACAATATGAACGTAAATCTTTAGAATTATTTCATAAACTGGCCAAGGCCATCTTGAAATGAGGATGGAGATTTCCAGAAGCAGTGTCTGAAGAAATAGATTATAATCCATGAAAACTGAAAACTGACTCTGAAATGAACCTTTAATTTTTAAATGTGCCACAAGACATTCTTGCCCTCATGCACGCTGAAGTATGAAACATGAATACTTCTCTGAAAATTAGAAGCAACCACTGCCTTGTTCCCTTGCTTCAGGATTTATCTCTGATAGGAGAGCTTCTGTGACAAAGCTCACCATTGTGAGAATACAGTACATGCACATGCACACAGTTTGAAGAAAGAGTATGAAAGTAGAATCCCAGAATAACTGAGTTGGAAAATGCTTATAAGACCATCAGATCCAATGCACTGTTAGGTCCAAGAATCCAAATCAAATAAGACCTGACACACGGTTGTCCAATTTTCTCTTGAATGCCGCCAACATTGGAACATGGTGAGGACACTGGTTCCACTGTCATAATGCTCTCACAGTTACGATGTTTTTCCTGATATTCAACCTAAATCTGTCTTCCTGTAGCTTGAACCCGTTATTCACCCTGCACTTGTGAATGATCAACAACAGATCTTTCCCTTCCTCTATATGACTGCCTTTAAAATACAGTGGTACCTCAGATAACAAATTTAATTCGTTCTCTGAGGCAATTCATTATCTGAAAAAATTCATTATCCGAATGAATGGGAAACCAATTAATTTGTTCTGGACCCTAGGAAAATGACAGACACCTGTTTTTTTTTTTGCTCAAAACTCTTTATAAAGGGCACAGATATGATGCAGCTCAGGATAACTCTTTTTTACTGATGCATGCTGGAAATTCGTTATCCGAGGCAGCCCATAGGGAAAATTTGTTATGCGAGGTAGCCCATAGGAAAATTCATTATCCGAGGCAGCTCATAGAGAAAATTCATTATCTGAGGCAGACCTATACCTAGAAATTGCGATTCGTTAACCGAGGCAGCCCATAGGGAAAATTCGTTATCCGAGACGGCCCTATAACTGGAAATTGCTATTCGTTATCTAAAAAATTCGTTAACAGGGGCATTTGTTATCCAAGGTATTACTGTATTTGAAAAGTGCTACCATATCTCGCCTCAGACTTCTCTTCTCAAGACTGAACATGGCCAGCTCTGTCAGTCTCTTCTCATAAGGGTTGGTTTTCTGCAAGGATGACCCCCCCCCCAGTCATCCTTGCTGCCCTCCTCTGAAGTTTGCCAGCAACCTTCTTAAAGTGGGATATCCAAAACTCAACACAGTATTCTATTCCAGTCCTCAAGCCTGTTCAGTTTATTTATTTATTTAAATTTTGTTGCTGTCCTCCAGGGCATTAACTATTCTACCCAATTTTGTGTCATTTGCAAATTTGATAAGCATTCCCAAACCAGTTGTTATAAAAATGTTGAAGACCTTTGGCTCCAGGACTTTGGTGGTTCAGTTTATCCTGCCAGTATGAGGAGCCATTGATAAGCGCTGTCTGAATATGGTTCTGTAACCAATCGTGTATCCACCTGCCCACACTTAGATAATTTGCTAATCAGAATAACACTGAAACACAAAGCCCTAAACAGTTTAGGACCTTGTTATCTGTCAGACCCGCTCCTTCCACAGAATTCCGACTGCATCACCTGTTCGTCTCAGGCTTGAGGGTCCCTATGCCAAAAGAAGCCTGAAAATCATCAACAAGGAACTGGGTCTTTTCTGTAGTAGGGCCTCGGTTGTGGAACCAACTCCCATGCTATCTGTCTTTAATAAACACCTGAAGACATGGCTTTATAGATCTGCTTTCCCTGATCGTTAATTATTATTTTCATTATTCGCTCGTTCATTCTTATGCTATCTGCCGATCTTTGTTTTTTGAATATGTGTTTGGTATTTTAATGTAGATTTAGTCATGTGTATTTTATTTTCACTTGTTATTTGTACAATGTATTTTTTTTTTTCATTTTTATGATGTATTTTGTAAACCGCCTAGAGTGGCCATGCTGCCAGATGACACAGTATAGAAATCAATCAATCAAACAAACAAACAAACAACAACAACAATCATAATCATAATCATAAATAGGATCCTCAAAGGGTCCCAAAGTGATTTTTGCTTTTCCCATATAACGTTTATCTTAAATCAGACTACTCCAAACATAATTAATAAGAATATCATGGGGCACTCTGTCAAAAGCTTTGCTAAAGTTGACATAATATTCACCTAGTCTAACAAGAGGTTAACTGATCAAAAAATGAGATAAGATCAACCTAACAGAATTTGTTCTTGACAAATCCATGTTGGCTTTTAGTTGTTACTGGATTTATGTCTGTGAAGATTCTCAGTCATCCAGGTGAGTTTATCTGGAAGTTGAGTCATGGCAACTAGACTTCTTTTTCATGAGAGATAGAAACATTTCGCTGCTCATCCAAACAGCTTCATCAGTCTGAGGAAAGATAGAGCCTTTTACACGACCCCTAAGATCCGCTGGCAACTTAAATTCGGACCAGAGATCTTGGGGGTTTGCTCTTCTTGCTGTGTTCCCACCCACCCCTGCACGCCATTGCTCCTGTCTGCATGAGGGGAGGGAGAAAAAAAGGAGAAAATAATGCAGGCTCACCTCCGCTCTGCCGTCAGAAGCAGCCCCGAAAGCATTCCAGTCTCTTAAAGGGGTGGGGGGGCAAAAAACCAAACAGAAGGCGAGGACAGCCCGGCACTCACTGCTTTACAATCCGCATCAGGAATTGTTTTACCTCCGGAGACCAGGTACTTTTAAAATGCGCTTGGGCACGCTTAGGTAGGCGTGGTCGTACTTAATTTTTTTTTAAAGTGCGCAGCTGGTGGGAAAACAATTTTAAGCTCCACATCTGGGAGCTCCATGCCTCGGATTTTAGGGGTCGTGTAAAAGCGCCCATAGTTGCTGAGTCCTGTCCTCCATTTTATAGTTCACTTTGACCTCTTGTCACCCTAGTCTGAAATAGACTCATAATCTCAACAATGACCTGAATAGGCTCATTAGGTAGACAATAGTACCCATAGCCTTAAGCTGAACAATGGCCTAAGGTGCTGAAACCTATAAAGTATGGGTCATTAGCTATGGCCTTGGTGGTAAAGGCTTTTTGATTTGCCTGGATAATATTGAAAGCACACCCTGATAAGTAGCAGATAGACTATGCCTGAAGCCCCCACCTCTGTTGAGGGAGGGGGTTTCAATGTTCACACGAATGGCTTCCCTGACTCCTCCTTCACACCACCTATCTTCTCTGTCAAATATAGGTTGTTACTGGATTGTTTTTTTTGTTTTGTTTTTTTATTTGTAGAAAGAATAAAAGTACACAATGTTGTATCACCTGTAGACTCATAGTAGAACTTTTAAAACCAAACTGAGTGTCAAAAATAATTGAAAGTTTAAATCCTTAAAAGTATCCTAAGGAATCTTCATTCCTGCTGAAGCTTCTAATTACTTTTACAAAATTATAACCAATGTTTGTATTTTTTATAAAATGCATTACAAAGGTAAAATGCAACATCGTAGGGAAACACTTCCAGCAAACAATTTAAACTGAAGCAAATGTTTAACTTACATATAAACCATGATACAAAACATTCCTTTGAAATCTGCATTACTTGTAAATTATGACTTGAGGACTGAATTGTTACTGGATTGTTTTTCAGGATGCTTGCAGAGTAACTGTTTTATAATCTGCTCCAGAATTTCCTCTGTGATTGATGTTAGGTTGACTAGTTTGTAGTTCCCTGGCTCTTCCTTTTTGCCCTTTTGAAGACAGGGACAACATCAGCTCTCCTCCATTCTCCCATCCTCCATGATTTCAAGAAAATAATAGACAGTGGTTCTGTGATCTCTTCAGCCAATTCCTTCAAAATCCTTAGATGCAGTTCATCTGGTCCTGGAGATGTGAACTCATTTAAAGTAGGGTCTGAGCATTGTGCATTTCAAAATTATGGATGTATATGAAATGAAGGTAAAACTAAAAAAAATTAAAATGCTATAATATTTAAACTACCTTAGACTAGAAGCAAGATACTTCCATAGCATTATTTTGGCTATTTGCTAGATGTTCTTTTGTACACATTGCGGGGCATAAATGGCAAAGACCTAAGTCCTGCATTAATTGAATTTCTCCAGTGTCACAGAAAACCTGTCCTGTGTCCAAACAGGCCTATTTTACTTGATTATTCTTTGATCTTCCCAGTTCCACTATGCTTCAAAGTCTATTCACATAATGGTAATTGATTAGATAAATATGACTGATCCCTTTCATTGAAAACATTTCCTTTCTTTAGCAGTGAAGTTTTTATCTGATTTTGGAGATTTAAACATATTAGTTCATAGCTGACAGGAAACTGATCACAGAAGAAACCAAGTCAAGTGGACTTAATGCCCTCATGCTGTACTTGATAAACTTTGTAACACTGATGAAACAGTCATACACACAAATATTGGGGTAAGTCTTTGTGTCCATTGTGACAAAACAAACAAACAAACAACTAGAACCAAGACAAAGTATCTCAGCCCAGCACTAACAGACACTAGTTTAGGTAAGTAAAGCAGGGGAAACACTCCTCACAAGGTCTTTCACATGAGGTCAGGCAATATCCCAATCAATATGTATGTGCCACAGAAGTATATGAGTAAGTTTCCATTTAGAGAAAAAGAGCTTTTCGTTAAGGAAAAGGCCATTTCTTTTGAGATCCTTTTCTTTTAAACTGGTGCCTTTTGTTGACACAGGTAGAGTCCAAGGAAATAGGACAGATGCAAATTTCTCACATTGACTTGATATGAACGGAACATAGAAACATTTCAGCTATCTCCATATGCACTCTTATATTTTATCAGCAAATTGTAACACAACGAAAGGGAAACAACAAATCTCAGACAATAACCGTGAATTAAAAAAAATTCCAATAACATGGTGAACTTTTACTTTCCTAAAAAAAAAGTATTTTTAAAATATACAACTATTCTCTCACCTGTTCTGTTGATGTATTGTGATCCAAATGGTCATGAACATCATGGGATCCAGCAGAGGTTTTGGGGTTTCCAGGGATGATTGGTTCCCCCACAGAATAAACAGGAATGAGAGGCCGGAGGAATCGGAACTCACTGCTTAAGGATCCGCCAGTTAAACAAACATCATAGCGGTAATTCCTGGCAAGGGACCCACTCTGAGAATCCGAACAGGTCTCTGGAATATCAGGCCTAGTAGGAGGGAATTGGGGAGGTGCAGTAATGAAACATTCCCTGGAGCCTTTCTTGTAGATTTTGATAATGACAAAAGAAACAACAGATACTAGAAACACAGCTGAGACTGCAGCCAGGCAGATAACCAAATAAAGGGTCAAGGATTCCTCATTTTCTTCTGGATCTTGTTGTGCGACATCTACCATCTTCATGTAAGGATCAGAAAAGCCACCCACTGGAAGGATATTGAGTGTTGCAGTGCTGGTTTGTGGAGGGACCCCATTGTCTTTGACCAGAATTATAAGTCTCTGTTTGCTTGTGTCTCGCTCATTCAGGGGCCTCCTGGTTTTCACCTCTCCATTCTGGGCTCCAATGTTGAAAAGAGTAGGGTCAGTGGCCTTCAACAGTTCATAGGAGAGCCAAGAGTTTTGTCCAGAATCTCCATCCACAGCTACCACTTTGGTGACCAAGTATCCAGCTTCTGCTGTCTTGGGTAGAAGCTCATTGCAAGGGACTGTGCTGTTGTGAAGAGGATACAGGAAGAAGGGAGTGTTGTCATTTTCATCCAGGACAAAGATTTGGACAATTGCTTCTGAGCTCAACGGAGGAGTTCCACCATCTGTTGCCTTCACTGTAACCTGGAAGTCTTTCATCCTTTCATAGTCCAGAGATTGGACAGCATACACATTTCCAGTTTCAGAGTTGATTGAGATGTAAGAGACCATGAGGGATCCACCCATCTTCCCAGGCAAGAGTGAGTAGCTCACTTTGGCATTCTTATTAGTGTCAAGATCAACAGCATGGACTGAGCCAATTAGCAGGCCTGGAATATTATTTTCTTGCATTTGCAATTCATAGAAAGCCTTTTCAAACACCGGTGGGTTGTCATTGACATCTGAGATTTGGACATTAATAATACGTGCAGATGTGAGCCTAGGGGAGCCCCTGTCTGTGGCAGTGATAGTGATATTGTACTCTGTGACTTTTTCTCTGTCCAGGGGACCTTGGATCACAAGTTGGTAAAAGTTCTTCATAGTGGATTTTAACACAAATGGCAGATTTGACTCCATAAAGCAGACAGTTCTTCCGTTATCTCCAGAGTCCCGGTCTGCTACACTGAAGAGGGCCACCACTGTGCCCAGGGGAGCATCCTCTGCTGTGATGTTGTTAAGGGATATGACTGACACTTCTGGGGGATTATCGTTCACATCCTCAATCTCTATGTGGACTTTGCAATGCCCAGAAAGTCCTCCACCATCTGTAGCTTTGATATTCATGTCATAGCTGGTTTCTTCTTCATAATCAATGTCTCCCAAAACTGTGATTCCACCAGTCATTTCATTTAAATGGAACAAATCATGTATATTTTCTGGCACTTGTTGGAAACTGTAAGTGATCTGTGCATTGGAACCAAAATCCAAATCTCTGGCTTCCACTTTGCAGACAAGAGTATCCCGAGGGCTGTTTTCATTTAACTTCACTTTATATTCAGCATGAGTAAACTGGGGAAAGTTATCATTATTGTCAAGAACATTAATTTTTATTTGGACCATGCCTGTTCTGCTTGGTACCCCTCCATCCATGGCCATAAGCGTCAGTCTAAAATGTGGCTCCGTCTCCCTGTCTAATGGTTTTTCCAGAATGAGATCCACTAATTTGCTCCCATCAGGATTGCTTTGTACAGCCAGATGGAAATACTCGTTGGGACTGAGTGTGTAGTTTTGGATGCTGTTGTCTCCCAGATCCGGATCCTTGGCAGATTCCAAGGGGAATCGTGAATTAAGGGGAACATTTTCAGGGATTTCCAGCTGAAATTCCTTTTTAAGGAATTTGGGAGCATTATCATTCACATCTTCTATTTCCACTTCAATATTATAGAGCTCCAGAGGTTTTTGTAGCAAAACTTGAATAAGAAGCAAGCAAGGTTCAGCCTGGCCACACAAAGCTTCTCGGTCTATTTTATCCTTTATCAAAATGTCTCCAGAGTGGGCATCAAGGTGGAAATATTGCTTATTGCCTTTGGAAACTAGCTGGACTCTGCGAGCAGACAGATCCTCTACTCTCAGTTTCAAATCCTTCAACACATTAGCTACCTGAGATCCACTTTTTCTCTCTTCAGGCACAGAATATTGGACAGGGACACAGAATACTCCAGAAATAATGAACAAAAGCAGAAGAGACTGACCTTGGATGTTCCTGAGGCAGTTTTCCATAGTTTAGAATGCTTGTCCGTCACAATTTCCAGCCCAAATATAAAGATCTTGACCTTCTCTAGCAACTGTCTTAAGCAGAGATACGATTTTGCTCCACTGAGTGTTATCCCTTTATCAGGGAGAGCAACCTCTGCCAGTGCCAAACAATGCTTCCTGTCTTAGTGCAATTCATGTAATTTGTTTGACTACATTGCCACCATGTGGCTGAAGTCGGAAACAACCATTCAGATTAGCTCTTTTTCTCTGTTGGGATGTTCAATGCAAAGAGACAATGCTAAAATTGGAGCCTCTGTTCCATCTGAAAGTCTGTGGACTCCGTGACCAATGGCATACCTCGTGTTCCCCAAAATTGTTTGAAAAAAAAATAAAGAAAAGGATGTGAGCACTAGCAAATTATCAGAAAACAGATTAAAAAGAAAAGAGAGTACAATGTACAGTACTTCAAATTCCTATATGTGAATTTCACCTGTTTTTAAATTTCTTTCTTTCTTTCCCACTCCATTCATGCAGTGCAATATTCTGAATGGTTTACAATGATTAAAAGAAACAACTCAATTCAAATAAATCACACAGAAAATAGCCATAAACTCAGGGGCATAATTTACAACTAACAATCAGAATGATAGGTATAATAAGAAAATCAGACTAGGTACTGACAGTTGGTTCAAGAGTGTTGGTACCACTACAAAGAAGGTTTTAGTTCTGGGAAATGATTTCCTGCCCCCCTTTGGAGTGGCCATCATGAGGAACATGCTGATCTAGATGTGTGAGTAGATGACAATTGGGAAAAGACACACCAAAAAGATATGCCTGGAAGGCTTTCTAGGTGATCATCAGAACCCTGAATCTGGGTTTGGATTCATATGTGTATTAAGTGGATAGAGACTTGAGAACTGTGGGATGCTTGTATGGGGCAGGTAAAGGGTTAAGGTGATGAGCACCATCTGTGAGGTAGGGCAGGGTGAGCAAAATCAATACCTTGAATTTTCCCTCCATAGCTAAGAAGCAGTTAGTCAAGTAAATTGGTAGTTCCCCAATGGAGGCAACAAATATGCTTACCAAATGCTGCTAATGACCCTGTTTAGACATATCTAATGTCCTTGGCCCAGATGGGTTGTAGACCGTTCATGATACATTTGAAAGGTTCTAGCTGGGAATTGTAGGTGTGCTATTGTTATGCATTTGAGATCTGTCCCACAGGAGTTTGCTTCTAGGTACCAGTCCAGTCCTCTTGGTATGTTTTTTAAATTCTGTTGGACTGGTATGGCAATCTGAGGTAAGTCTTCTTTAAATCCTTTAAATCCTAAATCCAGAAAGTCTGTCTGACAGGTCCAAGCAGATCTTGTTTCAACCCGGGGCTTGGTTGTAGATAACTGACTCTGTAGAGTGCTTTGGGTGGAAGCGAGAGGCATGCATGTGTGAGCACTTGTCTCTGGTTCTCATTGAAAGACTCAAGAGGATCTCTTAGAAAAATGTAAAGAAGAAGGTTGTATGAAATACGAAGGACCACATGGAGTTCTACTATTTTAACAACAGTTAAGGAAATGAAGATTAGTTTACCTATTCACTTAAGCAAAGTAGGAGTCTCTCTCAATAGGCGGGATTTATATTCCGATGAAAGACATTGTTCGTAGGTCACATCCTGGATAGCTGGGCTGCTTGATTTCAACAGCAGCACTCAAATATTCGTGTTCCCAAGCATAACAAGTGTTAAGGCCACACCATGCTCCTTTTAGTTAAGCCACGTTCAGCCTCTCCTACCCACCCACCTCCTATAACGAAATTGCTCTCTTTACATGGCATATGCTATAACATTCAGGAGGTAGCATGAAGCAAACATAAGCTGCCATCCCAGCAGAGATTAAGTGTGCCTAAACTTTATGGGTCTACTTAGCTTCATTATTTTTCTGCCTTCTATTTTGTCTTCAGAACCAACGGAAGCACTTTCAGACCAATAAAAGTGAACTCCCATGGAATCCCATCTGCAGTCACTCAATCTGCATTCAGGTACCTACCTTTTCCAGAGAAGTGACATTTTACAGTTTTGTCATCTTCTTTTTCAAGTGCCATGTCCTCGTAGAATGTTGGCAATCAGTTGCCTGAACTGATTTCTGTCTAAAGCTATTCTAAATAGAGCAGCTGTGCTTACTGCAGACCATTGGCTTAACTTCTTAAGCCAGAATGTTCTTCTGCGCCCCGGGCCATGCTTCCCATCTATTTTTCCTTGCAGCAGATGTTATTTCTTATTGCGCATTATGTGTCAAAAATATTACATTTTTCCTCTTTACAGTATTGAGAATTTCTCAGTTTTTATTCATACACTGTAATACAGCCACATTAGTGACTTTGACTGTCTAAGGTATCTTAGAATTCATCTGCATGAAATTTTGTCCACAATGGCAATTTCATGGCATCTTGTTTATCAACTGACCTCAAGGTTTTCACTTCTCCA
This sequence comes from Phrynocephalus versicolor, assembly GCA_023846285.1. Taxonomy (NCBI): domain Eukaryota; kingdom Metazoa; phylum Chordata; class Lepidosauria; order Squamata; family Agamidae; genus Phrynocephalus; species Phrynocephalus versicolor. Next base: position 98,587,433 of record JAHTLZ010000204.1, on the reverse strand, counting down.
TTGTGTTCACCATGGGGATCGCGGTTCTGGAGCCTTCAGCAGTTGATAAGAAAGCCAAGTGTCCTGCACAGTGTGGCCTTAATAAGGCTTTCAAGGTAACTGAGATATTTAAGGGATGGCTTTATCAGTTTCATTCCCCAGAGAGTTTCCATAGCCAACTGGGAATTCATACCCTGTTCTCCAGAGTCCTAGTCCATCTCTCTATCCACCACACCACAGTGGGAATCCTTTTCTTTAAGCAGGCAACAGTAAAATGGGATAGACTTCATGAACCTCACCACAGTCATAAAGCTGGAAAGTAAAAGATGGCCAACACACATGCTATAATCTTCCTGTCATAACAGATTGCCACTTACAGTCCTATTCATGCACGTAGAGAACAGGGGAAAAAAATCTAGGCCAAGTTTCCCTCTAAAGTGCACCTGCCTTCCTCCACCGTCCTCCACTGTGAATGTGTTTGTTAGGGTTGCGACAGGATTTGGGGGGGGGATTTTTGCACATACATATCGAGCACATGGACAGAAAAGAGCCACAGGCAGTGTGGATGAAAATAAATTGGCATGTTGATCCAGAACCAATAGGTGGACCAGAAAAAGGATATCACATATAGAAAAAGAAAACAGAGAAAAAGAGAACTGCGTGAATTCATCATTCAAATCTGCTACCGCTCAATATGTTCAGGATTATACTTCTTTTATACAAATTTCACCAAATAGCTAGCAATATGGATTTGATATATGGTCGATGATTAAGCATTTTAAATTGAAAACTATATGAAAACCATACTACTGTAACAATATTCTCACCTGGCTTAAGAAATTATTTTCTTCTGTGTGACCAGGGGCTTCTGGAGTACCAGTTGAATTCCTTGGATCCACGTGGTTATTGGAAGGCTCCAAGGAAAAAACAGGAAATAAAGGCCTGAGAAACCTGAACTCACTATTGAGAGAACCACCTGCTAAGCACACCTCATAGTTGTAGGCCCGGGAAAGAGTACCAGAATCCATGCAGTTCTCTTGGGCATGAGGTCCTGCTGGGATATTGGGTGCAGAGCTATAGGCTTCCGTGAGTTGTCTCTTCTTCTGAATCTTGATAGCAACAAACACTAGTATGGAAAAGAGGAAAACCGAGGAGATGGCAGCCAGGCATATGATCAAGTACATTGTCAGGGTGTGCTCTTCTACCTGGGTTACTTCCTCCTTTGGGACCTCTGCAATTTGCAGGTAAGGGTCAGAGAAGCCCTCCCTGGGAACCAGGTCATTTGAAGGGGCGGTGCTGTTCTGGAGGGGGTAGAGAATGAAAGGGGCATTGTTATTCTCATCCATGATCTGAACTCGGACAGTAGCCTCTGAGCTCAAGGGAGGTGAACCTTTATCCTTAGCCTGGATGGTCACATGGAATTCTTTTATGTCTTCAAAATCTATCGATCAGATGGCATAGGCCGTTACTTCACGAGCCGCTCGCTTCGCGGCAAGCCGTCATTTCTGTGCGAACCGATCGCTTCAGTCCGCACGCTCCTCCTTTTTGGCTGCAACGTCACCCCGACCACGCCCCCTTTACCGTGCTCCAACCGGGGTGAGTGATTCCCCTGCCAAGGGCCGGGAATCTTTTCGCTTCGCATCTCGCTTCTCTCCCAACGTCACGTGTGGTCTCGGTTTTTGGCTTTTATTTCAAGTTTTTTTAAAAAATATTCAAACAGGGATATCAGTGCATCGCTATATCGTTTCATCGCTTTGCGCTGTTACTTCCTCACTCAAGTAGCGGCGGCGGCGGCGGCGGCGGCGGCGGTGGCGGTGGCGGGAGCAGGAGGAGCCGCTGCCGCCTCGCCCGGCCAGAGCAGGGCACCCGGGGCAGGCAGCGTGCAAGCGGCGGAGGGCGGGCGGCTGTGCCATGCGGGGCTCCCCCCGAGTAGCGGCGGCGGGGGCGGGGGGGCTGCCAATGATGCCAGGAAATAATGGACAAAACAATATAAATTAGGAGCAGAAAACACAGGATCGTACAGTAACCACTCGTGAATGACAGCCAAGCATTGATGCATCGATACGCCGAGTAAATTTTTTTTTAAAAATAAAAGGAGAGTGGAACCGGACGTTGCAAATCAGCTTTCTAATGCGAAGGGAGCACGTGAGGTAGTAATCGATTCGGTCCCAAAAATGCCCCGCGTGAGTACAGAGAAATGGGGGTGGGAGCGAAGGGAGACCACGTGACCACCACGTGACCGCCTCCGAATTCAAATCGAAGGCAAGGTCGATTCGAAGCGAGGCACCTCGTGAAGTAACGGCCATAGAGGCTCCCACTTTCAGAATGAATGGAGACGTATGAGGACGCTGGGCCATCTTGGATCCTGCCAGGCAACAATGAATAGATCACTTTGGCGTTCTGCTCCGTGTCCAGATCCACAGCATGAACTGAGCCCATCAGAAGACCCGGAATGTTGTTCTCCCATAACTGCATGTCATAGAAAGACCTCTCAAATTCTGGGGGATTGTCATTGATATCAGTAAGCTGGATGGTGATAATCAATGTTGAGGTGAGCTGGGGAGAGCCCTTATCTGTGGCTGTGATGGTGATGTTATAGTCAGAGGCCTTTTCTCTATCCAGGGGCCCTTGGGTCACCAGCTGGTAATACTTGTTTTCCATGGCTTTTAGCACAAAATGCAGGTTGGTTTCAGAGTTGCAACTAGAGATGGGCATGAATCAAAAATGGTGTTTCGTTTGTCGTTTGTCGTTTAGAGGGTCCGTTTCGGTTCGTTTCCTTTTTTTGCAAAAAAAATCGTTTTTGTTTTCGTTCGTTTCATTACAGTTTCATTACCATTTAATTCAATTTTTGTGGTTTTTTTAGCATTTAAAGCAGTTCACTGCATTGCCGTAACGAAAACGAAATGCACGACAAAGTTTCCGGTGTTTCTGTTCGTTTCGTTTTATTTTAGAGACAAAATCCGTTTGTTATTTCGTTATGAAAACAAAAATGAAAAATTGTTCGTTTCGTGCCCATCTCTAGTTGCAACCTGTTCTCCCGTTGTCTCCAGAGTCTCGGTCTGTGATGCTGAAGAGGGCCACCACAGTGCCCAGGACAAAGTCCTCTGGTAATGGGCTGGTGATGAATGTTATGATCACTTCTGGGGTGTTGTCGTTCTCATCCCCAACCTCCACAATGACTTTGCAATAAGCAGAGAGCCCTCCTCCATCTGTGGCTCTGACAGTCATTTCATAGTTACTGTTCTCTTTATAATCAAGCTTCCTTGCAAGAGTAAGTTCCCCAGAATATTTATTTAACTTGAATGCTCTGAAGACTTTTTCTGCTCCTGGTTAAAATAATAGATAATTTCTGCATAGGAACCAAGATCTTGGTCATTTGCTTCAACTTTAGTGACCAGTGTGTCTAATGGAGTGTTCTCAATTAGCTTCACTTTATATGTGTCTTCACTAAAGTGAGGGAAGTTAACATTGGTATCCAGAATGTTAATGATTATTTCTGTAGAGCCAGTTCTTTGAGGGATTGCCCCATCCACAGCTAATAGCATGAGCGAAATCTGTGGAGTCGCTTCCCGATCTAACAGTTTCTCCAACACCAGCTTTGCATCTGTGCTTCCATCACCGTGGCTTTGCATATCCAGCCAAAAAATGTCCATTGGCATTGAGTGTATAGTTTTGAACAGTATTTTGTCCTTTGTCAGGGTCTTCTGCTCGCTCCAGAGGGAACCGGGCACCTATGGGTACAAGCTCAGATATTTCCAGAGTGATTCGCTTTTTAGAGAATTTGGATGAATTATCATTGACGTCCTCTATTTCGACTTCGATTCTATGTAGCTGCAGTGGATTTTCCAGCACAATCTCAGCAGGTAAAACACAAAGGTCCTTGGGGCCACACAGGGTCTCTCGATCTACTCTGTCCTTTAGCATCACATTCCCGGAACTGGGATCCAGCTGGAAATACTGCTTTGAGGAGCTCTTGGAGACCAGCCTGGCATTTCGAGCAGACAAATCCTTGACTTCCAGTTTCAAATCTTTTAGCACATTAGCCACCAGAGAGCCACTCTCCTCCTCCTCAGGCACTGTGAACAGAACAGATTCACATACTGCTAGCCATGCACAGACTGACAGAAAGAAAGATACCACTTGCCTGCTCTTGACCTGCATCTCCATGGCCTTGGCCTCCATGCCAAGCAGGTCTGAAAAATAAGCTGGAGACTTTTGATCTGCCTCCTTCTGAAAAACAGCTTGCAATGAAGATCTGCTTTCTTTCTTCTGTGGATGTCTTTGTTGAAAGATGGCTACAGCTCTTTGGGAGAGGAGCTGTTTTCCGATAGTTCATTGTGTTGTGTGATAGCACCATCTTGTGTTTGACATGTGATACAACACCCCCAAACACCAACAAGTCCTCTTACCTGCTTACCTAAAAATCCCTTTTGAAATAATAATTTATATTGTTTTAAATATTTCATTATGAAACAAACCATCGCTTCTCACCTTCAAATAAAGACTGTTGGTAACTAGTATGGCTCCTATGAAGAGCCCCTGCCCCAAATCATGAATGTGATAAAGGATACATTTAAATGATATAAATACAGTGGTACCTTGTATAAAGGAATTCATTCGTTCCAAATGAAATTATGTTATGCAATTTTTCCTCTATACAAATTCCCCATAGGAATGCATTGAAAACAGAATAATCCCTAATCGTGACCATTTTTATGTTGTACGGATTCACCCCATAGGCGATTCTGTTAAGCAAATTTCCCCTATCTCCGGAATTTTTTACACTGTACAGATTTTATGTTATACAAACCGTTTGTTATATGAGTGTCCACTGTATGTTTATTTTTAACACATTTATACTCAACATTTCCATTTTTATCTAGCTGGTTTGCACAATATTTAATTAAACAAACCTCATAAAATATTCCCAGCCAAGCAACAAGAATAATAATCACAGAGGGTGGTTTGGTTTTTTTTTTTAAAAAGCAGGTTATGCATAATAAAACTAATGCATATTCATGTATGCATGTACACATAACAAAGAGGGCCTGGCAAATGCCAAAACCATAAGCCGTGAAAGGATCTAAAAGTCAATACCAGTACGTTGAACTGTGTCCAAAAAACCTTTTTAGGAACTAATGCAACTATTTAAGGACCAGTGGAATAGGCTCCAAAAGCCCAAACCTAATTTCGCTACCATCTTACCTGCTGTAACTAATTGTTTGCTTTGCTTAGTCTTCAAAGGCAACACGTTACAGCAGTATCAATCTGGAGATGGCTAGAGTACAGGTAAGCAGAATCATAGGCAAATACAACTGTAGGGTTGGAAGGCATCTAAAGTAATAAAATCGAACAGGAATCCACAGTGCTAGCATTCCCAGCAGATGGCTGTTCAATCTGATTAAAAACGTCCAGTGAAGAAGAGTCTTTCACCTTCTGAGGCAGGCGGTTCCATTCTCAAGCAACTTCTGCCAGCCAAGAGTTCTTCCTCGTATTTAGTTTGGAATCTTGTTGTAATTTCAATGTATTTGTTGGGTCCTAACCCGAGGAGCTGTTTAGAATGCACTTACTCTCTCTTCTATGTGACCGTCCTTCATATATTTGAAGATGGCTATTATAGTGTCTCTCACTGTTCTCGTCTGTAGCCTGTAGAAGCATAGCCCCCTTAGCTGTCCCTCAGAGGGCTTGATTATCAGACCTTTTATAACTCTAATTACTTTCTTCTGATTGTATTTCAGCTTGTGCATGTGAACCAAAAATGTGATGTTGCTGCAAAAGAAGCCAATGCAAATGCACTTTGCATCAACAGAATTTTAATATATGGATCATGGGAAGTAACAATATCATTCTACTCTACTTGGTCCAGACAGCATCTGGACTTCTGTGTCCAGTTCTAAGCCCTCCACTTTAAGAATGTTATTGACATGCTGGGTTGTGTCCAGAGAAAAGTAACTATTACTCTTCATACCATGAAGATCTTGTTGAAAGCAAGATGTATTATATCTACAATATTCCCCTGACCCATACCACCTTGTAATTCTACAGTGGAACCTTGACTTACGTCATTAATCTGTTTCAGAGGTCTAGACGTAAGTCAAACATGACTTAAATCAAACGAATTTTTCCCATAGAAAGTAATAGGAAAGTGGATTAATCCGTTCCAGATTATGAAAAAGACCCCCCAAAACAGCAATTTAACATAAATTTGACTGGGATAGGAGATTCCTCCCAGGGATGTAAATGAAATGTCTCTTCAAAGAGAGGAGGAGGCAGTGGAATTATAGTCCACAAGTTATACGCCTCCACTTTTAATGTTCATAGCAACAATGTCTAACATTTAAATTTTACTGATTTTTAACCTGACGTTCCAAGTTCTGGAGAACTCTATGCTTACCATTAGAGTCCCACAACTGTACAGCTCCCCACCTAAAATGCTTCCATTGTGGACCAGACTTCTGCAGCCAGATTTTTTTACAAGACTGAGCCAACTGTCTAACCAGCGAGGCCAGCCCCGAGCTCGCGGCCCTTTTTCTCCTCCGGCAGCAGCGGCGGCTTCGGCGAGGCTGAGGACCAGCTCCAGGTGCTCGGAGCTGGCCTCGCCGAAGCCACCACTGCCGGAAGAAGGCAGGAGCACTTTGGAGACGGCAGCCGTGATGCTGGGTTGTGGCTGCCGCCAGATTCTGGTACCTTGCGCCGGGGCTCCGATATGTAAGTCAAAGCCTGCGACTCAAGTCAAACAGGCCCCTTCTTGATGCAAGTCAAATATGCTGTAAGTCAAGCAGCATGTAAGTCACGGTTCCACTGTACTGGAAAAAGAGATAAGATTAACCTAGTCTGGCATGATTTGTGTAAGAGAAACTCATTGGTGCTTGATATCACACAATTTCTTAGTGCATACAAACTCCAGAGCCTTTCGCAGCACTTGTGTTGAGCTGATTAGTTAATAGTTGAAGATAGCTCTATTTCCTTATGTCTAGGGTGCAACGTCTTCAGCTGTTGTCAAACCATTTTTAAATACTGTAGTGATATCAGCGATATCACCTCCTTAATTTTCTTCTGCATACTTCTCCATAAGTACTGATCCTGTTTTCACAATATTGACCTCTTTCTTTCTTTCTTTCTTTCTTTCTTTTCTTTCTTTCTTTCTTTCTTTCTTTCTTTCTTTCTTTCTTTCTTTCTTTCTTTCTTTCTTTCTTTTTTCTGTCAGAGAAAGCAGAGGTAAAGTGTTGCCCTATTCCAACACAGAGAAAACTTACATCTTCCTTGTACTTTTTCTTAGTTGACCCTATTTCTGTTAACTTTTATTTTGTTTCTCACATGTTTAACGATAAAAATCACAATGAACAGATGAATTGTTTTTGGTTTTTGTTTTACAGTGTAGTCTAAACCGTAGTGTAAAATACAAAAAACAAACGAAAACATTTCTTGCACACCCTTTGCCATTTTAAATATTTCTTCCATAATCCAGCTAGGTTTTCTTTTTTACAACAGGAATTCTCTTTTTACATTCTTCCCTAATGATATATTTGGTTTCAATCCACAGCTGCTCTGGTTCACAGTCAATTCATTTTGGCAATATAATTCTTCAGCTCTACTCCACTCTTTCATGTGAACTGTTCCTGATAAGTACTACTATCTGCTGCTAGTCTTATTTTGGCAAACAGAATATAGCTTCTCCATCTCCTGCTTCTAATTATGTACAGTAGTTATTTGACTCCTATATTGACCATCTGCTATCCATATGTACAATTATCTGTTTGGTTGCTTGAAGAGGTGTGGCCTTTATTTACTTCATTCCAGTCATGACTCTCATCCCAAAAGGGTTCAATACTTAGTCTCACATGATTGGCCCACAGATGACATCTCAATGAACCACAGTTTCAAGTAAACAACTTCTGTCCTATGGAGCAAGATTGCATACAGTTGTCTGTCAGGAAAAACAGTGTCACCATGTATTTATAAAGAAGAAAAGGGACAGTCAGCAGTATGGATTGTATTTCAGAGGACAAGGTCTGGCTGGTTCTCTGAGCTTGAGAAGCTATGATGTATCCCATACAGAAGAAAGAATGTGCCAACCATTTCCCAATGAACAGCAGAACTTGGTTCCTAACTTTCATTCCGCATCTCCAACGCTGAGAGTAACATAATTCCATTTCCATGAACTGTAATGCCAGAACTTTGATCTAGCTATGATGTGGCTTCTCTGAGAGCTGAAGGAAAAGAAAATATGTTTTAATACCCAGTCACATGTTCATGTTCCCAAATACAGAGGGAATGGGTGAATCACATGTGCCTACCATCTCTGATACATTTCCCATTGTACTGCTCATACTGGGAGCAAAGGGAAGTTATCTGGAGCTAGGAGGATACTCATGTAGTTGTCCTTCCACTACATGTTTAACAATAGGATTTTGGTCCATTTCAACTAACATTCTTTGATTCCTCTATTTGTACTGAATTTTTTTGTTGGATGCAAGCATTTTTTTTCTTGGAATCATTTTTAGGCAATCTGTCCAGTTCTGAAAGTTTCATATACACATCCTGACCCTGTTTCTAAGATCTTCAACAGATATGTGTGTTGGCACTCTTTTTTTCTGGGGCCTTGAAGTCTGTTTATCAATGTTAAGATTTGAAAACTTGAACACCATTTTCCATTGAAATGCTCTTTTGCTGGAATAGCTGTTTTTCCCTTTAATCCTCAGAAAAGGACTGTGCTTCCCTTTTTACCCTTTTCTGCAGTACGATCCCAATTGCAAATTTTACCATCTGGGTCCATTTTTTTACTCTGCAGGCCTTCTGGCACAAGATATCCACATCCTGAAGATGCTGCACAAATGGCAAAGCGGTCCAATTGTTCCGATCCAATGTTTTAAATAATCCAATTACAACTGAGGGCTATTTTCTTACCTACTCATCTGCATATGTTTCCTGAGGAATATACTGGAAATCCAAACGACAATGCTTCCAGATTTGTGGGTCGAGAGAGAGAGAGAGAGAGAGAGAGAGAGAGAGAGAGAGAGAGAGAACACTAGACAAAGGTAGGGGGGAAATGAAAGGACTTACCTTTTTCTGCCCCTCTCTTATGGTGGATTGAAAATCAAGTTCTCTGGACAAGGCTGAACTTTTTGGAGGCTCTTTTAAAAATGGCCTGGAGTAGAACAAAACATGAATTGAGCAACAGCAAGCTCTCAGTTGCCATTTCCTAAACATCTGCTCTTCCTCTCTGCAGTCTTTGCTCACCCTCAGCACCGTGTTGGGCAATAGTGACACGGAATGGTCAAACCCAGAACTGCACCCACACGTCACGGGGACAAATATTCCCCCTGCAAAATGTCTGTGTATGATTTAAAAAACTCTAAGATCTTCAACTTCTAAGAAATGTGACATAAAGCGCAGTTAGTGCTATACATGCTTAACTAAGTTATATACAGGCCAAGGAACTTTTGGCCTTCTATATGTTTTGGGCTCCATCTCCCATAATTCCACTGATGGTGGTGGGTTGACCTGATGAAGATTTATGCCCAATTGATTCCACAGAGGATAATGTTTGGTCTCTGTGTGAAAAATAGAATTCCAAAATTATTTTGTTTTACACAGTAAAGGTGCATTATACTATGCAAGCAGCAGGCTGCTGTTATCTTGCTATGACCAAGGTAAAGTATATACTTATTTACTTACTCATAGCCAGCATGTGTCCATTCTGGTTGTTGTACACACACTCAAAAAAAACCACAACAACCCCTAACTTTTCTGACCATTGGTAGGAACCAAAAATCAAGGCATAAATCACAAGTAGGTTCACTACTGTTTCCAGCATTTGAAGTACTTCAGGCTAACCGCTCAACAGTAGTCCATTTATTTACACACTACAGTCATTCCTGTCAAGGTAGTTATTAATTTGTTGCCTTGCAAAAATATGGTCCTGTTATGACTCTTCCTTGGTTGAAAAGAGAATTGTGCGGAGATCTTCGGCCCTTCTGAAGCTTCTGGATTGTATAGGACCTCCTCCTCCCAGTGCACATACTCCTCATTTCCTGCCTGCAGTGTCAGTTCCTTTTTGCCACCGCAGAAGACAGTTGCTTCTAGCTCCCGCAAAGAGAAAGCAATTTTACTTAAGTATCTTATCTGTTACTTATTTTCTTTACCAGTTTTTTCTTAATTCTATACCTCCTCCTCCCTTCTCTATGTCGATCGGACAATTTTATTATCCAGTCCACACACACACACACACACACACACACACACACACACACACACACACACCATTTTATGGCCTCCAGTGGACTTTTCAAAAGGTGCGTGGCCTGCTCCAACAAAGGTTCTATTTCCGACAGTCACAATCTTTGCCTTTATTGTTTTGGGGAACAAAACAATACCTTGTCTTCACCTGTAAAACAGCAGAAGTTGTAGGGCTCTGAATCCTCGAAGCCCCCTGCCTTGCTATCAGACAAAAAGAAAAAGAAGTCTACTCCCTTGACATCAAAGCTGAACTTGAGATAAGGCAGCTTCCAGCCTGGTCCTTTCACCTCGAAACTCGACACCGACACCGACAGATCTACAACATCAAAATCAGGATGATCTCCCATGTCGACAGCTCCAGATGCTGTATCCAAGATCCAGTCATTCTAGCTGGGGAGACAATTCCATTGAGGAACTGACTGTAGACCAAGCACCTCTCTCAAGCCCTGGTCTATCACCAGGCTTTCACCAGGCGCTTCCGTCCCAGCCTGCCGAGGCTTAGCTGCCTTCGCATCATGCTCAGATGCCTAAGCCTCACTAACAACTACCAGATACCGACACCAGGCATCATGCGAAAATGCTATGCCACTCTCCATCTCCTCTACATCGAGTTCATCCATCCAAATGATTTAGAGCCTTTTCACATGACCCCTAAGATCCACTGGCCACTTAAATTCGGACCAGAGATCTTGGGGGTTTGTCGCTGTTCCTGTGTGCCCACCCCCTCCGCACTCCTGGCTGCTGTCTGCCTGAGGGGAGGGGAAAAAAAGAAAAGAAAAGAATGCCGGCTCACCTCCGTTCTGCCCTCTGGCTCTGCTCCCGACAGCATTCCAGTCTTAAAGGGGCGGGGGGCAAAAACAATAACAAACAGAAGCGAGGAGAGCCCGGCACTCACAACCTTACATCCACATCAGGAATTTTTCACCCCCTGGAGAGCAGATACTTGAAAAGTGCGCTGGGACGCGCTTAGGTGGGCATGGTCGCACTTATTTTTTTGTAAACTCCGGAGCTGGTGGGGAAACAATTATAAGCTCCGGATCTGGGAGCCATTTGCCGCGGATTTTAGGGGTCGTGTGAAAAGGCCCTTAGACTCCCAGACAAGCCTCTATATGAGGAAACTTCCTTGATGCCGAAGAGACTGTCCCAGCCTCAGCACCGAGACTCTTGACATCGCTTTTATTACATCTGCCAGCCCTCACTTTCTTCTTCACCTCCTCAGTATCAAGACCGAGTCAATGCCTATGCAGACACCCATACTAACCATACTCATCGACATTGACAGTACATTCAGTTCATTTCCTATTCCTCTGACCATGAACCTAATGACATCGAGCCATCACGACACTGATCCAAGCACAAGTTGCCTTCACTTCCTCCCAACCACAAAAGTGTTTTTGATGTTGTTCACTATCGGCACCGCCAGCTACCCTCAATGTCAAAAAAGACAACCTCTACACCAGTCTTAACACTCAGGGCAGCCATCCATGATTTTCCTGCTCATGCCTCACTACCAAGCCACCCCTCTCATAACTACCAGACACAGCATAGAGCTGACTCGCCAGCCTTTATGGATGAACCTCTTCCTTCACACCATTCTGTCCTCACTGTTGCTGATGATGCCTCCCAATACATTCATATGTCATCTCCTACGAACCTACCAACACCAGATTCAGATGTTGCTGATCTCACTCTTCCATCACCATTGGAGGATTTCAGACTATATTACAAGATGTTTCACAAGACAGCTAAGATTATGGACTTGCAAGTCCAACAACTCAATACTGACAACTCTTAGAAAATTTTGGCCATCTTAATAAGAATCAAACGCCTCCTTTGTGACTTGGATTTATCCCAGCACTTCTAAAACAAGTCAAGTCTGCATGGAATAAGCCATCATCAGCACCCTTAATGGCCAGGTGTATTGATAACTTGTATCACACACATGGTGATGATACAACTTTACTGTTCCAGAAAAGGATGGAGGATTACAAGCCGTTCTAGATCTCAAAGATCTAAACTTCCACATACATCCAAAACAATTCCAGAAACTAACTCTACAGCAGATTCTTCTGTTGCTCCAGCAAGGATACTGCTTTGCAGTCGTAGATTTACAAGACACTTATTTTCATATTTCCATACGCGCAGATCACCGCAAATACCTAAGATTCAGAACTGGGGTCCATACTTACCAATTCAAGGCACTCGCTTTCGGACTCTCCACAGCACCTCGGGTCTTTACAATGTGCCTTGTCCCAGTTGCAGTGTTCCTCCACCTCCATGGCATCAATGTCTTCCTGTACCTGGGTGATTGGCTCCTGGTGTCTCCTACAAACCAAAAAGCAACCCAAGCTCTAGCTTACACCATAACAATACTTACCTCACTCAGATCGTAGATCATCAAAAGCAAATCCACCCTTTCTCCCTGTCAACTTGTCCATTACATGGGGCAGTCATTGACTCCAGAATGGATAAAGTTGTCCGTCCAGAAGAATGGAAGCAAAAAATTTTCTGAGCCATTCAATCCTTTCTTTCAGAGACATTGGTATCTGCGCAAAAAACGAAACACCTGCTAGGCGTTATGACCTTCTCCATGTCTGTCCCCCTCCATGCCAGACTCAAGATGAGGCCACTACAAGCTTGGATCCTGGCACATTTCTGTCCCCATATTTATTGTCAGAACATGCTCATTCTTTGAGTCACCTCGGCTGCACACCTCAGCCTCCAATGGTGGGCGTCACATACTCACCTGACCACTGGTCACCCCTTTGACCTCAGGCATGCTTCCATCCAACTCACTACCAACACCAGTACCACCTGATGGAGAGCTCACTGCACAAGTCTCCATGAATTCCACCGAGAAACACCTGCACATCAACCATCTTGAACTTCTAAGTGATTTTCAAAGCTCTCTGGTCATTTGAGCCTCTCCTTCTAGGACGGACTGTCGAAACAATGGACAATACTGCCACTCTGTTTTACATAAACAAACAAGGCAGAACACATTCTTTGCCCCTTCTTCACCTTCCCATTCAGATTCATCTTCCCCATAGCAATCCACATATCCTCCCAGGACAACCTGTCGACAGACCAGCTCAGTCGTTGCAATCACAACAACCATGAATGGTTACTCCTCAACTCTGCCTTCCACCTCTTCTGTTGGTGGTGGGGCACTCCCCAAATTGGCTTGTTTGTCAGAAAGACCAACTCCAAATGCAAACTGTACTGCTCTCGAGCAGGCCTAGGACACCTGTCACTTGGAGATGCCTTTTTGATTCCATGGCCTCCCACCCTACTCTACGCCTTCCCTCCACTCTCATGCCTTCAGCGGACTATAGTAAAACTTCAACATCATTCAGCCCACTCCATCCTTGCTCCTTGGTGGCCACAACAACCATGGTTTGTGACACTCAACTCCATGGCAGTTGATTACCTCCACTTGCCAGGACTCTGGACCTGCTATCCCAATGCCATGGCTGCATCCTCCATCCCAATCTGGCATCTCTCCACCTCACAACATGGCTAAACCAATATCGATCGATCAGGTCCTCTCACAGGCCAGAAAGCCCTCCACTGACTTGCTTTATTCTTACAAATGGAAAGCCCTTCTCTCGTTTGCATTTGAACATGATTTTCCAACTAGTCCCACAACTCTGGATGTATTGCTACAGTTTTTTCTCCTCCTCTTCAACAGAGGCCTCTTCATCTCTACTCTGCGGGTGTATATTGCTGCAATTATGGCACACCAGCCCCTAAATTCTTCATTGGCTTTATTCTTCAGGCACCCTACTCTCAAGTAATTCTTGAAGGGCTTAAAGATTATCCATCCAAATAATCGAGCCCCAACTCCTCAGTGGTCTCTCTCCTTCGTCTTTAACAGACTCATCAAACCTCCCTTTCAGCCCATGGCCACCATTACTCCACATATGTGTACCTTAAAGACTGTCCTCCTAGTTGCAATTACTTCTGCCAGGAGAGCATCGGAACTATCTGCACTCTGTATAAATCCACCCTTCCTACAGTTCCACCCTAACAAGGTTACCCTCTATCCAGATTATTTCCTTCCTTCTGAAAGTGGTCTCTGATTTTCATTTGAAACAACCTCTCATATTACCTACCCTCTTCCCATCTCCTTCCTCTGGTTTGGAATGGTCTCTTCACATACTGGATGTCCATCACACGCTCCTCTTCTACCTCTTCTGCACGGCTTCTTTTTGGCAATCCGATCCATCTAAAGGTCTCTCGATAATAGGAACTAAGCCTGCTGGCAGGAAACACTGGCATGAGGAGATCCTATACAAGCCAGAAGCTTTAGAAAGGCCGAAGATCTCTGTGCAGGTGCAAAGACCCATTTGTGTGAATTCACAGATGCACACTTGAAGAGCCACAGTTACAGGTATTGTACATAACGTACTGTATATACTCGAATATAAGCCTAGTTTTTCAGCCCTAATTATGGGCTGAAAACAGGGGCCCTCGACTTATATTCGGGTCAATACTTTTAGCCACTGAGGCAAGTGCTTGGGTCGGTGGCTAACAGTCATTTTACACACTGTGTGCCGCTTCTCCTGACCCCCCCTCCCCTGCATCACAGGGTAGCAGTGTGCAATGTTTAAAATGACTTTTAGCCACTGACCCAAGCACTTGGCTCAGTGGCTAAAAGTCATTTTAAACGTCACACACTGCTCCCCCAGCTCACAAAGCAGGAGCTGCCAGGCCCTGCTGCATTTCCCACCCTAGACTTATACTCGAGTCAATACATTTCCCCAGTTTTGGGGGGTTAAATTAGGGGCCTCGACTTATACTCGGGTCGACTTATACTTGAGTATATATGGGTATTTTTGTTTCCTTTGATTGTTTATGAATTTGGGGTGTCCATTTAATGTATTATGTTGTGAAATGGTTGGTGAAGGCCAATGTTTATATTATATTGTAATGAATGCCCAGAATAGTCTGGTAGGAAGTAAGTGTAATAAATAAATAAATAAATAAATAAATAAATCTTCCAGGGGCTAGAGCAGAGTTGAAGCAAATTAGGGCAATCAGCTGCAATTAAGTGGAGTGAAAGTGCTGCTTTGGGCAGCTGATTTGAGGTGACACAAAAGGAGAGCACAATTTTTCTTTACATAAATGCAATAGAAGCACCCTGCTGAATCAGGCCAAGGACCCATCTAGCCCAGCTTCCTTGCTGTATATTTTGTTCCAGAAAAAGCAAATTTGAGATTGCCTGTCTCAGGTGAAACATAAATTGTCAACATAACTTGACACTGCAGGCTTTAGTGTAGGTGGGGTTCTATTTGCATTTCTCCTCAGATAGCAAAATGTTAAACTATCCAAATTCATCTGTCCAGGAATATTGCAGGCTCTGGGGTCACTGCTTCCTCCTGCTACATCTGGATGGCTATCTTCGTTTCTATTTTTTGTAGCATTTAAATATGCTTTGATGGATGACCAACTATTTCAATCAGTTGAGGACAAATTAATCTTTGGTTGCCCTCTCCGTCTCAGTACAGTCAAGGCCTGTGGGCTCAGGTAATGTGGAAGACATGTTTTGTATTTAGTCAGGCTAAATCTCTACAGTGATTAATGGGGGCTTGCTCCCTTCCCTTCAAAAATATTTATAATTAAATAGACCACCTTTAGGTTTTACTAATAGATGTCCTAAGTATAACTGTTCATCCATGAATACAAAGCCCATCAGAATCCTACCAGTAAAAATACTCTTCATTTGAAACCTTCAAGCTTAAAAAGCTTATTTCAAAGTTGGGCACTGCTTTTGTAGGATTAGTTTTGGATAGGCCCTGTGTGCGTGTCTATGTGCACATATTTCTAAAACATTTCTCTTTTCTGAAGTTCAGCCATTGCATCTTCCTTGAAACCACCAGATGGCATGCTTTCCATTCTGTGGACCCTGCCTGACATCATCGGGAGTGTCTACCAATTCACCAACAGACCACCGTTTCCATTAGGGAAGACGGAAGCTGCAAGCATAGAGAGGCCACATTCTGCTCGGAGAGCCCTCACCCGACTCTCTAACATCTAGCGCTGCCTCCATTTTCTGTGCTCATCAGAAATTAACTTGCCACGTGCCGAATTCTGTGGGGCTGGAAATATGCAACCCAGAGGCAGGAGCAGGAGCAGAAAATAGATGCCAGGGAGGAAACAGCCACTTTTATGGTTTTATTCTGATTCTTGATGGCAAGTGGCAAGCTGTGAATCAGAAGTAGGATTAAAGCAACTGGCCCACTAGGAATAAGACAAAGTCAAAATGTGGCAACAATTTAGAAGCCAAATGTTTTGAAGACAAATCTCATACAGCTTAGCCAGTGTCAAGTTTGATTTTTAATTAAATTCACTGTTTTTGCACTGTTGGTAAGATTCCAAAATAAGGGGGACGGGGAGGGGAGGGGAGGGGAGGGGAGGGGAGGGGAAGGGGGAGAGGGGCAAAACAAATGGAGGAGTACCTGTGCTGAGAAACCAGATTGATAGCAAAAATACTTGCATAGAAACCAGTTCCCTTGACAGTTTCCCAAGACATATATTCCAGGTAGGCTCACAAGCAGCAATATAGCTGGGAGTGCTGCAGCAGAGCAAAGATCAGGCCAATAACTCCTTATGCGGCAGGTAAAAACAAACATTCAGCAGAATGCAGTCCTGCCTGCTTTAACAATATCTTTCATCCACATGGTGTCCTTTGTTGTGGATATCTGAGCAATCAGAGATGCAAAGGAAGTGAGTGTTTTTATTTCAATCAAAAGCTTGCTCCTCCACTATACATGCATTAATAAACTATTCCCTAAATCCAAGTGATAAGAGCCTCATCCCAGTTCCCCAAGAGAACAGAATCTCCTTTTAGTTGTCCATCTTTCTCCCATTCTAAATCAGTGGTTTCCTATCTGTTCAAACTTGCAACCCCCTCTTGAAATAGCTAAGTAATCTGTGACACTTCTCTGCTATCTTTGCATAAAAAGGTACTTTTAATGGGGCAAAGTCATCCCCTCTCAGGAAACAAAAGCCTCTTTCTCTCCCCTGAAGGGTTCTATCCAACTCCAAAAAGAAAACACTGCTTTCACATGACCACTAAAATCTGCAGCAAACTTTGATCTGGATCACTCCCCAGAGTGGTCATGTGGTTGATGTTGCAGATTGGAGGTTTCCATGGTCGCGTTTTGAAAATCTGTTCTGCTCCCACGACTGAGAACCACAGCAAAGACACCATAATGGGGGTGAAAAGGTTTTGATGCAGATTTTCCCTGTTCCCACAGACTCGAATAACAGTTTAAAATCCACATCGGAACAGTGACAAGGATTTTACCACCTCAAGACCAGGTACTTGTAAAATGCACTGGGTCACGCTTAAATGGGCACGGTCGCACTTTATTTTATTTTTTTAAGTCCACTGCTCATGGGAAAACGATTTTATGCTCTGCATTTGCGAGCACTTTGCAGTGGATTTTAGTGGTTGTGTGAAAGCAGCCAAAGAGCAAGAAGATTGAAGTCCCGGACTTCCAAGGTAGCATTTTCAGAAGTGCTACCTGTTCCTCGTGCGGGACCTACTAGGCAGGCAGAGCTCAGAAGCCTCAATGTGTGGATGAGGCGATGGTGTCGAGAGGAGGGCTTCGGATTTGTCAGATACTGGAGAACATTTTGGGACAAGCCAAACCTGTCGTTGCACTTGAACGATGATGGCACCAGATTGCTGGCATTCAACATCAAAAAGGCTGCAGAGCAGCTTTTAAACTGATAACTGGGGGAAAGTCAACATGAGCTGAGCGGCATCCAGTTCGGGAAAGTATGTACTTGAGAACACACTGGGGGGACGGGGGAGACAAAGAAGCAGCCGTTCGTGGGAGACCCACTGTACAGGTGCTTTTACACAAATGCTTGAAGTCTCCGAGCAAAGATGAACATTTGGTAGCTAGGGATAACATTGATATAAGAGCCATAACAGAAACCCGGTGGAATACAAAGAACCAGTGGGATGCCGCAATCCCAGGCTATAAACTATAAGAGGGATAGAGAGGAGCAGGTTGGAGGTGGAGTTGCCATCTGTGGGGTAAAATCCAGCAGAATGGAGATCAATGGTGTCTTTAACACCACTGTAGAATCACTGTGGGTTAAACTACCAGGGCCATGGAGCAGTGTGATAGTGGGGTATGCTGTTGTCCACCTGATCAAAAACTTGAGGGGGACATTGAAATGAGGAGACAAATCATGGAGGTGTCTAAGAGAGACAGGATAGTAATCATGGGGGACTTCAATTTAACCCCACATTGACTGGGCCAATGCAAGCTTGGGGCATGAAAGAGAAACCCGGTTTCTTGACATACTAAATGACTGTGACTTAGACTAACTTGTCATGGCACCCACCCAAGAATAGGCAACTCTGGATCTAATACTGTGTGATATTCAGGATCTGGTCATGGATGTGAATGTCACTGAGCCTCTGGGGAACAGTGACCATGCTGCAATCTCTTTTGCCATGCATATCAGGGGAAAGTGTCAAGCAAATCTGACACAAAACCCCTTGATTTCTGAAGGGTGGACTTCCCTCAGATGAGGAAACTAGTTAGAAAGAAATTGAAGGGAGGTAAAAAGAATCCAATCTCTCTAGAGTTCATGGAGACTGTTTAAAACAATGATAGTAAAGGCCCAGCACAAGTGCATACCACAAAGAAAGAAGAGCTCCTCTAAGTCCAAGATAAAAAAGAACCACATTCCTAGCAACATGAAACTAGCACCACAAGGTTACCATTGCATCAGATAGCTTTGCAGAAGGAATTGGAGATGATAGCAGCTGTGAATTTTTCTGGCTGTTTGGCCATGTTCTGGACGTTTTTCTTCCTGACTAGAGATGGGCATGAAATGTTTCATTTTTTGTTTTTCGTTTCGTTTCCTAATGCAATGAAAAATGACATGCCCTTTAAAAAGTAACGAAATGAAATGGAAATGTTCATTCCATTCCATTTTATTTTTAGTTTTTTATTATTTATTTTGACAACCAGCAATCTCTGCGCTTGCCAAAATAAATAATAAAAATAAGTGCCGATCAGCTGGTGCCACCTGGTCAGCGAGAAAAATTAAGGTAAATAAAAACACCAACCAGCCTCCTTGCGTGATTTAAAAAAACCCCAAACCCCTGCAATCTGGCCTCTCCACGCACCAGTTGGTCGGCGGGAGAAAACAAACAAGCAAAAAACCTTGCTGACTGGCCTCCCTGCATGTCAGCTGGTTGGCGGGAGTAAATCTGCCGACCAGATGGCCCAGCCCCAACAGTGTAAAAAAGAGTGAAAAATGAAAAATGAAACAAAACGAAATACAAAATGAATTGTTTAAAAAAATTCATTTTGTAATAAACGAAACAAAATGGGGGGAAAGAAACGACAAATGAAATGAAATGCCAGTTTGGCATTTTGTGCTTATCTCTATTCCTGACGTTTCACCAGACTCTGTGGCCAGCATGTTCAAATTGCAAGGATCTGTCCTTGCTCCCTAAAGATGCCAGCCGCAGAGTCTGGCGAAACATCAGGAAGAAAAACTTCCAGAACACAGACAAACATCCTAAAAAACTCACAACAGCGATCAGATCCTGGCTGTGAATGCCCTCAAGAATACATTGAATTGGAGATGGATTCACCAAGAGCGTTGTCTGTTTGATACAGAGTCTGAGACTATATTCAAAATAAGGGCACACTGACTAGCCAGAGCACAGCTTAACACATTCTCCTGAATACCCAGTTTCTTTGCCAATCCACTCCAACGAGATCAGACTTTTCTATCTTAAGAACATCACTTTCTCAGGATGGTTGTCAAGGTTTACTTGGAACCTGTGTTTGGCTAAATGTGCTTCAGAAGCTGCACTCCTGAACCCTTAATTCAGTGGTTCTCAGCCTGTGGATCCACAGATGTTCCTGGACTGCAACTCCCAGAAATCGTGGTTAGCTCAGCTAGTGATGAAGACTTCTGGGAGCTGCAGTCCAAGAATATCTGGGGACCCACAGGTTGAGAACCACTGCCTTAATTTTAGACCCAAGATGATCCCTCAGAGGCCTCATGAACTAATGTGCTATAAGCTGAGTGCAGTTGCATCATGTTGTCGTTACGTGCGATCAAGTTGCTTCTGAAATATGGCAACCCTAATCAAGTTTTAAGGCATGAAAGATGTTCAGAGAGTGATTTGTCATTGCCATCCCTGCTCCCTTGTGACTTTCCATGGCTGAGTCAGAATTTGAGTGCAGATCTTCTGAGTCCTAGTTTGACACCATTTCCATTACCCCCTTGCTTGCTCTGATCCCTCACCCCCCATGGCATGTTGCATCACACCACACCAAAGATTTCATCTTGAAAAAAGAAGTACAGGTTTTGTGCTCTGCCTTTATCCTATGCTAGAGATTCAGTGAGAAGGGTGGTAGACTTGGTTTAGTGCAGTGTTCTTATTTCTAACTGTGCTCCAAGATAGCTTAGACAAGATAAACAGTCTAGGGCAGTGGTGGCGAACCTTCAGCACTCCAGATGTTTTACACCACAACTCCCACAGTCCTTTATCATTGGCAATACAAGCTTGAAATTCTGGGAGTTGTGGTCCAAAACATCTGGAGTGCCAAAAGTTCACCACCACTGGTCTAGGGTATCCAACCTCCTGCTGTTTATTTTGTCAAGCTTGCCATAACCTCTATTTTACCAGGTATGGAATGCCTATAGCTCTTTTGTAAACAGCTGGAATCTGTTCATGAACCTGTCACTGCCCTCACAAAGCTTGGTAAGCCATGTGATTGGATGCTGGCTGGTGGAGTATGGATGTTGTAGTCCAAAACAGAAACTTTCGATTGCATGATATCCCTGTAACTACCCTTCAAGGATATATCAAAACATGAATAGTTCAATCCATTATACTTTTCAGGGATAGTTCTTGGTACTGTGATTTTGTAAAGCATCTTAAAATTGGCATTCTGCTGAAAGGCACAACTGGCCAAGAAACTTTGAGCACCATATTCCGAGACTAGGTATTAAGGATTTAACCTTGACTTTTGAAATACTTAAACCAAATTGAAAACTATATCATCTCCTCTTAAATGCAAGATGTATTTATTCATTGAATTCTATTAATTCCTCATTGAAAATGCTACTCAAGACAAAATACCTAGTGATTAATAGGTCAAAAATTATATAGCCTTATAAAAGCACATGGAATACTTTATGCTCAAGTGGTTTAGAAGGAATTCAACTATTGTGGTTTAGGTTTTACATTTATATTTTAATGCTGTAAGCCACCTTGGATCCAAGTGCTTGAAATAAATGAATATTAGTGTGTGTTAGTGTTTCACCATAAGTTAAAGGAGGGAGAAGAAAGAGTATTCCGGAGGTTTAGAAACTCAGAAACCCACTTCAGCTACAGTCAAATAAATAGTTGGAATAAACAATAAAGTGAACATTAACCTATTCAGTGCAGATTACAGACAGTGCCCAAAGTACGCTGTTTCTAGTTGTGCTTTAAGATGTTTCCCCTTCCTTTTTCTGAGTGTTCATGGGCTGTAAAATGTAGGCTGACCTTAAAATGATGAAGGCGTGACGAATCAGAAGAGGGAGGGAGAAAGGTAAGAAGGAAATGTGGGTGGTGTGTGGGTGGGTGGGTGGTTTATAGATTGAAATCTGTATCTATAATCTCTGCATGGCCTTCTGCAACAAAGTGCAACCACCTATGTCACTTTTTTTTTTGCTTGAGTCTGGTCAAGGGGTGGAATGAAAAGAAAAGGGATGGAAACAGGACTGGAACTGAAAGATGACAGCGTGAGTGGGTGCACGGAAGCAAAGGTGGAAGCGCAGTGTGAGAAGCTGTAGGGCATGTTGGTTGTCTACATGGTATGGAGGTTATGGCACAATCACGGCCTTCTATTTTTAATTTTACACTGAATTGGTACCTTCCTTAATTCTTCTTTTAAGCCAGCCATTCTCAAATGGGGCCATAGAGGGAGGACTGGCACGTTTGAAGGGGTCAGGGGGACACAGACTGGAAACAGTTCTTCACACACCGCCCTTTAAAGTTTATTATCCAACTTATGCAATCCTGATGTGGCCTGTATTTCTTTCATATCATGTTTATGGCTCAAAAAAGAAGAAGAAGAAGAAGAAGAAGAAGGTTGAGAATGGCTGTTCTAAGCCGTAGTTTGTTTTGATTTTTAAATAGTAAAAATGACCTGCTGTTCTGCTTAGTTTCAGTGCCTATCATCATCATCATCATCATCATCATCATCATCATCATCATCATCAACAACAACAACAACAACAACAAGTGCCATCAAGTCAATTCAGGCAACACCTCCCAGGGTTTTCTAGGTACAGAAAGCTCAGAGATGATTTACTAGTCCTTTCTTTTGATTGGTGCTGGGATTATATTGCTTGGCCAAACCGAAAGAGGCTGGCTTTTCTCCTACAAGGCACAGCAGAGAATCAAACTCCTGACCCTTGGGTCTGCAGCCAGGTGCTCCATCACACTGAGCTATCCAGCCAATTACTATTGATAAGGATGAGCAAAATCAAAATATATTATAAGCAGACCCAAATATGCTGACAGGGTACAGGGTCGGATTGACCCAGCAACACTTGGCATAACAGCTGGGACTTGGCACAATATCTTAACAGCCCGTGGGTGCCAGTCTATGAAGATCAGCAAATATTTTGTGGTTAGCTAGAATGGAGCCAAGCTAAGAAGACTAAGGTCATGACGGCCCATGTTGACACTATCTTACAGTGCTGAGGTGTCAATTTGCTGAGAGCAACATATGGCGGTTAGCCAGTAATAAGGAACCAGCTTTGAACTGGGAAATAGGGTCAGATCATTCTAGGCCTTGAAGGCCAAATGGCTATAAGCCAAGAACATGTAGGCACGTGTAGGCACGTGTATGCGTACTAAATACGTCAGTCTTAGATCATGAAAACTATAAAAATCATCAGAAGCCATTACTCCTTTGTCCAGGACAGCAGGGCAGATGTGCCTGTGCTGTGTCTTGGAACCTTAAGGGGCTCTTGACCCTTAAGCTAACCTATTCTCTGTACTGTATGTGTTCTGTGTTGTATCTCTATCTGTCTTTAATAAACCTTTTGCTATATAACTAAGTCAGTGTGGCAACTTTGATGAACCATCAATGCGGCATTGGCAATTTATATTGGTGCATTGGCAATTTATAACAACCACCTAAATCCCAATTTTTAAGGTACCAATTTTGACTTTATCACTACATCTCCTGGATGCAAATTATTTAACATTGATATCCCATTTCTCTCCTTCTAGGGGCACTCTGTGACCAGTGGTTTGCTCTGCGTATATAAATTTCATGCGCATTTTTTGGGGGGCGGTCACATGGTTTTTAATGTACAGTAAGTGTCCTCTCTTCTGTGTCGTATTTTCCTACTCTGGTTACATCTCTACCTATCTTCTTCACATTTCCCCCTTCTTTCTGGATCTACTTTCCAAGCCTCCATGATGTTTAACCTCGGGAAGCTGCCGAAAAAGGGGAACAACAGCTTTTACTGAGTATTTTCGGGGTCCTGTCGTGGACCCCAAAAATACTCAGTAAATAAGTAAGCATTTTCGAGCAAAGTTTCTAAATCCAGCCCCTGGCGGGGTTTAGGAAACTTTGCTGAAACTGCTGTTCCAGGGGCGTGGTCAGCCGGGACCGGAATTTACTTCTCTTTGCAGTTAGCATGCAATCTTTTTCTACGCAGTTTGCCGCCAGGAAACTACACAGAAAACGCTGGTAGGACTGCAGCCTTAGTTTGACTCTTTCCCCACAAGGCACAAGGAACTCCCAACAATTTGCTCTGCAGCCAGGCAGCCTTTTTGGGAAAAGTAGCTATGTTGCTCTGTGCAAGTATATCAGACTGAAACAAAAACAGAAAACATGAGAGGAAAATGGGGTGCCACCTTAAAGACTAACTGCTATATTTTCATGTGAGTTTCCATGGGCCAAGGCAACTTCCTCAGACATAAGAGTGAGATTATATGACTGTTCTATTTATACATGTACCCCTGATCAGGCAGAGATCCAGGGAGAGGTCAAAGTGACAATAGTTCATTAGTTAAAGGAATAAGCGTTCGGGCTATGCAAAATGTCAGTTATCGGTCTAAATGGTAATCATAGGTTAGGTGACACAATTTAAATTACTGAATATCAGTAAAGGGTTCATATCATATTCATAACTCATTACCAAGTCTGAAATCCTATAACAACAGCAGCAGCAGCAGCAGCAACAACAACAACAACAACAACAACATGTACATCAAGATTTCCAGAGAAATCAGGATCATGTGGAATTTCTTGAGAAGTCAAGATCTTGTGGAATTTCTGAAGGATAATTGACATTGCAGTTCTAAGAGATGCCATAGTTGAAGCCAATGAATTGGAAAAATTAACAAAATAAACAAAATACAGAGATCTGGCAATCAAAACATCTTGCTTGTGGATGAAGCATACCTCTTTATCTTTTATATAATTTTATTTTGATTGACTGTGTCTGGTATTTGATGATGATGATGATGATGATGATAAATATAAATCTTTATATAATAATATAATAAAACCTTCAATGAGGAGTGAAAAATTTCAGCAAGAGACTCAAGTAAAGCTGTTGTCTTTTGATCAATGCATGGTACAAAAATTCATAGGTAAATATTATGCAAAAGTATAGGGGTAAATATGCCAGTTATAATTGAACAGGTTTTTGTAAACAGAATTGTTTAATGCCTCGACATGGAAACTGTTACTAGTTTCTTCTGTGTACACTAATTTCTTTGCATCAGAAAGCATTCCGATATATACCACCAGAGGGCAGACGTCCCACTCTGCAGCTTTCCCTCCTCTTTTGTCCATTGACTCATAAACCCCATTGCCAAATTAGAAAAAGAATCTCAGTGAAGGATGGGCGGGTGGGCGGTGAGATACAGTCAGGGTTTTCCAAAAGATCTAAGGGCTGCAGTCTTATGCACAGACTGATATGGGAGGAAACCCTAGTGAATTCAATTTATGAGTACACATGTACAGAATTAGGCTACTAGTGCGTTGTTTGATCAGCAAATGGCAGCTTCCCTAACAAGAATCATGTCCTGTCTAGATCCCACCTGTTATTTTGAAAAATCTGGTGATACCTTAAAAGGAAACGGGGGTGTCTT
Source organism: Phrynocephalus versicolor (assembly GCA_023846285.1). Classification (NCBI taxonomy): domain Eukaryota; kingdom Metazoa; phylum Chordata; class Lepidosauria; order Squamata; family Agamidae; genus Phrynocephalus; species Phrynocephalus versicolor. Next base: position 98,562,052 of record JAHTLZ010000204.1, on the reverse strand, counting down.
CTTGTTTTGAAAAGGCAAGGGCATCCATTCTACATGCATGAAAACCTTCTATGAGCTGGGACCCTAAGTGAACTGCCGCAGAATCCCTTTATCATGTGGATGAATTCACCGGAATCTGTCTACAAACCAAGCTAGATTGAGCAGGAAAGGAGGGGAGGGGGGGAGTAATGTTAATTATTGTATCTCTGAAATCCCAGGGGAGGTGTAGTGAATTATAGTCAGCCTCCTGGTTTGTGCTTCAATGGCACTTAAACTGATAGGATCAGCTTTGCGGATTCCCAGCCTGCATCTTTTCTTGTAGAAATACAAAGCAGAAATCTTCCATGTTGGTGGGGTGAGATCAACCGCCGTTCTAATCTAAAATGAAGAAGAGTATTCCAACAGTGCTGGATTCACAATCTCACCCTCTGTCTATTGGTTTAATATCAAGGAAAATTTTCAAACGACAGGGCAGCTCCTTCACAAAAAAAGAGAAAGAGGTCCGTGTGAAATTCCAGGAAACAACGTGTATTTGTTTTAACGCTCTGTGTTTGTAATAGATGTTTCTTTAGATTTTTTTTCACCATCTGCTGGCAGATGAGAATCCAACACGTTTAACAAAGTGCTTCTTTAAAATAAAAGGCGGCACAGCATGCCGCTAAAGAGAGGTAGCATTCCTATTCATTCTCTATAAACATGTAAGTCTCACCAGTATCCCATTTATGTATCTTGCCAAAATTTCCTTCTAATTTAACACTAAATTGTATTGCATTTTAAAAAATAAAGCCCTTCTCTTAATATGCTCTCTCTCTCTCTCTCTCTCTCTCTTTCTCTCTCTCTCTGTGTGTGTGTGTGTGTGTGTGTGTGTGTGTGTGTGTGTGTGTTGTAGGGGAGGGGGTAGCTGTGTCAGCTCTGCACAGATTATCTTTTTTATCTTCACCCCCTCCCCAGTCATGCTGCCGCTTGAAGCAGATCATTTCCTGTCCCTGTAGCATGGCGAGGCCAACCCCAAAGACCTGGATGACCAAAGCAACCTTAAGTGTATTTATTGCAAGGGGAAAGTCATGGGATTATTAATGAATCTAATCAGGAGTGGTTACATTTATACAGCAATTCAAAAATGACCTGACATACCAAAATCAGAACAATAAGGAATATAAGGGGAAAGCTGTTTACTCCTCTGTCCCTCCCGGCCATTGGTGATAAAGGAAGAAGCAAATGTGCTCTCTTGCTCCAGGATCAGAAGCTTTGCATAGAAACTCTGCAGATTATCTCCAGTCCCATCCAATTGTGTAGAGAGAACCCAGATGAAGCCAGAGATGTCTCTGTTGCTCGGGAGGAGCAGTAGGGTCGCTGGATGTAACTCCTTCCACCATTCTGGCGTCACAGTGGATTGCTGCACTTGCTGCTTTTCCGGAAGAAACAAAGTGGGTGTGTTCTCAGCTACTTCAGATGTAGTCGGTTTGAACGAGATGCTTGAAGTATGAATTGGGACCAGGATATATATGCATGAAATACGGGCTGTCTTATCACAAGCAATGCAATCAAAGGGATGCTGGCATTAGGGAAATTGCCTGTACCCATGACAACTTGATGATTTTACTGCACTGGATTCACTACATGGGCTGTAATAAATAAAACCTTGAACCTTGCACTATACTGTGCTGTGGAGTCTGTTTTTATGTATCACTGAATCCAGTGCTGAGTTGGCAACAAAACCCTGGACTAAGAGCTAATATCCAGCAGAGCATTCACTATTAAGTCCTTAATTTGAATATTTTATGAAGCCAAAGCATGGTTTCTTGTCCATCCTCAGACTAAGAGATGGCTCTGAATTATTTCCAGAAGAGGCTGCAATTGGAAGAAATTAACCTCGTGTGCTTTATTAAAGCAAAGCAATGCTTTATAACACCCTATAATGCTTCAAGCACTCTCCGGGTGGTTCTGCAATTGAATCATTCAGGTTATACATCCTCCACCCACCTGGTGGGGTGGATACCCATTTTACAGGCCTCGAAAGGCTGAGTCAACCTCAAGCCAGCTGTCAGCCTTGACAACTTTAAGAAAGGATTGGACAAGTTCATGGAGAACAAGGGTATCAATGGCTATCATTATGGATGCCTAAGGACAACTTCCGGGTTGGAGAGATAGGTAGGATATCTCTCAATGCCATTTGCAGGGAATCATAAGCAGGTGAAGACATCTGCTTGGGAATACCCTGAATCAAATGGTGAGCTGCTGTGAGAGACAGAATGCTGGACTGGACGGGCTATGACCTGTTCCAGCAAGGCTGTTCTTATGTTCTTATGCCTGAGGTTGTCAAGCACTGCACTACAACACTCTGTTTAAGGTTAGAAAGGGTTGGTTTCTCTCGCAAATGTGGAGAGAAACTTGAAAGGCCTCCATGAGGTTGGAAAAGAGCCAGGGTCCCATCAAGGCAGAGATAGCAATCTCTATCCCATAACTGATGAAACAATAAAAACATATATTATGGAGATATCTATAGATTTCCCACCACACGCTTCGTCTCCAGTCCATCTTCATCATTGTTAATAAACACAGCTTGGATCTCATGTAATGCTACAAGAACCGGCCAGTTGGGGGGAAATCTGGTTTATTTCAGCCAATAAAAGCGAGCAAAACTGCATGTTGCTGTCAAAGAGGGTCACATGTGGGCAGGACTCAGTGGTATACTTTGATATACCACTGATACACTTCTTTGATATACCACTAGTCTGTGGTATAGGAGACTAGTTCCAAAGTCTGTGGAACTCCCTGCCACAGGATGTGGTGGTGGCATCTGGCCTGGATGCCTTCAAAAGGGGATTGGGCAGATTCCTGGAGGAGAAGTCCATCACAGGTTACAAACCATGATGGAGATGTGTAATCTCCAGGCTTAAAACCAGGGTGCTTCAAGGACCAGATGCAGGGGAGTGGTATCAGGAGACAGATATCTAGTTTCGTGCCCTCCTGGACACATTTGGTGGGGCCACCGTGAGATACAGGAAGCTGGACTACATGGGCCTTTGGCCTGATCCAATATAGCTATTCTTGTGTTCTTATGGTCTTATGATATCCAGTGTGAACAGAAATGGAACTTTCCCTCCTCCTTCTGCTCCAGAGGGTTGTCCAGCCACGCACAGGAGGGTTCTTAGGTATTACTAGGGGAAGGGATGTCTAAAGAGGGAGATGTCATAAATTCTAGAAAAAAACAGTGGGATCTAGCAGAAATGCATGCTGGATTTTGGCCAAAGAAATATCAGATGCCATAATGAGAAGGCACCATGGCAAACAATTCTGAGCAGGAAAAAAAAAAATAGGGATGACCTCTAAAGAGCCTGGGATTGCTGCATTAAAGGCTTTTAGATTATCTAAGATTTAAAAGGGGCAGGCTTAAGAAATGAAAGGAGGGGCAGATCACCAAGGAAGAATATAAACTGATTGCCAATAAATATGGGGTGAAGGTTAGGAAGCCTAAAGCTCAAAACAAGCATAGCCTTGTAAGAAATGTTAAAAAATACAACAACAAAAGGGTCTGTTGTCAGCTATGCCTATAAAAAGAGGCAGAAAAGGAAACAATCGGTCATCTCAGTGGAGAAAGGGGGGCAAGAAGAAGACAGAACTGTTAAACACCTACTTTCTCTCTGTCTTCTCCCAAAAGAAAGACAGTGCTCAACGTAGGACTCGGTTAGAGATTCTGCTATCTGGTACCAGCCATCAGGAAAAAAAATGGGACCCCTGTATGGATGCTCCAAGATCCTAATCGGCATAGTTGGTTGAGGAAGTTTCTATCACGGTCAATAGTATCAAAAGCCCCCGGGATGTCCAGGAGACTCAATAACTGTACTGTGCATAGTGATCCATCAAGATAAAAAAGGTGATTTCTGTGCTAAAATGTGACTACAAATCTAATTGAAATGAGTCCAGGAAATTCTAAGGGACGCTAGAGATCCACAGCAACCAATCAATCAAATATTTGCTGAAAAATACAATGTTTGTGATTGGCTGCCAATTAATATGGTCCACCGGATCTAGAGATGTTGTTTTCAGGAGGAGTCTTTTGAACACCCTCCTTCAGGATAGAAGAGCTGCTGTCCCTCACTTTACTGTACTTCCTGGACCCAAGGAATCAAACTTCTTGTGTTGGCTTTTGCCCTTTGGAAAAGGCAAGGGCAGAGCCACACACTTGCCCTGTTGTCTCAGATTTCCATTGTAATTCATGCCGTGAAACTGCATCCTAGGCTCCATGTCATTCTGGACCACAAGATTCATTATTGGGCTCCTTGCAGGGCTGGGAGAGTAAGAACAGACAAAAGAAAATGTTTTTTTTTACCCAGTGTGTTTAACCCCAGTGTGTCTGTGGAACTCCCTGCCATAGGATGTGGTGATGGCATCTGGCGTGGATGCCTTCAAAAGGGGATTTGAGAGATTCCTGGAGGAAAAGTCCATCACAGGTTACAAACCATGATGCAGATGTGTAATCTCCAGGCTTAAAACCGGGGTACTTCAAGGGCCAGATGCAGGGGAGTGGTATCAGGAGACAGATATCATGCACTCCCAGACGCATCTGGTGGGGCCACTGTGAGATACAGGAAGCTAGACTAGATGGGCCCTTGGCCTGATCCTGCATGGCTCTTCTTATGTTCTTAAGAACCACTCTGCCATGTAAGCTCAACATATAGACAATAAATCTTTCCCTATGCACCCGATTTCACACCTGCAAATGGAACATTCCAGTCATTGGAGGAGACTAGAAAAGAGAACAAACCCCAATAATCTCACCACCAATTATTTTATCGACCTGTCAATTAAATAACTGGAATTCATTTCCCTTTCGACCACCACAAACACAAAGGCACCACGGTCTTCAGCAGTAAGGTGCCATTGTGAATCTCTGGATAGCCACGTAGAGGCATAGATCGGCTTATTAATAGTAACATTTGACATCACAAATTGAAACTGAATTCCATTTTCAGGATCGAGGCCCATCGTGGTGTTACCCAGGTACGGAGAAGAAAGTATTTTATTTTACGACGCAAGGTGCAGCTTCAAACTCCTTTTCAAACATTGAAGCATCATTGAGGGGAAAATGTTTTTACTTTTTTGCATGGGGCATTCATAAGCATGGGCAAAGGAAGAGAATATTTTTCATAACGATTTTACACAGGGATATGACTCCTGCCAAGAAAACTCCATGGGCATGGAGTCACGAAGAGTCGGTCACGGCTGTAATGACACAACACACACACATGACTGCTATGTATCAGCATTAACGAGCCATTACATCTAGTCCATGCATTTCACAGATAGAAACAGGCACATGCTTGTAACAACCCTGTATTGTATTTCATACCTTATTCGTTAACTCACCTGAACCATTACTGAAGACTGTCTGTGAAGATTCTGAAGACAGTAATACGTGGCAACACGTTGCATTTATTCACGTGGAATAGCCTGCCCTCTGTTAACCTAAAAGACAAACATTGTTGTATTCCTTCTGTAAGACTGACCGACCAACAGAAATACACAAACCCTTGTTGCATTACTGTGTGTTAGCATAGCCACAGGGTGTGAAATAATAGGCAGGACATTGCACATTGCTTTAGAAACATGTGCACTGTGGCAGAGGTTGATCCATCTCCTATTCCAAGATCTAATTTTGGGAGGCCTGAGGATTGGACCTGGGCCCTGCAAAGTGGCAACTTGAACAAAGGATTCCAGTTAGCATATTAAATAAACATCCCTGACCTCCCAAAGGCAAAAATGGATTGTGATTTACCTGGCTCCAGAAATGAAGGACTGTTGGAATATACGTTGATCTTCAGACTGTCACAGGAAAAATGAAAGTAGCATGGGTTTCAAAGTACTGCGAGGACTCTGTAAGTAAAAAGTTCTCCCGATATAGGTTTTCATTACTCTCAGCTAGCTGTCTCAGGCTGACCAGTTCATAAAGATATCCACTGTTCCTGTGCTAACTTTGGCAGTCTCATCACGCTTTGGCGCACCATTGTCATCATCATTTATGCTAGCTATTGATCTTCCAAATCCACCTTTCACATTTCATTGTGCTTCCTACCGTGCTCGCGATGTTATGGCCTAGCCTCTGTGATAAGAGTTGTGATACTTTTTAATTAGTTACAAATCCTAGGTTTTGAAAATGTTGGCTTCATTCCTGTAATATCCGCTTCGGAGTAACTCAAATGCGCTCTACCGATGTAGCAAAATCAATGAAGAGAAAGAGTCGTATGAGATAAAGAGTTTGGAGGAAATTAAATATGAGGAAAGAGCGTTAAATAAATATAGGCTGGGGAAAGGAAGATGAAAGGATAAGGTAAAAGTCTAAGAACACAAAAGTGTGTCAACAGCAAAGGAGGATGGGGGGGGACACCTAAACATTCCCAAATCTATGGCCAGAAAATGGTTTCTTTTTCCATTTTGCAAGTTTCCTTGAAACAAGGAAGTCTGCTTCATATATCTGGCTCTGGATTTTGGAACACGTGTGTTTTTATTCCACCACTGCCAGTCTACTCCATTCCTATGGAGTAGAAAGCTATAGAATGCAGAAAAGGAACAAATATATTTGCCATGTTCAAGCATATTAGGAGGGTTGTAAAGGTGAACGGCACAACAACCACAAACAAACTTATTTCAGATACTTCAGTGGAAAAGAATGCCCATGGGATTTTTAAGGAACATTTTATAAGTGACTAGCACACACATCTGTATACTCACTTACCTATTGTGTGAAGCGTGAGGAGAGCATTTATTTATTTATTTATTATTTCAGGCATGTAAATCACTATTCTGGATGGTGGATAATCATATACTTGTCAGAGCACATTATCCCAGTAAAAAGTGCCCATAACACCCAATCTTCCCAAACTAGGCATTTGAGGCAATTAACAGCACGAGAGGCCCGAAGGAGCGGGGATGAGAAATATCGCCTTTTCTGCCATTGCCCCTCACCTTTTGAATAATCTTCCACTGGACATCTGACAGGCCCCCTCTTTGGCTGCTTTTTAAAATAATTATTGAAAACCTGTTTTTTTTTTAAAGCAGCCATTTCCTCAAACTTCACATAAATCTAGTGTCTACTCACTAAAACATGTTTTTAGGTGATTTGCCCACCAATAATATTACAGTTTTACAGAATGTATATGTCATTTCATGTTGTTATATTTTATTTTTATTATATTTACTGTATTTGATGTTGATTTTATTTTATTGTACGAGTTATCTGTTTGTTTTGTGTATTGTATTGTATTGTATTGTATTGTATTGATTGTTGTTAACTGCCCAGAGTGACCCCACTACCAAATGGATGGTATAAAAATCCAATAAAATAAATAAATAAATATACACAATCCTCCAAGCTAAGATCAGCCCCAAGGTACCACCACCCTCTCCTGTCATGTCACCAACAAACCAAATTCAATCACATAGATGATTAGTAGAACCATGTTCCAACTTAATGGGTATGTTGATACTAGCTCCTTGCATCTGGCTCAGAAAAGCACAAGGATTCAATGTAGTCAGGCCAGCACCAAAGATATGTGATCAGGCTTAGTAAGCCTGATGATTATCAGCCCATCACATTCTGTGCCAGCTGCAGTTTCCAAGTCAGCTTCAGGTAAAGCTCCATGTAGAGAGCATTGCAATAGTCAATTCTTGAGAGCACCTGAGTGTGGATCGAGGTGGTCAAAGACCCCCTTGTCAATGAAGGGACATAAATGAGAAATTGTATGAAGCTGATTGAAGGCTAACCTTGCTACAGCCACTATTTAATGCTCCAAAGAAAGATAACCCCAAAGACACATACTCAATCCCTAAGAGGATGTGAAAAACCGTCCACCTTAGGGAGATGACCCTCCAACCTGGGGGAGCCCCTACCAGCAAGGTCTTATCCAGGTTCACCTTCAAGCTTTTATTTCTGGTCCAATCCAGTATTGAGGGAAGGTGATGCTCCAGCACCTAGACAGCATCTACTGCAGACAAAGTACACAAGAGATAGAGTTGCAGGCCATCAACATACTGATGTCAGCACACTCCAAAACTTCACATGACCACCCCAAAGGTTTTATATGTAGCACTGGGGAAATAGACAACCCACAACAAACCCCACATTTGAGGGTCCATGAAGGTGATAGTTGTTTTCCAGGCTGAACTCTCTGTATGTAGCCATCAAGAAGGTATCAGAATAAGCCGCAGGTGAGCCCTCCAGTCTTCAAAGCAGATAGCCTGCACAGGAGGATATTATGGCCAACAGTACCAAAAGCTGCTGAGATGTTAAGGAGAAGCAACGGGGTCATTTATCTCCTATTGGTTTCATTGTGCAGAGTGAACAGTGCTGTGTCAGTCCTATGCTGTAGCTTGAACCCCAACTGGCAGCCTGTTTCCTCCAGAAATGCCAAGAGCTGCTCCACCACCACTTGCTCAATCAACTTGCACAGAAAGGGAATAGTGGTGACCAACCTGTAATTATTCAGGTCATCAGATACCAGATTCAGTATTTTTATGATGGGCAATATAATAGTCTCCTGAACACAGAGGAGGCCATGTATACACAGGCACAGCCCATTCCATCATGATATCACTGCCCTGAAACTCTTCTGTAAACCAGAATGAGAGATGGGCTCTGAAGCAAAGAGATTGGGAACAACCTTATTGTACCACCAATTGACCTGAGCAGGTCAGTTGGGTACCCTCGAAAAGCCTCCTGAAACCTCTCAGGTTCAACACACTTTTATGGGTGGACCATATTCACAAGTCCTGTCTCCTTATCTATTGGGGGTGGCGGGATAGCCATGGTTAATACAATTTGTAGCATATGATGATCTGACCATGACAAGGTGATGGACTGCATGTTCGTCATCTTCAGGTCATAGACTTCCAAAGCTGTCAGAAATATCAGGTCCAGAGTGTATCCTGCTCTATGAAGAGGCTGAACACCTGCTGGGATAGGTCCATAGGATTCATGGATTCCACTCCAGAGAGCCCTGTCTTGCCATGGATGTTAAAGTCCCACACCAGTAATAAGTTGGGAGACCTCAACAGTGGAGCTGACATAAACTCTGAAAACCCTAGTAAGGTGAGTGCCGGGTTGTACAGAGAGCAGTACATCATCCCCAGGCCAAATCTATCTCTAAGTCCCACTGTCAGGTCAGTATAAAAATCCAATCAATCAATCAATCAATCAATCAATCAATCAATCAATCAATCAATCAATCAATCAAGATACTTTAATCCAGTGAGGAGATCTTTCAGATACTGATAGGATTCCTGTAAATCATGGTGACTCCCCCATCCCATCCATCCAGTCTGCTCTTGTGATGAATGGCATACCGAGATGGACACATCTGGGAAAGAGAACTGCCTCCCTCTGCATCCACCCCAGTCTCAGTAATATGTGCTGCACATAACGGTTAAGTTCAGTTCTTATTGAGGGAGTTTAGTACTGTGTTGGGATTCATTTCCTAGGCCAAACCCTCCTAACACCCAGCCCCTTCCTCCATCCACTTCATTCCTATACCTCCCGGAAAGCAAATCAATGTGAAGCATGAAGATTCAGTTTTTCCAGTGTCAGTTAGGATTTGGATCCCATTTGGATTGGGATGTAGAGCAACTCTGAATCCAACTCTCTGAACTGGATAGGAAGGAGAATCAGAAGATTCTTGCAGAGCCCAACAGTGATGCCAGGTGCGCAATCCCATTTATAAAGAATAGCTTCTGGTTGCTTCGTTCTGGGTCACTAGTAGTTTTTCTTCATAAACTGTTTAAGCCTCCTGAATATTATACCATTTTTTCAGATTTTTTTAAAATTTGCATGAATCTCTGGGAGTAACTGTCTTTGCATTGGCTGTTGTGGGTTGTTCAGGCTGTTTGGACATGTTCTTTAAGTTCCAGAACTTGGCCAGACAGCCTGAAAAACCCACAACAGCCATAAGATCTTGGCCGTGAAAGCCATTCAAGAATACTTTGTCTTTACATGACATCCAGATGGGTCAATAGTGTTGATCTCTGAAGCATCTTGCCGGAGACAGTTTCGCTTTAATCTCAGATGCATCCATACCTCCCTGCATCACCAATCAATTGTAATCCTGTTAGTGGAGAAGAGATGCACACCAGGCTCCCTGAACCTCCGATCTAATTGGTTCCATCATTAAGGTTGCAAAGCAAGTGGTCATTAAGTCAAACCCTATTTTCCCCTCTGTTAAAATTAGAGTACAATTTTCCCCCACCCAGAATAATTATATGTATTTAAAAAGCAAATAATGGGTGTGTGCATGGGGGGGGTGGAATATGCATATGCATTTCGAAACATTGGCTAGTATGCTGTTGTCTACCTGTGGAGTGGAAAGGAAACTGTGTGAGAGCCCCCACCCACCCACCTCCAACTCCAGAAGGCTTTGCATTGCATAGTTAGATGAAGAACAAATCTTGCAGCCAATGAAAGAATAGATACATGAAGAGGAGTCTACTATAGCCCGAGGACACATATGCACTCTCCCTGCCTGCTCTGTGCTTAGACAAAAGGACACTAGACATTCTTTGTCTATTTCCCCCTCTGACTGCTGCTTTTCCTTTCGTCTCCCTTTTTCACCTCTCTCACCTCTGATTGCTCCTTTCTTTCCTTCTCCTCTCTGATGGGAGCAAAGGGTGTGTGTGATTACACAGGCGGCTCTTTGAAAGATTGCAAAAGTGGAAGGGTCACATGTCAAGAAGTTGGGGGGAAAGAGGGGCACCGCTTGGAGGCGCTCCTGGAGTCATCCTTGAGCCTGGATGCCCAGGTCTTGGCAGTGGCCAGGACTGCATTTGCACAATTAAAACCAGTGCACCACCTCTGTCTGTTTCTTGAGAGATCTAATCTGGCCACGGTGACACACACACTAGTTACATCTTGACTGGATTCCATATTGTGTTTTATGTGGGGGCTGCCGATGGAAAGTCTCAGGAAACTTCATCAGGTCCAAAATGCCACAGCCAGTTTACTGACTGGGGCTGGTTACAGGGAACACATGACACGACACCCTTGTTACTGCAATTCCTTCCACTGCCTGCCAATCAGTTTCCAGGCACAACTCAAAATGCTGATTTTAACCTATAAAGCCCTAAATGGTTTGGGTCCAAACCATCTCAAAAATCATATCTGCCATTATGAACCAGCTTTGGTGGTAAGATGCTCAGGAGAGTGCTTTCTCTGTGTCCTGCCGTCTTCACAAGTGCATCTGATGGGGAAACAGGAGAGGGCCTTCTCTGATGCTGCTCCCAGACTTTGGAACTCCCTCCCACAGGACGCCAGACTTGCCCCACCTTGGCTGTCCTTCCCCAAGCAGGTAAAGACCTTTTTAATGATGTAAGATACCTACCTCTCCACAGTCATTGTTCTTGGCGTTAACTATTGTCTTTAATATGGTTAACAACCTTTGTATACTCAGGAATCAACTTTAAATATTATCCTTTGCTGTTGTAAATCAGTATGGGTTCTTTTCAAGGAGAAAAGCAGGGTAACAATACTTTAAATAAAATAAAATAAATACTCAGATGAGAGGGTGTTGTGATTCCTAATCCACCCTCTCCAATGTTCTGCAGACACTTGGCCATTGGATAAAATAGATCAACAGTGCTATCCTATAGAAACTGACTTAGAAATAAGTACCACTAAGGTCAATGGAATTTATTCCTGGGTTTGGGATGGCAGCCAAAGGGCTACAAAAATGATGTGAGTGAGGTGCTCCCAGCAGATTGCAGCATGCTGCTTGGATGTTGGAGCACTTGAGGCACTTATGCAGGATTAAGCCATCAGTGTCACATCTCTCTAGGGAATGGGCCACAAGGAATAAGGGGGTGGTGCTAAAGAAATGGGCTTCAAGAAAACAGCCTGCCTCCTTACACACAGCAGTATTATGTTCTGTCTTAATCACTGCAGCAACAGAGCAACAGAAGTTATTTTAATGGTGTAGGAACAGAGAGTAGGATGGTGACAAAGGTTCTTCCACTGTGTGACAGGCAAAGTGTTGCTCTTTTTCTTCCCTTCAATTTTATTTTCATTATTATTATTTTTGATAAAGCAACTCTATTTCATTAATTTTTCTTTCGGTTTCACTTGAACTTCTTACTACTTTGACTTCTGATATTCAGCTTTTAGTAGTAAAAGACCTATCCCTGAAAGAGATGGATCCACCGCATGCATATTCAGAATTCATAAATAGGAATTTACTGTATGCATCATAATAATGTGCATGTTTTAATATGAATATTTATGTGCTCCGTGATTACTTCTCTGCATTTATGAGCATCTGCTCCCCCAAAATTCCACAATGATATGAACACAATTGGGTCTGTGTAAATTAAGCCACCCTGTTAAACAGATACTGTAACTCAGTAGATACCTGGAAAAGGTGTATGTGTGTCAAACTTCGGGTAAGGCAGCCAGCAGAACCACAACCATGCCACATTAAAGCATAATTAAGAATGACCTCCTGAACATGGGCAGTGGAAATCTTTGCATGCAAATCAGGCTTCAGAAACCCACTGGAAGAAATCTTAGTCTTGCCCGAATAGGTACTTAAAAATTAGAGCATTTGAAGATTAAGCAGCTGTACGAAATTAGAAAACCTCATCCCAGAATCCTACAGCTAGTGCCAGAGGAAATGGGGCAATATTAGCATATGCAGTGAAAGTATCTGTGGCAGCTAAAAATCAATTACAGAGTACCTTGTGTCACACATATATCTACAGCATGTGAACAGCCACAGTAAACCACACCAAGATCACAAAGACAGGGCAAAGAGAAATGGCCAGGAAACATTTCTGGAAAAAGTGCCAGCTGGATCATTCTGATTAAATTAAGACAAGTTAGGCTGAGTAGGATTCACACATGACAGATTATTCCCGTACAAATCTGATAAAATATTGCAAAGTACTTACAAACAGTCGGAATGAAAATGTGGATCTACATAATCACCTGACAATTCTGGCTTCCCTGATATGGCGATGCACGCTAGCCCATATAATTAAAAAGCATGCATAAATATATAGAAACTGAAGGTTAATTTAATTACATTTACTTTTAGGCTTAATGCTCTATTGGTTTCAGGCTGTGCATCTGTATTTTAATTTAACCAACCCATAATCAGTTTGGATAATTCTACAGTTTCGCCTCTGACATCCGTGTTCTAAACGACATCTTAAAGCAGCAGCTAAACCTTCCATCTTTCTTCCAGCTGTGTTTCACTCCTAGACTTAAAATTGCACTAAGATATAGAAACTCATCTTTGGCTCATTTCATGACTAGATGGGAATTTGAATCCCACTCTCCTGTAGCAAAACTCTACGTCTCATCTACTACTCTGCTGGCTCTGACAGCAGTCTCAGATTATTATGTCATATGTAGGGCACATCTACACTGGCTCTTTTGGTGCAGGCTGGGTTGGTCTAACTAGGGTCACTTGAGGCCAGGGGGATCAATATGCCATTTGGCTCAATCCTTGCATCCACATGGCATATTGACCTCAAGCAACCCTCCGGCTCCTTCAGCTGCCAAGTGTCAATGGAACACTTTCCCTTTCGATTGAATATTGTCAATTGAAAGGATGGAGGGAGAAGGTAAGAGACATTTAACAAAAATCTGGGCAAAGAAGCTCCTCCCCTACTCTGCAAGAAAGCCAGAAAAAGGTGGTAGCCCTCTTTCTTCTTCAGTGTCAGGGAAGGGAGAGGGGAGTGAAGGGAGGGAGAGAATACAAGCAGGAGAGAGAGAGGAAGTGAGGAAACACCCAGAGGAAAGGAGTTGGGTGAATTCCTCCCTTATGAGCATTACTGTGTATGTGTGTTTCTGTGCGTGCATGTGCCAAGCAAGCAAATGCACAAAGTGAGAGGAAGGTGAGTGGCTCCACCAGCCATTAAAGGAAACCATTGAGAATATGCTTACTAAGTCATCCAACTGGAAATGAAATTGATTTTTTTGTGTATGCTACACTATTGCTGATGCATTGAATCACTTAGATTAAAACTTTTTTCTTGCCATATGTGTGGTGCTGATTGAGGAATTGCCCCTAGCTGTGGTTTCAACTGATACCTCACACAAAGGCAAAGGAGGGGGGAGGTAATTGTGTAGCAGAGTTGGGAGGGGGGAAAGACATCCCCTGTGCCACAATGCACCAAAGAGCAGGAAAAATGCCCTTCTGAAAAAGCCGTTTTCTTCAATGACATTTCCTCTTTTACACCCCTCTACCATTAATTCACTGTGCCTGATTTGGGCTTGGAGATTCCAGAGTCTCATGCAGGTGTTGTTGTGATTAGCAATGCAATGGTATTCTCTCCTGTCCACTAAGAGTCTGGTCTCCTAAAAATATCTTAATAGTTTTGTTTTGGTATGAAATAATAATTTAGACTTTGAGCCTCTACTTATGACCTGCTGTATTATTAACAATGGGGAATTCTTCACCTCTCCTGCATTCAGAAGACACAAGGGTCCTACCTCAAAATCGTAAATCTGCCCTTGAGCAAGAAAAACAGGACTGCCATCCAAGACTGTAAATCTGCACACACAGACACACACCCTTAGGACATATGCTGGCATTTCTTGAAGTCCCTGTTGAAAGTGCAGAGTTGTGTACAATTTCACTTGCATGAGCTACAGAAAGTGATAGAAGCCTAGGCAGATCAAGTTCCCCAGAGTATTTCCTCTTGTCATCTCTCATCTGGTCCTCCCTTGAATCCTTCTGATGCTTATGGGCTTGACTTGACTTCCACTAGCTCCTCCTTTTCAGCAGCCTTGATCTTAGGCCGTTACTTCACGAGGTGCCTCGCTTCGAATCGACCTTGCCTTCGATTTGAATTCGGAGGCGGTCACGTGGTGGTCACGTGGTCTCCCTTCGCTCCCACCCCCATTTCTCTGTACTCACGCGGGGCATTTTTGGGACCGAATCGATTACTACCTCACGTGCTCCCTTCGCATTAGAAAGCTGATTTGCAATGTCCGGTTCCACTCTCCTTTTATTTTTTTAAAAAAATTTACTCGGCATATCGATGCATCAATGCTTGGCTGTCATTCACGACAGAGCGTGGTTACTGTACGATCCTGTGTTTTCTGTTTCCTGGCATCATTGGCAGCCCCCCCCGCCGCCGCCGCCGCTACTCGGGGGGAGCCCCGCATGGCACAGCCGCCCGCCCTCCGCCGCTTGCATGCTGCCTGCCCCGGGTGCCCTGCTCTGGCCGGGCGAGGCGGCAGCGGCTCCTCCTGCTCCCGCCGCCGCCGCCGCCGCCGCCGCCGCCAGTACTCGAGCGAGGAAGTAACAGCGCAAAGCGATGAAACGATATAGCGATGCATCGATATCCCTGTTTGAATATTTTTTAAAAAAACTTGAAATAAAAGCCAAAAACCGAGACCACACGTGACGTTGGGAGCGAAGCGAGATGCGAAGCGAAAAGATTCCCGGCCCATGGCAGGGGAATCACTCACCCCGGTTGGAGCACGGTAAAGGGGGCGTGGTCGGGGTGACGTCGCAGCCAAAAAGGAGGAGCGTGCGGACTGAAGTGATCGGTTCGCACAGAAATGACGGCTTGCCGCGAAGCGAGCGGCTCGTGAAGTAACGGCCTTAGTCATGTTGATGTGGTCAGCAGAGTTTACATTCTTTCTCTTCACTTCTGTACTAATTCAAAGGAATCCATTCCCAGGCAACTCAAACACCCACCTATATTTGTTTTTAGTGGTCTAATCATGGATCATAAAACCTAAAATATATTGCCTTTTCTCTTTTTATTCACTACCTCCCATTTATCTATAAATGTAGGTGAATATATGTCTGAGTTTGTCCTTTCTTAAGGTGTATTCATGCAGTTTCTAAGTTTGTTTACCAGCACAAGAGAGGCAGAAGCAGTGTAGCCCAGAAATTTGATCATGCCAACATTCAAGATTCTTGTGCTTGCCTTATGCATCAAGTTGCCAAGAAGTATTTATGAAAACACAAGAGTTGGTTGATACCTTTATTGAGTCACTAAAAAAGCTTTCACAGGTAAATCCTACTTTTATGGATAATGCAGGGGAAACTCCTGAAAATTAATGGCAGATGTCCATGTTGAATCGGCTTGTATGAGGTGAATCCAGACTCAGGTTCCAAAGTTAATTGGAAGGCATGGTCTCCAGTATTCTACCTTGGAAACATGGTTGGAATTTTCCATCCCATAACCAGAAAAACAAAGGATTTCCTAATTATTCTGTATCTGCCCCTCACACATACACACCATTCTATTGCTTGCTTGTGAAATATGAAGTACATCGATATCAGTACATAGATGTAAACTACTACAGTATTTTCTTCTGCACCTAAACTCATTTAATTTCTACTATCTGTCTTCTACTTTTGGAGCCTCTTTCATCTTATAGATCACCACCTGGCATCTTCTGGTTGCTTCTCTTCAGCCAATCTCTTTTCAGTTGGATATATGTGTAGAGTAGCCCAGTAGCTAGATGGGCAGTATATAAATCAGAGAGGATAGACAGACAGACAGACAGACAGACAGACAGACAGACAGACAGACAGACAGACAGACAGACAGACAGACAGATAGATAGATAGATAGATAGATAGATAGATAGATAGATAGATAGA
>JAHTLZ010000204.1:98492104-98545453 GCA_023846285.1 Phrynocephalus versicolor | reverse complement strand
TAGATAGATAGATAGATAGATAGATAGATAGATAGATAGATAGATAGGCAGGCAGCCAGGCAGCCAGGCAGGCAGATGTCACAATCTCCTCCTTAGAAGAACAAGAGAAAGCTATTAGAAAGAAGGAAGTACAGTACTGCAATATCAACAAGAATAAGAATTGCAAACTAGGGCTGAAAAAAAGTTAACACAAGTCAAAGCAAGTAAAGGACAGCTTGGAAAACAGAGAAGATACTCTTTCTCCTTGGGCACTTTTACACGACCCCTAAAATCCGAGGCAAAGGGCTCCCAGATCCAGCGCTTTAAATTGTTTTCCCACCAGGTCCGGATTTTTTTAAAAAATAAGTACAACCATGCCCACCTAAGCTCGTTCCAGTGCATTTTCCAAGTACCTGGTCTCCAAAGGTGAAAAATTTCTGATGCGGATGTAAAGCAGTGAGTGCCAGGCTCTCCTTGCCTTGTGTTTGGGGGTTTTTTTGCCCCCCGCCCCTTTAAGAGACTGAAAGAGACTGGAATGCTTCCCGGAGCAGCTGGGACGGCAGAGCAGAGGTGAGCCTGCTTTTTCTCTCCCTTTTTTCCTCCCTCCCCTCACGCAGACAGGAGCAAGGGAGTGTGGAGGAGTGGGAACACAGGAAGAGCAACAAACCCCCAAGATCTCTGGTCCGAATTTAAGTTGCCAGCGGATCTTAGGGGTCGTGTAAAAGTGCCCATAGTCTCCTGTTTTCCACACCAAGACATGCATCTTCTTGAATATAAGTAGAATTGCACCCAGTTTCTACCAGCAATGGTGAAAGGGATAGCTATGTATACTTTAATGTAATCCTCATTTACAAAAAAAGGGGAATTTATTGTGCCAGCTCCAGGGTCATTCCAAAGATGTGCATAGACAGGCAGGTGCCTTGTTTCTGTGACTGGCATAAGAGTACTTCCTATACTTGGAATGCAAAGACTCCCAGTTATTTTTATTGGTTTTCTTCTATCCCCTGCACTCCAGTATTATATACTGTAGTTCTTCCTGAAGGAGAAGTAACTATGGAGGGCTAACAGTTGCAGAGAATTAATCCTTCTCAGAGTTATATCACACTTACCAAGTTGGAAGAGAACCCAAAGAATATCTAGTCTAGTGTATACCCAAAGAGCGTTCACCAATGGGAACTCATCACCCTGGAGAGAGGTCACAAGGGATGCTACTGCAGGATTCTCTCCTGATTTCTAGATAGAGAAATGAGAACAATGTTAATCAAATGTTCAAATAATACCAGTTTTTGCCACCCTCTGAAAAGTCTGAACTGGTTGGAATGTATACAAAGAATAGCAACCAAAATAGCAAAGACTCCCAGTTATTTTTATTGATTTTCTTCTATCGCCTGCACTCCAGTATTATATCTAGAGCAACTGCTTGTGCCACTCACTTACTGTAAGTCCATGATAGAAACGCAGTTCTCTCCTCCCTCTGCTTTGGAGACTGCCTAAGATTGAACGTTCAAGATAATCACCCACAAACCAACGGGGAAGGGAGGGAGATAGAGCCACCATTGGCTCACTTGTGATCATGTGGCCTGCTCCAGTGGTTGTATATCAAGACACTGCTTGCTGATCAAGGCAAAATTTAGAATAAATGTTTGCTTGTCTTGAAAAATGCTCTTAAACCAAGTTATTCTTAAACCAAGGTATTACTCTAATAAGGTTTGGAAGAGGGAGAGCTCCTTTAGATTAAGATATATTTGCTTCCCACTACTGTTACAATAAAAATGACCTAGGCTACACATTTAAAATACTTTTTCCTTGATATGAAAAGCATTCTTCAAATGAATGAACAGCTTGTCAATTGTTTATTAACTCTGCTTGGTTGACAACTGTTTGATAACTGCCAAAACTAAATCCAGACAACATCTACAGCACCACATGGAACCAATATACTATAGTATTCTAACAGATTTGGGTGGGCGGCAGAATTAAGCTAAACTAAATTTAAAAATCCTGCCATCACAGAAAGCCTAAGGGGTCAAATGCCACATTTAGGTTAATGCATTTTTAAATAATTTTACCTTTCATTGATAGTATTGAAATTTTTCATATTGAATTTTTTTTTCATGTTGCAGGACTGGGATGTCAAATAAGCAAACAAAGCCCACTTGTCTACCAATTGTCCAATTACTAAACAAAAACAGCTAATATGCCAAACATGGATTGAAGCAAGCCTGTGTTAAAACAGAAAACTTTCCTCTAAAGGATGCACTCCTTTTAGATAGGAAATCAGCATCTAATTGAATGATTCCATTACATGTTCAGCTATGAAGCAGGTTTTGAACTGTGTTTCTATCATGGACTCACAGTGAGTGAGTGACACAAGCAGTTGCTCTAGATATGCTATTTTTAATTAAGAATTTTATTGACCTCTCCTTTGGAACATGTTCATTAAGCAGTTTTGGAGTTAGCCAGTACTAACACAGCTCTCCAACATATATCCAAACAAATACCAATTTTCCAAATATCTGCAAGTAAAGATATGATAGATTGTAACAATGACTAATCTTGTCATTTTCTTTCACAATGCCATTGTCAGCTTCAGCAGTCACTTTAAAAGACCCTAATATTTTGGAGGAAATTAAAAGGAGATGTTGACTTTTATCGGGGCAAAAGATCACAGCTTTGGGATCATCGCAATAAGCTACCTTCACTGTGTTCTGAGCCTCTGTGAAGTTTTAGTCTGGCAACGTCATGGCAATAACTTGATCTTTGACTTTATTGAAACATGACGGCAGCTCCTTGCCTTTCACATGTTTTCCCTTATTCATATAAAAAACAAAAAGGCACATAGGTGAATGGTGCTCAGTTATGTCCATCCTCATCTCCCTATGATCAGCCCAGCAGTTTCTGTGCTTTAAAAGGCTGGGTCCCTTTGCCTCCTTAGATTCACTCCAAATGCTGGAAATGAACCAAGTTTGGAATAAAGTAATTGGAGTGATCGACCATAAGCAACTGGGGGAAATTGCCTGCTTTTAATAAGATCCTTTCTGATGCTCTGATTAGACATCCTGCCCCCATGTGGACAGCTGATTAAGCTATCATGGCTATCTTCCTGGCAACCTTGTGTCCAGAACTGGTGGTCATGACATCTTGCCATCCAGAGAAACATAGGTTGCAGTCATACCTGGGTTTCCTTCGTATTTAAATTTCCTGCACATTTTTTTCGGGAGCGGTCACGTGGTTTTTAATGAGCAGTTGGTGTCCTCTCCTCTGCGTCGTACCTTCCTATTCTGGTTCTGTCCTAACCTGTGTACTACGCATTTTGTCCTACTTTCCGGCTCCAGTGTCCAAGGCTCCATCTTTTAAGCCGGGTAGAAAGGGGAGAAACTGAATTTATTGCATATTTTCAATGTCCTGTCATTGCAACAGAAGCAAACAAGTAAGCATTTTCAAGCGAAGTTTCTAAATCTAGCCCCTGGCAGTGGTTTAGGAAACTTCACTGAAACTGCTGTTTGAGGAGCGTGGTCAGTCGGGAGCAGAATTTGCTTCTCTTCCTGGTTAGCATGCGATCTTTTACTGCGTAGTTCGCCAACGGGAAACTATGCAGAAAACGCAAGTATGACCACGGTCCTAGTCACACAAAGGCTAAAATGCTTATTTAACCCTGGTGACCGACTTACCACATATCAACCCTAAATATACTGTGTATGTGTTGTGACACTGGGAATGTATACACAAACATCTGCTGTATGCAACATCTTAGAGAACAGGGTTTGATTGGCTGACCAGCTTGAATCATTTGGAGACATCTTCTGTTTTTCCTTCCAAAAACTTGCTTTGGTTCTGTGGTCACACATCTATGTACTCCTGAAAAGACCATAGCTGCGAACATGATACTGGCTGCATCCACAAATGTATGCATGAGAAATGCCACAAACACTCCCAGAATGTGAAACCAATCTTTTTAAAGTTTTTAAAGTACCAATTAAATATGTCTTTCTTTGTAAAACTTGAAAACTGTAATTTTGGACTACAACTCCCAGAATCCTCCAAAAGTCTTTTGAGAAACAAATTCTGTGCTCTGTTTTCCATGACTGCCTTTCTTATCAAACAAAGGCGCTTCTTAATGATGTTTTCAAATAGCACTGAGCCAAGGCTTTCAGCCCACCCCATTTTCTATGGAGGAGTCAGCCTTTGCCCTATCCATGCCATACACACATACCAGAGGAAACTGTGCCAGGAATGGACTAAGAGAATGATCAGGCTGTGAGGGGTCAGCTGCATGATATACATGTGTTGATTATAAAATAAACAGCATAAGATACATGTCAATTGCAAAAGGAACTGCACAAGATATGTGTTAATTGCACCAGGAACTCTGCAAGATGTGTTAATACAAATTGGTAAACGTTTAATGGGATTAAGGGTGAGGCAGTAAAAAAGGACCAATAAGATCGTCTAGATGCGGGAAACGAGGAAGCCCAGGTGTTCTGTTTGAGTTAACAAGGAAAGAGGAAACAATGGAAAAAGACAATGGAAACAATGTAAAAAGATAATGTATAGAACAGTGTTGATGAAACTATGGGATGGGTGCCAAAGGTGGCACTTGAGCCATTTCTGTGGGCACCTGACTTCACCCCTTCACAGCCACTTGTATTCAGTTTAAATTGCTGTATTCGCACTTTGTGAAAAATGCGTAGGTTTTGAATCGCACTTTGGGCACTCGGTCTCTAAAAGGTTCACCATCACTGGTACAAAATGTTGGGAAAGGTATCTGCTTGCTTGATTGAAGAGATGCCATCCTGGTGTCTCTTTCTCGGCTGATTAAACGGAGCCGTTTTGAAATATCTCTCATGTCAGTTTTATTGGCTGTTTGAAATCTGATCCAGAAATTTTGGGGAATAGCCCTGGACTCAACAGCTGTTCCTTGAAGCATCAATAAGGGCATGTCCAGACAGTCTAGCTATTGAGATCTCTTTTGGTGCTGCTTAGTTTGAATCGAATTACAGCATCCACCCATGTCTTGACTTAGAGCAAAACAACCTGAAGTTGTTGCAGCCTTAAGTTGCTCTTCCTATGGAATGTAGACCATGCTGCTGCAATCTTTAGTCACTTCTTATTCTGACTGTAATTCCAAGTAACACAATTATCTATAGTGGGTTATTTCTTGGATGCCAAGTGTGATGTCACCCCTTTCAGACACTGAGTTTTCAAAGGTACAACCGGTTTATTTCAACATCCCACTGCTGTGCCACCAAATTGTGACGACACCTCCCTTTTACACATGTAATTGTGTTGGAAATGGTAATGCTGTCACCTTTTTAAAATCATCGCCTTAGGGATTGGGACAGACTCAGATGTAAAATATTGAAACAATAATGAAGTTTATTGAGAAAATAATAAATATAACAATGTCTGAGGATGGTATGCATTGCCTTTAACACAGAATAGATTTAATCAACTCTTCAAGCCCCCCCCGTCTTAAATAACTAGTAAACAATAAAGCCCTCACTGCCTGACAGAACTCTAACAGAGCAGTGCTCTCTCCAAGCACTCACTCTCAAAACCTTCAACTTAACTGAACTGCCTCAACTGACTAGGCTCCACCCTTTTTATATCATACCATTCCCCCGCCCTCCTGCTGGGATTGGCTGATGATTTGTATATTCATTACTCCTGTTTCCAGGGTATTGTCATACCAAGTCACATAATTGGCAGTTACAGAGTTACTTTTGTGCAACAAATAGTGCATACACTCTGGGCAGTTTACAACATAACATAAACATTATTTAAAATGGAAAACAGTAAGCTAAAGCTAAAAACTCAAAATTAGCATCAATCCACCTACATTAAAAAAACATGAAATTAACAAACAAGGTGGCAAACAGATATTATAGAGCTGAAATAACCACTGTGTTGAGATGTTACAGGCTCTGGAAAGGCCTGTGTAAAGAGCCAGGTATTCGAAGATGGTTTCAAAGTTTTCAGTGAAGGGGCCAGGTGGATTTTAGGTGGGAGACCATTACATAGATGTGGAGGGATTTGCTGAGAAGGCCCAATGTTTAGTTTTCTCTTTCCAGGCCTCTCTCATGGTCAGAATTCCCATCTGCCTGGCCCGAGAAGATTGTGTGGAATGGGCAAATTCTGCTGGGAAAAGGAGGTGTTCTGACAAGAAATAACTTATTTTTGTGTCACTAGTGAAAGCTGACTCTCCCTTGTGAATTGTAAGTACGGAGTGGAGTTGATTCTGAATAAGACCACAATAGGAGCAAATGGTTATACATCCCTAGCACAGCTTCAATGTAGGTCAACCTTTGTGATTGGTCGCAACAAATATCAAAATTTGAGCAAGTGGGGAATTTTATAATGGACATGGTAGGATATCATGCCCCAGCAGTCTTCAGAACTGTCTTCATTCTATTCAGTGACGTGCACATGATTGGAGGGTGCACAACCTCACCCTTGTTTGTTCAACTGTTGTCATGCACCCTTGCATGCGCAACAATGTTATAGACCAATCCACCTCTCTGTGAATGTGTGTTAAGTTAAGGACATGAAGGTCATAGATGGATTTAGGAACCCATTCAACTGGAGTGCATTTTGATGCTGCCAGCATCAGCAGTGTTCACTCGTTGTAAACCACTAATGTTGTAGAGATGCCTTTAACCTCCATGTGACCTGTGGAAAAGTGGATCCCCAGAGTTATACCTAGGCTTTGAATTCCAGCACCTGCCAGCTTCAATTAGATATGCTTCCCTTCAGTGTCTGGCAGCTATTTTAATCTAAAGGCATGCAGGTACGCTAAAAAAAGCTCGGATTTTAAAGAAAGATCAAAATCCATTTTGTTACCACAGGAAAATTAAAAGAGAATCTCTCTCTCTCTCTCTCTCTCTCTCTCTCTCTCCCTCCCTCCCTCCCTCCCTCCCTCCTTGGGTGTGAAACCCAAGATAGAGAGTTTTAAAAGCAGTAGCTAACTTCCAAGTGTAAAAGCAATGTGTTCTGCTTATATACCACCCTATAGCACTTAAAGCACTCTCTGGGCAGTATGCAATTTATTTATGCAGGCTACACAATGCCCCTCCAGTGAATTGGGTACTCATTTTACTGACCCCAGAAGGGTAGAAAGCTAAATGAACCTTGGGCTGGATACCTGGGATTGAACCCCAGGTCATGAGCACAGTTGCAGCTGCAGTACAGCACCACTGCACCAGGAGGCTCAATTAGTGTAGTGGCTTGCCACTGGAAGGATGGCACATAAATGAATGAATGAATGAATGAATAAAAATCTGTTTTATGGAGAACTGTGGATTTATGAGGACAGAGGGTGCAGAGTAAAATCAGTGGGAACAGCATAAGTAAGTGCAAGCTTGAACCTTGTCATCCTCATTAAGACTGTGATCAAATGAGCCACATATTGCCTTCAACATTCCCCCTAAGGTACCCACACACATGGGGACCATTTTTGTTTCGGTTGTGATGGAACCCCCACAGGGGGGGGTGAGAGTTGAATGAATGGGGGATAAGTGAATTCTTACATATGAGGGACAGAGGCCTACCCAGTGGGACTGAAAATGGGAGGGAATGTTGATTGCCTTCCTGTCTCCCACTGAGTTAGCCAAATAGACATATGCTTTAATGTACACAAGTATTAGCGAATCATTTTCCTGGTGTGCATGCTAAGCAAGGATCACTTCTTCAAAATAATCTGTTTGTTGCTGTGGATCTTTTTGAAAAAAAGCTTTGCATTCCTGCATGTGTGAATGATCTTATCGCAGCATGGAAGTCCTTGTAAAATGCTTTGTTTTTAAAATTATATTTTCTGCTGTGTTTGTATTGATGGGTCGATTAAAAATCTGTCAAATGGTCTGAACAAGAAACTTGAGGCACTTCTTGAATTGGATCTTCAGGGGTGTGGGTGTGTATGGGTGTTGCTTTTTGATTGTAGCGCATTGTTTCCTGAGGCACTGGGGACATATAAAAGATGTCAGTGTGTCCCCATCATGATGAAGTGAGAAAAACCAGCCCCCTTTTTGTTTTGTATAAAACAAAGCCAAGAGTATAATGCTAGATCTGAAGCCAATGTCCTGAGTGAGACATCTTCGAGATGAATAAAGAATAGGATGGTAGGGGGTGAGAGAGAGTTAAAAGTGGTGGTGTTGGGGCGAGAGAACTAGAGAAAAGAGGGAGGGGTTTGTCATAAGTGCAAACACAGGAGAGATCCTGCTTCAAAATGAGAGTTTGAGAGAGAGAGAGAGAGAGATTTCCTCAGCAGTTACTCACATGTGCTTGCTCTCTCTTCATTCTAAGTTAGGTGTCTTATTCTGGGGATGGGGTTTATTTATTTTGATCAGGAAAATCTGAAGAAAAAGGAGAGGAAAGGGAAACAGGCATGGAAAGTTCTGGACAAAGCACTGCACCATTACAAAAAATTTGAAAAGAAGAAACAAAAGGCTCGCTGTGTCCAAGAGGAAATAATAATCCGACACCAAACGATTCACTAACCCAAAACCACATTGGGATGCATATCCTGAAATAGGTACCACGAGGCCACAAAGCACGACAAGAACACAATCAAAAATTGCATACCTGAAGGCGGACATTTTGCTGGTGTGGCTAGGAAAAGAAAAAAGTAAAATTAAAGTGGAAATCTTGTTAAATGACACCAGGTGAAATATCAAGGAATAAAAATGCCAAAAATAATACAGATTTGTCTAAACACAAATATATCACATTTAAGAAGTAATTCACTCAAGATTAAAAAAATCTCTACATGAAAATCCCAGCTTTAGTTAAAATATTTTCCATTTACAAAAAGTTTTTGATTTGGGGCTTGATGACATTACTATTGCTTTCTAAACTGAAGGAACGGGATGTCTTCATGTTGACGTGTAATTTCGGGTAGTAATTATCTGGGAACTGGAGGGCATTTTTGAAGAATGAGTTCGTATTTACCCTGGTTTCTAAAAATGGCATTTCAACACCCCTTCCCCTCCCCCCCTTCTCTTTTCTTACCTCATCTCTCCTAGCTTTCTCTCCACCTTCCCTCTCAAGCCCTTATTCCAGCAATATTTTCCATCACTAAGGGGATGGACAGGCCTCTGTCCCTTTTCCATAAGGTTACCTTGCCTTCCTTCTGTTTATATTATTTCCATCATCTCCTCCTTAAAAAAACCCACCAATCCTAGCTATTTTAAAGTTACCTCAGGAAAAGCAGGATTCGGAGACATTTGGCAGACATCTAGCCTGCAGTGTCCTGGAACCATCTGCTGTAAGAGAAGAGTTTAAAAGGTCATCATGACTGTACATAAAGAAAATCCCACAGTAAAGAATAATAGAATCCAAAGATTACTGGAAGATAATCAACTCCTACCCCACATGCACAGTGCAAGTTCTGCAACACAGGATGCTACAAGCGCCTCCCAAAGACAGCTGATCAGGCTTTGCCTAAATATCTCTAGCAACAAAAAGAATCTATCACCTGCCAAGACAGGTTGTTCCACTGTTGAACTGCTCTCAATGTTGGTAAGATTCTTCATGCTGTTAGCCAAAATTGTCTGTTCAATTTTTTTCCTCACCAGCTCTAGACCTAACCTATGAAGCAACAGAAAACTGCCTCGTCGTTCTTCTTTGTCACAGTATTTCAAGTACACAATATGACTATGGCTCTATAATTTTCACCGTTAATACTCGTTTCTCTTGACAGGTACTCTAAACTTGAAATTTATTAAAAAGTAGTAAACTCTGCATAAATATTTACTATTTTTAACAACAGTTCTAAAGTTGGTTTAAAACATGATGCTAAAAATATGAATGGGCTGAGGATTGATTAATATTTTACATAATTTTAATTCATTATTTCTGGTGATTCGGCCTCTTTTGGGGGGTAATTTAAATAGTTACTAATGTACATTTCTGGAACTACTCAATTTCTTACATTCTAAAAGGTGTTTATGCTTTTAAATGTAAATATGTGTGCTGTCTTTGGGGGAAAATGTGCCAAAGAGGCTGCATCAAGGATATATGTGTGATTCTGGAAAAATACATGAAAGCTTACATTAAAGTATAGCAATTAGACTTTAAGGAGCTGCAGCATGTCTCTTTCTTTCTTTCTTTCTTTCTTTTGACCTATCTCTTTTGACCTATTTTCTTTCTTTTGACCTATCACTTTTGTGGAGTCAGGAGGCAACTGAGATGGGAAGGTCCTGTAAAACCCAATTTATCATTTTAAAGCAATCGTTTAAACACACCATACACAAAAGTTCTAAATTGTAATAATCAGTTTATTTTAATTAATTGTTGATTTTAAAATTTTGTACCCTACCTTGGGTCCCCACTAGGGGAGAAAGCTGGAATAAAAACCAATTAACTAAATAAGTGAATAAATGAAATATAAAACCTTGCAGGAAAGCATCAACCTGATTGGTTGAAATAGACATTGTACTTACCAAATAAAAGCCTACATAGTCAGTTGGCCTGAACACATGGTTCAGTGGAGTCAATTCTTGATGAGTATGTCGCATTGTGTGCTTGTTTTCTGGATCTTGTGCTGAACCTCATTATCTGCTAAAGAAGAACTTCTGGGAACAATTGCCTTGAATAGATCCTTTTGGAGGTCACTTATTCTCCCAATCACCATACATCAGAACTGAGCTGATGACACAGAACAACAACACAGTGAGCTGTCCAAATACATATGACTTCTGCACACTAATTTAATTAATTCATTCCAGATTAAGGCATGTGCAGCTGGGCTGGTGGAAGCAGATTGTCTCTCTCTTTAATGGCGGCTTCTCCATCCTCACAGAGATGCCAAACAGATGGCCAGGAACTCTATGGAATAGACTGGTACTGGAGGGAAGAAAACAAAATGCTTACATATCAGAGGCATCTGCAGTGAGAAGAATCTTCTGTCCAGCCATCCAGAGGAATTAGGGATGGGAGGGCAAGGAGAGAGAGGGGGGGGGGGGGAGGGAATAATAGCAAACATCCATGGGCCCTCTGTGTTGTAGATAAACTGTGCCAGAGCCTGCAGTCCTCCGCAGTGCATTTACCAGAAAAATATTCACACCAATATTGTATTTAAGTACCTTTCTGTGTTTGGTAGGCCCATTTAAGAGTTGCAGAGGGAGATCACAGCAAAATCAGCACAGTGAATCCAGGCAGACTGCTCTCAGAAACCTATCATGAATGTCCAGAGTTCTGAACCTATATGAATCTGAACTCTTTGGAGAAAAGTCACAGGCCTTCTGTATCTGCTTTCATTTGATGTTGTTCTGTCCAGATGTGTGAGCAGATATGGTGCCTGAGCAGGTATGGTATCAGCACTTGGCATAATGGGGCAAATGCCCATTGATCCCACAGGGCCACTGTGTCTAGTGCTGCACACATGGACAATGGCATTCAGTCTGGCATTGAAACTGGAAGTGTTGAGTAAAGCTTCCCCAGACTCTGCCTTTATTTCTCTGCTGTGGGTTATAAGAACATAAGAACATAAGAAGAGCCATGCTGGATCAGGCCAAAGGCCCATCTAGTCCAGCTTCCTGTATCTCACAGCGGCCCCACCAGATGCATTTGGGAGTGCATGAGACTAGATATCTGTCTCCTGATACCACTCCCCTGCATCTGGCCCTTGAAGTACCCTGGTTTTAAGCCTGGAGATTACACATCTCCATCATGGTTTGTAACCTGTGATGGACTTTTCCTCCAGGAATCTGTCCAATCCCCTTTTGAAGGCATCCAAGCCAGATGCCATCACCACATCCTGTGGCAGGGAGTTCCATAGACTAACAATGCGCTGGGTGAAAAAATATTTTCTTTTGTCTGTTCTTACTCTCCCAGCCCTCAATTTGAGTGTATGTCCCCTAGTTCTGGTATTTTGTGAGAGGGAGAAGAGCTTCCCTCTATTCACTTTACTCATGCCCTGCATTATTTTGTATGTCTCAATCATAATCCCCCTCAAGCGCCTTTTTTCCAGACTAAAGAGCCCCAAATGTTTTTGCCTTTCCTAGTTCACTACCACTTTAGCCTTTCCTAGTTCACTACCACTTCCTGTTCCTCCTTATTCTTGCTGCTGGCCACCTGCCTGGAGCATAGGCAAAGGAACACTGGCCAGAATCCTATTGATGGTTGTAAGATTAGCATAGTTTGCCCTGGCTAATTCTGGCTCATTGAAGAAGTGCCAGGCCACCTCTGAACTGTGCAACTGGGTGTGCAGCCATGTACACAACCAAGATACACCCTGGCACCTAGCCCATTAGCGGTGTTAAACTACACTAGCTTTATGTGAACTCTAATGGAATTCTGGCCACCAGGTGAAGTGCTGCAGGGGTTGCCATCACCATAGCACAAATACACATACCCAATGAAGGGGGGAGGGAAGCTCCAGGTGGTCTTGAGGGGCACAGGCCTTGCAAATGAGGACTGCATTTCATGCATCCAACAACACAGGCTACTGAAAATAAAATCGATGGATGTTATAAAATCCATGCAATTCCTGTGCATATCTTATGGCATTCATTATTTCAAAATGAAATTGATTGCTGAGTTTTTTCCTGTGATCAATATATACCACATCATTAATAATGTTGTAGTTTGTAAGGCACTTGACTTTGTGAAATGCAACAGTGAATGGATAGCTATAGCTACTTGCTTATTGATCCTTTTCTGGTGTGTTTTGTGGGACTCTCTTTGTAGAAAGACATTCACGGCCATAGCATGACATGTACTTTCAGCGTGTTTTCCATAGTGTGGGTGTGCCAGCGATCACATGGCACAATTGTTTTGCTTTGTTTGCAAGACAAGATTGCTGCTGCAATCCATTTCGTAATTTATCTGTCAGTAAAGCAAACAACAGGGGCTGCCTGGCCCAGGGGTCCATTAAGAAAACAATCCATATGAGCAACATTGCTGCCTTCCATTTGGAAAATAAATGCTTTCTCTGTGGCCTGCGTAGGAGGTTGCATTCCCCTCAGTACTGAGATGGGCAGCTTTGAGAGGTCTGGGTGTGGCACATACCCACTCCTGGACACAGAGAGCCACAAGGTACCGTTAAGATATGCATTGTCTTCATTAGTGGTTGGAAAAGGTGGTCCATTTCAGGCCAGCAGAAACAAAGAAAACATAAGGCGGGATGAAGACATCCCATCCCACTGCTTTAAAAAATAATGAGTTTAAAAGCAGTATGAGGTTAATAGCATGTTGCTAGTGCTGACTTGGGATTCAAAGGATTCACAGAGTTGTTCAATTTTTCTCTGAATCCTCCGACAATGAATGCTACAGTTTCATTACATAGCCAGTAAGTTACTTTCCCTTTTCCCTTAGCATTCAAATGAATCCTTTGCATGTTAGGCTGTTTGGTGTATATGTGGAGGTACGATCCCTAACACGGTCTGATAGCTCTTTGGACAGTGGGGCAAATTCCAGAGCTGTTGGGCATCCGTAGTGGCTAATCACATGTAGGGCAATGGCATTCAGTCTAACACTGGGTAGGGCGTCCCCTGCTACAGTAGGACCTTTATTTCTCTGCTGTGGGCCCAGTAGCACTGACTCTCTTTCTGTCCTTACAAAAAGTAGTGAGTGAACGTGTTTTCCTCTGCAGCCATTCTCAGCATCCTTCTCAAGATGGACCTGGCAAACGGCAGATCAAGATGCGGAATGGGCCTCCCTTGGGACGGTCACCAAAGAGGGTTCTGTAAGACTGAAAAACAAGTTCTGTTGCTTTTGTAGAGCTCTTCCTTCAATGTGGCATGGTCTGGAGAGCACAGTTTGAGTGCATGTTCTGTTCCAGGTTGCTTCGGGGAACAGCGGAAGAAGATTTAGGAATCCTGGAGTCACAACAAGGTTAGCCTCAACCATATTTCAGATCATACCTACCACTGGAATAAGCCGGTTGACCATCTGGTTGTCTATTAAGTCAAATTTAACATTTCTATTAAAGATGACTTTTCACAAATAATGTTTGCTGAAGTGATTGTACCTGTGCAGTCTTCTTCTCCACCTAACCAAATGCAGCCATGGAGCTCGTCTTATATGTCGGTTAGAAGCCCTTCTCAGGCATCCGCCCTGAATGTGTCTATGGCTGACAAGGTAGCAGGAATGGGAGTGTGCCTCTAAGCCCCACCTCCATGCTGACATCACATCTGGGGACCCGTGGTTCCCATGCTCAGCATTTCCTTATCAGAGCTGCCAATCACAAAATGCTGTGCATGCATTCAGTCAAACATGCTTACGATGTCTATGCCGAGCTGAACCTGCCAAGATCTTTGGGTGGGTTCAG
The DNA here is from genome assembly GCA_023846285.1 of Phrynocephalus versicolor. Taxonomy (NCBI): domain Eukaryota; kingdom Metazoa; phylum Chordata; class Lepidosauria; order Squamata; family Agamidae; genus Phrynocephalus; species Phrynocephalus versicolor. Next base: position 98,531,208 of record JAHTLZ010000204.1, on the reverse strand, counting down.
ATATAGAGGACGGGTTTGGCCTGGATCCTCAGTTTGCCACCACTCTTTCTGATTAAACATCCAAATAGAGTGTTTGAGTTGTAGGTTCAAACCTCACCGACCCATGGATTTCACTGTGTGGCTTTGGGCTAGTCAACATTCCTCAGCATATTTCACATGGATTTTTTTGAAGATTTGATGGTGAAAAGGGAAATGCATTCACCACTTGAGCTTTTTGGTTAAAGGAGAGATACTGAATAAAATAAAAACAAATTTATCAAAAAAAATCTAATGGATACAGGTGAAACTAATATCGTGCAAATGTTCATTTGTTTCAGTAAGTCAACTCAAAAGATGAAACTAATATATGAAATACTGTATACTCATTACAGTACTTGCTAAGCGAGATATGTCAAGCCTCACTTTGGTATAATTGTGATGATTATGGCGTACATCTTATGAAAACCCCAAATTCGCAATCTCAGAAAATTAGAATATTGCATGACATCAATAACACAAGGATTGGAAATAGAACATTATCGGACCTCTGAAAAGTCTAAGCATGCATATGTACTCAGCATGCCCATATAGCTTGTCTGCGGAACAAAGCATGAAATGCTCCAAAATCTCCTGGTAGACGGCTGCATTGACCCTGGACTTAATGAAGCACAGTGGACCAACACCAGCACATCGGCTCCCCACCAGCACATCTGCTCCCCAAATCAACACAGACTGTGGAAAATTCACACTGGACTTCAAGCATCATGCACTGTGTGCCTCTCCATTCTTCCTCCAGACTCTGGGTCCTTGGTTCCCAAATGAGATGCAAAAGTTGCTCTCTTCCGAATAGAGGACTTTGAACTACTGAGCAACAGACCAGCACCCCCCCCCCAGTAGCTCAGGTAAGATGCTTCTGAAGTTGTTTGTTGTTCAACAAGACATTTGAAGCCCATGTCCAGGATCCATCTGTGTGTAGTGGCTCTTGATGTACTACTGTGAATAGGGAACCTTTTCACATTATTCTTATTTTCTGATATTGTGAATTTGGGGTTTTCAAAAGATGTATGCCATCATCATCACAATTATACCAAAGTAAAGCCTGACATATCTCGATTAGCATGTGATGAGTCTATCTCATATATTAGTTTCACCGTTTGAGTTGACTTACTGAAATAAATGAACATTTGCACAATATTCTAATTTTTTGAGTTTCACTTGTATTTTTTAGAGATCTTTCTTTCTGGATCTCACCATAGCCAAGAGCTGTACTGTGAATACTTGGCCCACAGTACTACACACAAGATGAAGATGAATACATGAATTAATTCTATAGGATCTTTTTGATGATTTTATAGAAACTGTTGATGTATAATACAGAAGGAGACTGAAATGAATGTTCCATAAGAAACGTATTTGTAGAGGTTCACAGCAATCATCTTATTCTTTCTTCAGGTATGGAAGAAATATAGTATAGGTAGGTTGCATAATTCCCATACTTCCTTGTTCTGTTATAAGTACAGTAATGCAAATCAGCATACAGGAATAATTTTGTAACATCAAGAACAGCACTTATCTATGTTGCCATACTTTAGGTTTGTTAAGAGCCGCACTGCATTCCTCAAAACTATGAGACATTTTAAAGAGTTTAAAAAGCAAGAATGTATCCTTGAATTGGTTGTCTATTTCATTTGGACATCAATTTTTCAAGGCTAAGATGTGTGAAAAATTAATCGGAAGGGATCACATTGCATTTAATATGCATTGATATTAAATCTGGGGAAAAGTTTCACTGTAAGGGTGTGGCAATGATATATGAGTCAAGAAAATGTGGGAGAAAAGATTTCTTGTAACGGCATGGGCCACACAGGGCACAACACTGGCTTTTGAGAGTGTTTCACTTTGCTTCCTTTTCTTTCTCTCTTTGCTTTGAAATAACCTAATTCTTTTATTCACTACTCACTAGTTCCAAACTGACACCCTTGGGAGCGGAATGGAACCATTTCCCAACCAAACCTAATGGTAATATAGGGAGGCAGGCTGAATTTTTCAGCCCCACTAAACCCAAGCCATCTCAGTGATATCTGAGAGATTTTCCAGATTGCATCTTTGGAGAAGCACAACGTTCGTACACAAAACTACAACATAGTAGCCTATTGAACAGAATGATCAGACAATGTGGTATCATATTCAAGGTATGAGGATCCTGATGTTCTCTTTGGTCAAGCACTGAATGAACATTAAAAACTTTTAAGATTTCTCCTGCGCCACCATTGACAGGACAATAAGCGCTATAAGCTAGTATTCAAGAGCCATAGTGTCCCTAATCATCTTTTTCAATTACACTTTTTGGCATTTTCAGAGTTCTGAATTTGGGGGCAAGGAGAGTATAGCACCAACCCCCCCCCCCCCGCTAGCATGGCCTGAGACTATATTTACTGGGGGTGGGGATTTCTGGGAGATGTCGTTGAGAAAAGTAAAACATGTAAGCTCTCAGCACTCCATATGATACTCCTTTGACTCCTATGTGAGGGATTCCTTTGACATTTGAAAGCAACTTTGGGGCAGCAATAGCGGGGAGAGTAGGGCATCAAGCAATAGGAAGACAACCATACAAATGAGGATCAGTGGGAGCTTTTCATATCCCAGCTCATTTGGCTGACCTTCCAGCATTGCATAGATCAAAATGCGGACACCCAAGGTCCGTGCAGAATCCCGCTCTCCGTACTCAGCCATGCAATTGCTGGTGACTGCTGTACTCGTAAACCAGCCATGACAGTCTTCCTGTTGTTGACATTGTTCTTGTACTCTCACACGTTAAATGTTCGATTCCACCATAGCCCCAAGGTACTGTTATCTCAGATTCGCTGGAGTTCAAATTCCATCCAACAACTCCAAATTGTTCCCACTGTTCTCTGGACAGACATCTTTTAATGTGTCCTCCTCTCCCACTTCACTCACCCCACCCTCTTTGGAGGTTTACAGCCCAATCAGAGAAACACTTAGAAGGAGGTGTTCAGTAAGGATTACCCCCTGTGGCATTCATACAGGATTGCAGACCTAAGCTTGATACGGTTGAAAGAGGGAGCCCATAAGGGGCAGGCAGAGGCTAAATGAGGGATTCAATTTCAAGAATGGGAATTCGCCACAGTTTTCAAAAATGTCTGAAAAACCAGAATAAAACTGTGACAATGATCTTCTATGGAAAGGAACAAAACTGAAATCATTCTTGGTATGCAGGAAAATCTAAAAGCTATGCAGTAACTTTGGATCCCTGCTTTATTCTGTGGAGGGAAAACCATAGTTAAATCATATTATAGCATTCCTTCACCTGCCATTTGCTGGCTAACACACCTAACAGTTTTATTTTAGTACAGTTTTATCTATCTGCTGTGCATTGATCAGGAGCCAAAAATTCTTCACTTCATAACTCGCCACCTCGGAAATAACATCCTGCAATTTACTAAATTCTTGATTAAGGAAAGATATTTTACTTGTGTTTCAATTCATACACAAAAACTGGTAACTAACAGTGCTTGAAAATATTAACACTACTTCACATGTTCACAAGCGTACAAAAAATAATAATAATGATGATGGATTTACATTCAACAATAAAGCTTAATGTCCACGCTAGGTAATAGTTTCATTGACATTCACATACACAAGCACAGAATAAATATTTCAGGATACTTATAAGAGCATATAGCATACATACAGTACTTGAGTTTTACATAATGAGTGATAGTCAGTTGTAGGGTCAGAAAGTCAAGAGAAGTCAAAACTAAACCCAAGGAGGTCATGTGGGAGATAATCACACTAGGGCACTGCACAGACTTAGCAGGTGAGTAGGTCTGCTTGTGTGTGAAAGGGTTTGCTTCGGCTTCCTCGGATGAAAAACCTGTTTACAAATGTTGTATACTCAAAGTGCAGAATAAGTAATGCAAAAAGAGAAAGAGAAAAAATCTTGTATTTCTTAATGCATGCAAGAGGCAGACCCCCTCCCATCCCCCAAATCAGTGATCTGACAGAATAAAGCTGTGATTGGCAGATATAATACAGATGTTTTCAGGCATATTTTTTTTTCTAAAGCACTTTAATAGCAGCAGTTATATTTTTCTAATGGCTGTAAATTTACTTCGTTTTGGGTTAAAGGACATCCTATTTCGTCTTCATTTACAGCTATATTCCTTTTATAAATAAAGATTATCAAATCACAAATAGCATAGATCAGGTTTCTTTTTTTTAATCTCTCTCTTACTATTGTTATTATTATTATTTGTCTATACTTTTGCATATGTGTTATGGAAAATACTCTGACCTTTTCAGAGACATTATGTGCAAAAGAATGTTAAAGAGAAGAGTGGAAACAAAGAAATAAAGGAAACATCACAGTCAGTTACATTCCTGAGATGTCAGACCTTCTTTCCCTTGTTAGACTCTGGAGGACATGTCTGCACAGTGGTTTCAAAGGTAGCCCTTTGACTGAACACCCCACTCCCCTGCCGTACATGCCAAGGTCTGGGTGGCATGACCAGTTCTGTCTACACAGCTGAATACCAGATCTGAGCAAGGGAATCCCCAGTCCCACATTTTATTTTTCAAGAGAGGATTTCCCACATGCCTCAGGAAAGGACTGAGCCCAGAGTGTGGGAGGTTGCCATGCAGACGTTCCCTGAGGGACATCCTTGCGAGGAGATGTGGCAATATGGCCAATGGCTTGGAAAGAAGCTATATTTCATAATATCTTGTAAGACTTATCCAAGTGAGTCTCTTTTTTTTTTCCTTTTTGCTGGAGGGCGTATATAAAATATATAAAAGCTCCAGCATACTACATACTATATTTGATGGAGTATGAAAAATTCTAATTGCAAATTTCAAGGTAGTTCTCCAGGCTACACAGCATTGCACAATTAATTGGCAAGAAAGGTTGTTTGTGTTTTACAAACTGCTTCCGCGTCCTATGAATCCAATCTTGCATCACCTAGCCATTAGTCAGCACACAAGAGTTTCCAATCAGATACAGGGTGCACAATACCAAAAAAATGTTTAACTCGCCCCCCCTCCCCGCCTCACCCCACCCCCCCCCACATAAGTGTCATCAGGATAGGATCACAGGAACCACAATGCAACGAGTCCAACCTCGCACTGGCTGTATTGTGAAGAGTCTCCTTTTCAGCGTACGAGAAAAGAAACTTGTGTCTGCTTTTTAAATTCTGAAAACAAGCCAGAGTGGAGAAAAAAAAGAGTTAACACCAGGCTTAATAAAGCTTTCAAGACAAAACCTGTTAAGCAATCTAGACAGACATTGTGAATTCCCTGCAGAATTTTTGAAGTCTTGCAACATACAGGAAATTGGTTAATCGGAGGAAGAAGCTGGGAGTTGCTACATAGGAGAGATCTTCCGATATTACAAAAATTGGCTAAGTAGACTGTTCGGTATAAATTGCTCACTGGTCACTGTTGTCAGTGGTGCTGTTGCCCTTTTCTTTTTTCTCCTGAGCCTTGTTCCCCTTCTTCTTTTTCTTCTTTTTCTTGGTCTCCTCCTTCTTGCCAAAAGTTATGAAGTCACTTTTGTCAGTTTGGCTGTTGGGCGGATCCTGACGGATGGAGATGATGGCAGGAGATCCTGGGATAATGAATTTGTCTGGCAACTCACCGGGGCCAGGCGGCTTGGCATCGCCAGGTCCATATTTAAAGGTCCAACTGTTGCTGTTCACGCCAGCTCCCACGGGAGGGGACACCTCACCGCCTTCGGGGTCTAGGGAAAAAAAGGGAAAGCAGACATTAAGAGCTTATGGTGGCATCCCTCAAGAGAGAACCTGCCGCTTGTGAACTGCAGACTCATCCTAAATAAGGGTCAAATCACACATTTGGTCTTCCACAGAGACAGGTCATATTTTGTAATTTGAAGAGAAATATGATATATTTGGTGCTATTTAAAAACACCAGAAGGAGCAAGAGATCATGTGTGAGATAATCCGGTTGTTTCAACAGATGTCAGAGTTGACTTGGTTTGACGAAGGCTTCAAGGAGAAAAATGGAAGTGGTTTAGTACATTCATACGACACAACTAGGGCATGGCATGCATAGAATAAAAGAACTATAACTCTTGGGGGGGGGGACCTTAAGGGGCACTTAATTCAAGTTCCCGCCCAAGCAGGACACTGGACAGGTGGCCAGATAACCTCTGTTCAAGAACCTCCAATTAATGAATGTCCATCCTCCTCCAAGACAGGCTGACCCACTGGCTGCTTTTACTGTCAATATGTTCTTCCTAATGTTTAGACACAATCCTCTTTCTCACAATTTGAATCCATACTAACAAGCATTTCAGGCATCTTCTGTGTCTCTCAAGATTTCTAGCAATGCACCTAATTTCATATCTAATGAATATTATTCATGTATCTGCCCATGCGAGCCCTAGTTCATGGATGGCTGCATCAAACTAGTTGCACTTGCTGTCACATTCACTCCATCCTTCCTCATAAAAGTTAATGGAGCTTTCTTTGAAAGAAGCAGTATTAAAATGTGAAAGATTGAAAAAAAAAATGAAAATGCAGCTACCTGCCCTGCTGAATGAAATCTCCTATGGCAGTCACAGGAATTAAAAATAGACTGCTGTTGGGAAATTTAGCCAGTCTACTGAGTGTAGCTGAAACCTTCCTCTTGGCAAGTCATATCAAGACATTTTTTCACAGCACTAAAAGCCCTTGGTCATGATAACTTGAAGTCATGGATGTTGTTACAACATGGTTCACTCCTGTAGCATGAAGGGGCAGAGGAGAGATTTTAAATGCATGAAAGCACCTAATTTGTCTTATTTTTGTTTTGGAGGAGATGGCTAGAGAGATCAGGATGCTGCTGCACAGGGATAACAGATTCTAAGGGGAAATATGAACCCCTCTGCTTGAACACAATTTTTGCAGTCCTAGTTATAAACACACACTTCTCTTCATCAATGTAAATAACAGCAAAAAAGTAAAACTATTCACAGAGTGAGAGTGCAATCTACATGCCTACTGGAAACTAAGTCTTGCCGAGATAAATCTCAACTCAAGCCTGCAATTTTAATACGTTGCCTGGTTTGACCTTAAAGCTTCCATCCTAAACACAGTGTCAAAAGAGAGATTTGCCGAATGTGCTGTATACACTTGAATAAAGGATTTCGCAGCAGTTTCTCTAATTTATTTATTTTCCTTGACTAAACTTATTTTATATGAACTGCAAAGAAATGAGTTTGTTTGGATTGCAGAGCCTTAGCTGTGGAGTGTGACATGTTTCTTCCGCGGTTTGGCATTTTAAAACCCCCCAGATCTAATCATTGCATGACTAAAATAGCTTCCTTTCTGCATGGTAAAAATACTGTATACAGGTATCTCTGTAGTAGCTGACAATCTATAAATTTGTAATATTGAAAGGAAGATTACAGTTTATATTTTATTAGGGCATACAATAACATTTAGTTTGTGTATTTCACTGTGAATTCTTTCTTTTCCATGTTCTTATTAATATCTGTCATCTAATGTTTCATTTTTACACAGTACAAGTAATATATAAGTCTGAGTTGACTTTCCTAATGCTTGCTTTTCTGGTAACTCCAGTATTCCAGAAATCTCGTTTAACACATGAGCTGCTGCCCTTCTCTTTAACTTAATTAAATATTTCTGACTGGGGATTGTGTATCCTTCTGACTTCCATTATCCCTCTTGCTACACTGGGATAATAAATCACACAGCTGAAGGTTATGTTTCTTGGCCTAATACAAATCATGATTCAATCTTCCCTCCTGTTGTACAAAATGGAAGCTGTTGTGTTCAGAATACTAAATAAACTCTGTTTGTCAGATAATAGTGCATTTGTCTGTAGCATTCCTAATTGGCAAAAGCAACCCTAACCTAGATCCGTAGTTTCGTTGTTGATGTGTCTGAGAAGGATCCGGATGAAGAGATAAGTGAGAGGGTGGCAAACAGAAATAGAAAACCACCAGCCACCGCTAGTTGTGTGGTGCCATAGTTACTAGTAAAAATTGTTAGTGAATCTCAGGATCACCTCAGAAACAAGGTGCTTTGAATGTGTCATCAGATGGCACAGGTGCACAATTTAGTTCTTGCTTGTTGGCAGTCACCGAGAGTGAGGCGCCTGTGTTTACGTGGTACGTTAGCCGTCCTTTAATCACTAAAACATGGACAGTCACACTACTCACTAGATAGGGAGGGAAGGAGAAGAGAAAAGAAGAACACTCCCCCACACACACTGAGGTCTTACTTCACCCACAGGACAGCCAATCTTGGCTTTGTTTTCTCATTATGTCAGTTTGATCTATTGTTACATCTGAAGATGGGACACAGGCCACTAAAGCCAAGGAACTATTTGTCCTCAGGCTTCTGTAGATATTTGTATACGTTTGTATGTTTCCAGATCAGCAGTATGTGGAGGAAGGCGTGGGGAATGAGGAAAAGAAAGAGCAGTGACCGAGGATGGGAGATGCTATGAAAATCTGGTGGGCCTGAAGTTTGTAAGCAAAGCGACTACCGGCTTCCTGGGCTATTGGTCCCCTTCTGCCACTAGGACCAGATGTGGGCTAGTGCCATTTGCTGCAACAAATATAGTACAAATGAACGTAACTGGAAATGTGGCTCCAATTTGAAGGAAAAGGTGATACAAATCATGATTCAATCTTCCCTCCTGTTGTACAAAATGGCAACATGGGAACTATGCAGCTTATTTTAAAGGACAGCCATGGTCCCTTTGGAGACTTCCGGGAACGTGATTCTACTTGTTTACATTAAAAAACAAAATAATAAAAATTGTGACAGTAGGAACAACTTGCGTCCTAGGGGCTACGAAATCAGGGAGGGGTGGATTTCAGACTACAAGCAACATGCAGCTTACACAATGTCCATCCCCTCACCTAGCACTACAGCAGTGGTTCTCCACCTGTGGGTCCTCAGATGTTCCTGGACTGCATCTCCCAGAAATCCTGGCCAGCTCAGCTAGTGGTGAAGACTTCTGGAAGTTGCTGTCCAGGAACATCTGAGGACCCACTGGTGGAGAACCACTGCACTACAGCATTCCCACCTCCCTCCATAACCATTTTGCTAAAAGAAAGGAAGGCTCCCGACAAGACCAGCAATGCTGCGGTGAGTGGGCAGCCTAGCTAGACAGTACTATAAGAGACCTTTTCACACTCCTCCTTCCATATGTAGGACCAGATCATGGCCAGGGTCCTTGCTATAACAACTACAACAATGAGTTAATATTTCCATTTTATCAGATGCCCAACTGGTAGTTCAGAATAGCAATTCTAAAGCGGGGTGGGAAAGCTAGTTTTAGCATATAGGCTGACATCCTGCTCCTTAGTAGAGTAAGTCACACTACAGTAGACCAACTAAATTAGTGGCGATTTGGTGGTTCTACTCCTCCATAACCTTATCTCTTGTTTCAACTTAATGCACTAAGCAATAGGATTTCAGCCAGTATGTCACTTTGCATAATTTAATTAAAATAAAAGCTGTGGATATACATGTCACCCAAACATTGCTGTGCAACTATTATTTTCATTTTTTAAAAATTGTGGCATGCAATTCACTTAATTTGAGTCATAACGAGAAAGCAAAATATAATTTAAAATGTGCAGTATCTTAAAATACACCAGTTTTAAGCAGTTGTTATTCCAGCCCTTGAGTCTAGTTGGTACAATCTTGGTGCATCTGAGCTTGTGATGTCCTTCCATTGTTTCTTCAGGGGTGGGTGCATAATAGGGATGGGCACAAAACGAAAAAAAAACTATGCTTCATTTTGTTTCCTCCCCCCCCCCATTTTTATTTCATTTCATATGAATATTTTCAAAAAAAAAAATCGTACAAAATGAGCCACTAACAAAATGGTTCATGGTGGTGGTGGTGGAGGAGGAGGAAAGTGGTGGAGGGACAAAAAGTTAAAAAAAAAAAGCCCTGGGATTTTTTAAAAAACTTTTCCCCTCCCCCAAGCCCTGCCAGCCAGCTGATGGGTGCTGCATGGGGGGGGAGGTTCCCACGCCACCCCAGTGTCAATCAGCTGGCAGGTGGGGCTTGGGGGAGGGGAATTTTTTAAAAAAAAGCCCAGGGCTTTTAAAAAATCCCTGGAGACTAAAAACCCCTTTCCCCCTACCCTAGTGCCAATCAGCTGGTGCGGCTTGGGGGAGGGAAAATGTTTTTTTTTTAAAGCCCGGAGATTTAAAAAAAAACATTTTCCTTCCCCCAAGGAGTTTACAGACAGAACAAAATGGTTCCTTTCAACAAAAAACACCATTTCATTTCATCTGTAACAAAATGCTGCTTCCTCGTTTTGTTTTGTTTTGTTACATAACGACACAATGAAATAGCAATTCGTTTTTCATTTTGTGCCCATCCCTAGTGACTAATCTTTAGCTGGATTCTGCCCAAAACTATCATTGGCAGAGAACAGTGGTGTTTTTTCTTTACAAAGATAATACCTCCCCTGATTATCAGAAGCTCTTGTTTCAAGTGTAACCCCTGTAACCTTACTGAATGAAGAATTTTTTTTTTTTTGCTTGTAATCCATTTTAAATGAAGCGAAAGTAGAAAGGAACTGACAAGACAGAGTGACAGGTTAAAAAATAGCCCAAAATGGAGATGTCTCAACAGGCAGACAGGATGTCTGCCTATTGAACAGAAAGCCATGTGTCACTTAGGCAGCAGTTCGGTATTGCCGCAGCGACACTTGATTGAATATTTTCTTTGTTCCTCTCTTACTGACAGGGCTCGGAGTGGGGTGGGGAGGTTTGCAGTGGCTACATGATCTTGTCTCTCCACACAGCCATGTACGCACAATCTGTCAGAAACAGGTGCAGGCTCACTCTCCACAATAAAGACTACATTCTAAGGCGCCACACATTGCGTTGGCCTCCCGCTCCTCCCTTGTCTTGCTTTAATAAATCTTTGTCATGAGAGAGGGAAGCCTGCGTAAACGCAAGAACGTTTCAAGGAGAGAAGCAGCACAGACTTGATCATGTAAGCTCTACTTCCCATGAAAATGATGTTTGAGAGGCAATGATATTTGTGTTCCCTGGCAGCTTTTTCACACGACACCCCCCACCCTGTACCTCTTCATTAACGGTTTGCTCCCTAACTTCTCCAGGGATTTTGGCACCTCATTCTTTTGAGAAGGCCTTCAGCTCAGTGCTTTCCCCTGAGCTATATCTTAAGGGCATTTGTGGGGGGGGGGACTTGGCTGTTCAAGCCATCACCAGAATCAGCTATAAATGGAATTTCTGAAGGGTTGGTGAAAAACAATGCCTGTCTTTCTTCAAGACAGGGAAACAGACTGGCCGGAAAATGCAAACAAAACCTGATTTCTCTCCCTGCACCTCCCCCCCCCCCAATCTTTGCTTATGCTGTGCTAGCTTCAACTTTCTCCTCTGGCTGGCAAGATTACTATTCACAGAGGAGCCGACTAATTCTGGAACAGCTAGCAGAGGGCAAACATTATTATATGCATGCTGAGAAATAAGTGTGCCTGGGCATGCCACCCACCCACCCACTTGCTGCTCTGCTCTCTGCAATTTTTCTGAATGCATGGATCTTCTCTCTGTCTTTTCTGGATGAAAGTACCCATGCAAGTCTTTCGCTGTTGTTCATCATGAAGAAGAATAAATATTGGAACTGACAGCAAAGGATGTGAAGGAGGCTGAAAATTCATATCTCACCCTGCTGACCCCGGCTTTAACTAACAAGCCAGGAATCAAATTAAGCCACCCTCCCTTGCTTTCTCCAGCCATATTCTCCATTTGATACAGAGAGGCATTCAAGAAAATGAAATCTCAATGGTTTGCTCAAGGTATTCTGCTGCTTTTAAATGTTCATTGGAATCCTTTGGCAATGCAGTTTTATACCCATCCCTGTTCAGAAAGCAGTCCTTTTCATTCAGTGGGACTTGTAAGTATGTGCGGAATTCCAACCTGAGCCAAGATGATTATTGCATTATAACAAATGAAGTGGCTATTGTTTCCAAAAATCCTTATAAGAAATGCCACCCTTTAATCCACAATAGCTATTGCTGCTGTAATGAAAAGGACCAAAATGTGGTTGCACAGTAAAGGCTCTGTTCCAGCACGTTTAGTATCAACCTGATACACAAATGAATTTAGGACATGAAATCTGTGCCCCCACCCCGCCACCCCCAACCCCAGTTTCCTGATAAAGCTCTTTCTGACTCAGTAGTCTACCTGGAAATGGAGGCTTAATTCTAGCATGGAAAGAGCACGGGAGAAGCCATTTCACCATCTTAAAAGCCATGCTTAGTAATAAAGGCAAAGTGACACGAGGGCACTGCCTTCTCTGGCATGTGTATTTTCTCTACATTTAATCCCTTCCCTAGAAATATATTGCAAATTGTGATCATACCTTCAGGCCTAGGTATTCCACAACACTCACTTAGCCATGGCCCTCCACTTGTAACTGGGGTGAGAAACCTATGATCATCCAGACATCACCCAAAATCCTATGGCACAGTTATATAAAAGGTATAACATTTGAAAGCAACTTGTTGTAACTTAAGAAACTGCCATAAAGTAAATCACACAACTCAGCATGGAAGAAAATGAATGAGAAAAATGAATGAGTGGATGCTAGATCACATCCAACCTGAACTCTCTCTGAAGGCAAAAATGTGGGAGCTGAAGCTGTCCTACTTTAGGTACATTGTCAGGAGGCAGAATTGCCTGGAAAAGACAAAAAAGGGAAAGGGGGAATGCAGCAGGAAAAGAGGAAAACCAAATACAAAATGGACTGACCCCCCTAAAAGAAGCCACAGGCTTGAATTTACAAGAGCGGAGCACAACTGTTAAGGATAGGGCATTTTGGAGATTGCTCCTTCACAGGGTCACCAAAAGCGGAGGCAACTTGACAGCACATAAATCAACATGCGCTTCACCTCTCATGCCCTATCCAGAAATATGGTTTCACCACTGAACAAGGGAAACTAGCTACAGGGCTAAACGACTGTCAACTAGCAGAATTCTATGATCAAAATTCAAAAGTAAGAGATATTTAGAGGTAAAAAGGAATTCAGATAAGATGTACTGTATACATTAAATTGTACGAAAATATGAAGCTTGGTAATATGGCTGATACTTCACGTCCATCTCATCACTGTTCGCAGTCCCGCTGGGGACCGGTACGAAGAAATCTAACCGCACGGCCATTGCGGGATGAGGGGAGTTCATCCCAACCACACACCCTGAACTGCGATTTAAGCGGGGTGAGAGATTCCCCTCCCTGGCCTCGGGAATCTCCTCATCTCACTTCTCGTTCTGATATGAGTGCCTGTGAGGTAAGGCTCATCACGCAACATGCCATTCTCCATCTAGTGGCAGGAGTGCAAAGTGCCATTCGCCAGTACATTCCCTATGGAGTCAGCAACGCAGTGCAGAGAGATAAAAGACAAATGCCTCAAACTTAGCTCTGTAACGCATTGAAGGCAAGGCTTCGGAGATTCAAAACATTGAAAAACGGAAGGTCATGCAAAAAAAAATGGAGACGAAGGCATGGAATTTCACATCTCATCATGGAATGATGGCGTGCAGAAACAGTCATGCTGGTATCATCCATCACGGCCATGTGTACAGGGGAACAGGGACAGAACCACAAGAAGACCACGTGACCGCAACCGACATCAACACACAATGAACTTCCTCCCGGGACGAGAGTGGACATGAAGTAACCGTCTATATAATGGAGCTCGCTACTTGTGTTTCATAGGGTTGCCAGTTTTTGAAGCTTTGTGAAAGTAACCATCTGCAGCAATTAGTTGGTGATCATGCTTATCGTAGTGCAGTTAACTGCTAGAGCTGAAGAGTCTGCATCACAAAGCTCTGCGGAATGCCACTTGGCTACTCTGGTTTCCAGGGACAGTGAAGATCTGAAGCATGTGTGACCTTTAATTAAGACTTCAAGTAAGGAGCCTGAAATCCTGCTGTCCTATCAGAAGCCAACTGCCATGGATGCAGGCAAGGATAGGGCAGGCGTGGGGCAGACAGAAAACCCTTCAGGGAAAGCAAGACATTTTCTTCTGTGCATGAGCCAAGCGCAGGTCTCCGGGGCTTGCAGATACAGCTGGGTGCAATTTCCACGGCCTCAGCAACTGGAAAGCTGCCTGTATAATCATGGGAATTGATGGCAGTTGACTCTACAGAACCACCTAGGCAGGTTGCACGCATGCAAACAGTTGGGGTGCCTTCCGCCCCTTCAGAAACCTCATCTGTAAGCTGAGTTGAATCCCAAGAAGGCTTCTTTGCAGAACGATCTTCCCTGCTTTTTACTCCCTTTGAAGGCAAGAATACACCCTTTCCTCTCCTTTCCTCTCCCCTCCCCCTTCAGCCTTTTGCAACACTAAGCAGACATTATTGTCTCCCATCGCATACCCGAGGGAGGTGGGAATGACGGTGGAACAAGTGAACGGCTCCTTGGGGAGCCGACCCATCTGTTGCTGTCACTTTCAAAGCCATTCGTTCCCACGTCAGATAAAATGAAATGTGCACACTGTACAGTGAAGACAAAAAAATAAAAAGAATTATTATGCATCCATTTTCTGGGATGTAATTGCCTTTTGCTATTGGGGAAAAATCATACTGTATTCAGAGATAACATGCAGCCATCCAGATAATTCTATAAACCACATTTCAGAATAAAATCCATGCTATTTTGTTTGAGGGTAGGGGTGGTAAAACCCTCTTGGAAAGATATCTGCTGCTTTTTTGTCCCTGAATGTCTGATGTTTTAATTTCCTTGTCATCTATTTTTACCAACAGTTTTCTTTACTTGATGGAATGGCTCACATTTTCAAAAGATGCTTGATCTTCGCCCCACCTTCTCTTTGAGAGATTGTGCCTCTTTTGTTCTTCTGTGCTATGAAGTTGATTCGAATAAACCCTCCCAAGGTTTACCAGATGTAAAGTACTCAGAATTACTTTACTGATCTCTTGCAAGGCTGCACAGGTGGCAGGGCATGTAATTCCACCAACTCATGTTCTGAGCATCTCAGGTGGCCTCTCTCCCAGAAGGCCCAGGAGGATTCAAACTCTTCGTCCATGGCTCTCAGGGACATCTAAATCACTAGGTTGTGCCCGTGGATCTTTTGTTAAGGACAGTAGCAAATAGTGTATATTCTTTCATTTGACATTTCCAGTTCAGTTCCCTATGAAAACGACTCCACTTGAACCCATAGCCTGAAATTTGGCATTCATGGTTGTCAGACTAATTGGATTAAAATTGCCATATATATTGCACCTGGGAAAATGCTGAAAACTGGCATATTCCCCTTCAATTTTTACATATTTTCCATAAAGGAAAAGTGCTGATCTATTTTATTCAGGCTTGTTGTGGAAGAAAAGATTTGATTTGCAATCCATCCATATGTGAAATACACACCTATTATTTGTTTGTTTGTTTATTTAATGCAATCCATATCTTCAATTTAAGGAAAGATAGGAGTGGCTTGCCAGTTCCTATTCCAGGTGCTGAAGCCTGGAGTAGGAACTGGCAAGCCACTCCAGTATTCCTGCCAATAAAACTCCATGGACATGAGGTCACAAAGAGTCGGTCATGACTGCAATGAAACAACAACAATAACAACAATCTAAAAAACAGCTTTTGAACTCAACTTCCTTAAAAATGTAACTCAGAACAAAGAAATTGTTCAAGAAATTTCAAAAGATGACTTGGTTGACTGTGACTTTTGAGAGGATAGTGTCTAAATACTCCATTGCAGAGCAACAACAAAGCAGACAGGAGGGCAATCAAGTGTTTCTGTAAAGAAAAGAAAACAGTAGGGGCGTGGTAAACAGTAGAGGGTGGGGTGGAGGTGAATCCAAACTGACCTCACAGTTTCACTTCCTCTCCAGTAGCCCTTGATTACCCTCCTCTCTGCTTTGTTCTTGCAGGATCGGGCCCTTCTTTTCAGTGTGAAAAGGAACTTCTTAATGGGTTGCTCCACCACCACCACCCAGGCTTTCCCCACTAAAGGGAAGGGTCAGTTCCAGCAAGAACAAAGCAGGGAGGAGTCTTCAGGAAAGGGAAAGGAAAGGAAGCAGCAAGGTCAGTTTGGGTTCTCCTCCACCCCACCCCCACCCCCACCCCTTGGGAAAGGCTTACTTCTGTGTACAGTATATGACACCTCTTAATATATACTGCCATGATTTTAGAAAAAAATAGTATCATGCACATGGAAAATATGGCAAAAAGACAACATACAAAGCACATATGGCCATGAGTCTGTAAACATGCTGTTAATACAATATATAACTATCAACATTTTCCAATCATACATAATTTTAAAGTTTATTTTACTACATGAGTACTTCGACATTCTGATAAGCTGCTGAAAGCAATTGTGGCAAAGGTATTAGATAAAAAAATATTCCCTGGCTGATTTAACAAGCAAGAGTGAAACATAAATTGAACAAAAGAAGGAAATACATATAAACAATAGTTGAAACTTTGTATTCCACCTTAAAGCTGCAGGAGGTGGGAATGACTTTTCTTTAACATGAATCATTCATGTTTAGGAGGCTGTCTTTTGTGAATCAAGAAAGAGAATATGAAAGAATGAAAAATGATTTCCTTTTTTCTTTTGTTAAAACATGGAAGTCCTATCTTTAACAAAAACATCCTACTAGCCCATCAAGGTCTCAAACTGGCCCAGGTTCCCCCGTTTATTTATTTCCGTTTTTATTCATAATTCCTTTTTCTTGCTGAAATAAATAATTATTTTTCTTCTACAGATCACTGGTTGATATCCCTTTATTCTCAACCTTTCCCAAAATGTTCTATTCTTGCTCACATCAGTTGTTTTGCTCTTTCACTCTTTCCTCTATCACTTGCTATTTATGGGTTCATCCCAGTCCAGGCCAGAATTTTCTTTATTGTCATTATCTATTGCCTCTGTTTGAGTGACTCTTCCATCCCACCAGGCACTGAAATCATTTCCTAATTAATGTTTGCTAATGAAGATGATGGCTTTTAGTTAGACTGCTCTAGGTTCAGTTAAACACTCTAGGAAACGACTGATTTGACCCAGTCTGCCATTGTGGCTGCAACTGATTTTTATTTTTACAAATTTTTGACAGCATGACAGTCAAAACTGGATGTACTGAATAAATTAATGAATGAAACACTGGTGTAAATTCCATTGATTCAGTTGTTAAGTTTTAGTCAGTTGAGACTAGCAAAAATTCCATTGATTCAGTTGTTAAGTTTTAGTCAGTTGAGACTAGCAACTAGATTTAGGCCTTATTTTTTTATGATAAAAACGAATGAGACAGGGCAGCCATGTTTGCTCTTCATATGTCTGTCTAATTTATATAAAAATGAAAATTATCTAATTTTAAGGGGGGGGGAGAATTTTCTCCTAGTTTGCCTCAAATGCTAGATGTAAGTTGGACTGATGTGTATTTATGTGGGCACATTCAGCTATATGGACATATGAGGTTGGGAAGGGGAGAGATCAGCTCCTCACACCCCAAACCATATTTGAAATTAATACTGTACTTGATCTCCATCTCCACTGCCCCTTCATATATCAGGGGTAAGGGTTCTATGCACCCCCCAATCAGATTTTGTAGAATTTCAACACTGCCTGGTGTTATAGGACAATATGATGGGAATAGAAGGAGATGGCCTAAGGGAAGCCACTGGACAGCCATGCGTGTGTCATCAGCATCTGGTAAAACAAAATATCCTCCTCAATACCAAATGAAGCAGATGCATAAATGAATATAATTTATAGGTTGCCACTACAGGTATAAAGACAAATCTGTAAGAAAATCATGCTGCTTCAAACTGCTGGTAGCAGATCATATTACTGAGTGGATACGGTATTTATGCAAAATAATTCCCTTCCCTGGAAAACTACCAGGGAGGAAGCAATGCAGACTTCTCTCTCTTTTTTTTTCACGGCAAGCTACTCTTCTGTGCATAGTTGAAGGCTTTCTGCTTTTCTTCAGAAACAGAAGCAATTATATGAATTATCATGATTGTCTCAAGTACCATAGCTCATGTCCTTGTGAAAACTAAGCCTTGGTAATCTTCACTTGATACTGGAAGGGTAAATGAATAGTTTAGTTTTGTTAACCAAAAAGCCCTCTTTTTTGGAATTAGGCTTGAGATGACTTCCACTGCTCCATTTTCAGGCAATGAAATCGCTATATGCTACTTTGGTGCCCCAAGGTAAGTACTTGCAGGGATACCTTCCTGAAGCTATTTTAGGGAACCCCTTGAAATCTGGAAAGATTTGGGGGTAAGGAGACTTAGTTATGAAGCTCTAAATGGGCTGGTGGTAGTTAATTGTCAAAGTGTGCTGGGAACATGGAGGCAATAAGGGAGTTTACTCTATGGTATTAACTCCCCAATTGTCTCCATACTCCCAGCACAGGATCAGTGAGGGGAAAAATGCTCCTTTCTGCATTTCTCCCCTCCCCCATCTCCTAGTTAGGGCTTTTTGACAAGCTGGGATTTGGAGATGGGGCAACCTCCCCCCACATACCCCAATCTCTCAAAAAGCCCCAGCTGATAGGCGGGGGGAGGGTCAAAAGGCAGAGAGAAGCAGGGTTTTTTCCCTCGCCACTCCTTTCTGCGTTTCACCCTCCTCTCCCCGGCTAGGGCTTTTTGAGAGGTCAGGGTGTGGGGGAAGGGGTACCCCCTCTCCAAACCCTGACCTGTCAAAAAGGTGGGGGGAGGGGTGAAAGGCAGAACAGAGTATGGAGGGGACAATCCTGCTCTGTTCAGCCTTTCGCCCCTCCCCCACCTCCCAGCTAGGACTTTTTGAGAGATTGGGGTGTGGGTGCGAGGGTGCCCCCTCTCCAAACTCCAACCTGTCAAAAAGCCCCAGGTTTTTTAAATGAGCAGTCAGGCAGGGAATTTGCTTTACCCCCCCTCCTTTCCCCCTACCCTTGCCTTCCAGCTGGGACTGAGCTCTCAAAATCAGCTGGGAGGTGGTGAGGAAGAGGCTTTTGAATCCCCCACCACACCAGCTAGAATGCTGGTGCCATGGGGAATTCCTTTCATTTTTTTGTAAGTAACAAAAAAAATTGAAAAATTTTGCTACTTATGACACAAAACTAAACACGAGGAGGACGAAACGGAACAAAACGAAAGGCAGTTTTTCCATTTCATGCCCATCCCTAGCTTTAGGTGATGTGTTGCAGGATATAAGCAGCACACTTTGCTTTGCTTTTGCTTTTTGCTTTGAAAAAACACAATGTAATAGGTAGTGCAATGAGAAGTAACACAAACAAAATGAGTATCATTTCATTGATGACCACTGGAAGGAGTCTCACTGCAGCAGAAGAGATAAAGGCAAGGGCAAATTAGAGAGTAAAAGATAAATCAATTCAGCTTGCTTCAGTTTTGCAGTCACATGTTCGTTCCATGATCTTTCAGCCTGAGTCCTCTTTCTTTGTATGTGGAAGCAATGCCTGCTTACCCCTAGATCTGTATCCTTAAAGATAAATTAATAAGCATCCTTACACACAGAAGCAATCCCCTTTGAATTCAGTCTGCCTTACTCTGCAGTTGGTGCTCATGGGACTGTAGTCTAGCAATTCAATTCCATATCTATTAGGATATAAACATGCCTTAAAAATCCCAAGCTCTTGTCAACCAGCAGGTGCCAGTGAAATATCTTGTTGAGAAAACCATGCTAAGGTGTACTTATATTACTGAATAAAATGATATGAGATGTGTTAAATAGCTGAAATTATACTAGGAAAGAGAAACAAGAAAATAAAAACATGAGCTGAAATACCTGCAATAATGTATTTTGTGATGGAAAACTGAGGTAAATGTTAGAGTTCAAAATGACAATTATGGGTCAGACAATTGTATAATACCATGTCACTTTTAGTCAGCTGATGCTGATGTAAAATCGGCATCATAGGGCTCTAAGAACTTATTACAGTCAAAATTGGGGGTTGGGAGAAATAGGGCTTTCTTTCTCCAGTCACTTATTTTCAGCAGTGTTATCTGATTTCACCACCGCCATTTTCTTTCACAGCTCCCTTCCAAAATGGCTGCCTCAAAGCAACACTCGTGTGTGTGTGTGTGTGTGTGTGTGTGTGTGTGTGTGTGTGTGTGTGATAGCACTGCCTATTGTAAGAGTCCATAAGTGCTCAAGAGAAAAGAGGAAGGACAAGTTGCAAGAGTTTCCTATTTCTGGGTATTGAGAACTGCAGGACCTGGAATTGTCACAAAGTCGACAGATTTTGTGGCATTTGCTATCATGCTCAGTTTCTCTCCCTGCCCCACCTGCCAATCTTTTCTTGTCTGTCTACAGTATTTAATTGTGCAGTCAGAGAAATCTGCTTCTTTCCTGTAAAGGCAGGATAAATTTGACAAACAGCCAAAAAGAAGATTCCTGTCTTCCACACAGTATGTGAGTCATGAGTCACCTAGACTGGCTATTTTCTGTCACCTCTCACTAGGATCTCATATCAGATTTTTTAAAATATGAATGTACTACAACTAAGGCACAAATTCATTTTAATTAAATGTGACGAGCAGCAGCTAATAAAACATGATAAGTCTGATGGGGAGTGCACATCCTGATTTCTTCAACTCCCTATCTAGAAACTCCTCTAAAGATAAAAGTGAGGCTGTACCCAGTTTGGGGAAATTACTGCTTGGCTCCCTGCTCTTCCAAAACAAGCCTCTGAAAACAGCTTGGTGGGCCAAGTTCTCAACTGGCAAGTGAAAATTCAACATTGTATGGAATGATGACCACACTCAGAATGTGTCTGTGCATGAGAGAGAATATAGAAAACTGAGGCAATTTGAGATGGGCCCGAATTGCCAATTTGGCAATTTGTGCCAGTTCAGTTACCAGATGGTGTTTCAAGGGGGAGGTTCTCAGGGTTGTTGGTCAGTGACCTGGATTTGTCCTGGCTCTAGTCCTTCATGGAGAATAGCCCCCAGAGAGTACTATTAGGGGATATTATCTCCAGCCCTTGGATTCTTGACTGTAGAGTTCCCCAGGGCCGATTACCTCCCCATTGCTATCTGACATCAGCGTAAAGCTGCTGTGGAGAGGAGGGGTCATCCAGAGATTCAGAGTTTCATGGCATCAATATGCTGATGACTTTCAAGACTCTCTCCTTCCATGCTTCTGCAGTGGATGCTGTACTGTCCCTTGAGTGCTGCCTGACTCCTTATTAGACTTGATGGGGGAAATAGATTGAGGCTGATCCCAGACAAGGTGGAGGTCCTGCTGGTAGATGCTCCTGTTGTCTGGATTGGGTGCCTCACATTCCTTTGGGGGTTTTACTCTCTCTGAGGATGAGGTTCTCACTCTGGGTGACCTTCTGGACCCAGCACTGTCAATGGATGCCCAGATTGCGTATGTAGTCTGGTCTGTCTGTGAAGATTCTCAGTCATCCAGGTGAGTTTATCTGGAAGCTGAGTCATGGCAACTAGACTTCTTTCTCTTGAGAGACTGAAATGTGTTGCTGTTCATCCAAACAGCTTCATCAGTCTGAAGAAAGCCAGTTGCAAAATGTTGGAAATGTCAACAACATAGAGCAGGGGTCCTCAACCTAAGGCCCCGGGGCCGGATGTAGCCCCGCAAGGTCCTGAATCTGGCCCCTGGGACCAAGTGCAACCCCCCACCTACCCCCTGTTTTGTGAGCAAGCAAGCCTCTGCAGCTGCTTTTGGACTGTAATCCGGGGCCCAGTGGTGTCTGGGTGGTGGTGGACCGGCCCGCTGTTTGAAAACTTTGAGGACCCCTGACATAGAGGAACATTTTACCATTGCTGGTGGACCTGCAACAAAGTAAAGAAATTTTGGGCCAAAATTCATAAATGGCTCACCCAAATTCTTCAACAGAATGTGGAGTTCCTACCAGAATTTTACCTGTTAGGTATGACTTCTAAAAACTTAGGAAAGGAAGTACACTATTTAGTGGTCCACATACTAACAGCGGCCAGATTAATATGGGCGCAAAATGGAAAGTAAAAGCAACACCGACAGATGGAGAGATAACCGCAAAAATATTAGAATGTGCTCAAATGAATAAACTGACTATGATTTTAAAACACAAAGAGGAAAGTAAATTTGCACAAATCTGGAATTTATTTTATGATTGGTTAAACCATAAATACAAAAAAGGAGGTGAACTGCAAACATAAGATAAAGACATAACCAAAGATCAAAGTGCAGATAGAATAATCCTCCAATGGCGTATATAAACATGTGATTGTATGTACACTGCTGTTTCTTTTTCTCTTTCCCCCCTTTTTTTCTTTCCTTTTTTCTTCTTCTTATATCTAAATATTCATATGTCATGAAAATGGGTATGTTGTAAAATTGTATAAAGGTTTGTAAAACAAGTGAGATTCCAATATAAATAAAACGTGGAACAATAAAAAAGAAAGAAAGCCAGTTGCGAGTCCTCCATCTTACAGTCCGCTTAGATCCAAGTAATGCTTTTAAAGCAGAACTATAAGACGGAGGACTTGCACCTAGCTTTCTTCAGACGGATGAAGCTGTTTGGATGAGCAGTGAAACATTTCTCTCTCTCAAGAAAAAGACGTCCAGTTGCAATGACTCAACTTCCAGATAGTATGGTCTGTCTATTTCCACCTCAGGAGGATTACTCAGCTGTGTCCCTAACTATCTTGACACCAGGTCCTTCACCATGCTGGTGCATGCACTGGTAGCAGGGATGGGCACTAAACAGAAAAATTATGTTTCATTTTGTTTCATCCCTCCTCACAGATTTTTTTTATTTTGTTTGATACATTTTAATTCATGTGAAACGAAACACTAACGAAATGGTTTGTGGGGGGAAGCTGGAAAGTGGCTGCAGAAGCCACCGTTGCCCCTTCCCGAGCAGCCCCCCTCCTGCTGCTGCTCCTCTGGGGGCTCATCCTCACCTCCTCCTCCTTCTGGGAAGCATGGGCTCTTTGGTGGCGGCGGCGGTGGTGGCAGGGCCTCTCACTGCACTCTCTCGCTCTCTCTCAGCCCGGGCTCTTCGGTGGCAGTGGCAGGGCCTCTCGCAATGCACGCTCGCCCTCTTCCATCCTGGCTCTTCAACAGCAGCAGTGGGAGGGCTGCTCACCGTGTGCACGCGCCCTCTCCTGGCGCATGGGGCTTGGGAGAGAGTTTTAAAAGCCTGGGGCTTTTTTTTTTTAAAAAAAAAACTTTTTTCTCTGCCCACTATGTGATCTGCGCTGGGGTGGGGGTGGGGAACCCTGCCAGGCCTGCTCTTGCCCTATCTGGCCTGGCTGGGCGGTCTCGGCAGTGGTGGCGGCAGGACACCAGCAGGTAAGGGTCCTGTTTACAGACAGAACTAAATGGTTCATTTCAATGAAAAAAACAACCCACCATTTCGTTTCGTCTGTAACAAAATGCTGCTTCCTCGTTTCATTTCGTTACATAATGACACAATGAAACAGCATTTTGTTTTTTGTTTTGTGCCCATCCCTAACTGGTAGTCTCAAGAATACACAACCACTATGTTCTCTATGCAGGACTACATGAGACTGTTACAGAAACTTCAGCAGGTCCAGAATGTAGTGGCCATGCTACTGAATGGAGTGAATAAATACTGACCTATCTGCCCCAATTCTGGCCGCCTTACACTGGTTACCCCTCTGTTTCTGTGCCAGCTTCAAGGTGATGGTCTTAACCTATGAAGCCCTAAACAGTTTGGGACCTCAGTACCTGGCAGAATACCCATGGATGTGGCCATCCTGCCAAAACACCTCAGGCAGGCATGCTGAGAATGGCCGTTACTTCACGAGCCGCTCGCTTCGCGGCAAGCCGTCATTTCTGTGCGAACCGATCGCTTCAGTCCGCACGCTCCTCCTTTTTGGCTGCGACGTCACCCCGACCACGCCCCCTTTAGCGTGCTCCAACCGGGGTGAGTGATTCCCCTGGCGGAGGACGGGAATCTTTTCGCTTCGCATCTCGCTTCGCTCCCAACGTCACGTGTGGTCTCGGTTTTTGGCTTTTATTTCAAGTTTTTTTAAAAAATATTCAAACAGGGATATCGATGCATCGCTATATTGTTTCATCGCTTTGCGCTGTTACTTCCTCGCTCGAGTAGCAGCAGCGGCGGCGGCGGCGGTGGCGGGCGCAGGAGGAGCCGCTGCTGCCTCGCCCGGCCAGAGCAGGGCACCCAGGGCAGGCAGCGTGCAAGCGGTGGAGGGCGAGCGGCTGTGCCATGCGGGGCTCCCCCCGAGTAGCAGCGGCGGCGGCGGCGGCGGGGGGCTGCCAATGATGCCAGGAAACAAAACACAGGATCGTACAGTAACCACGCTCTGTCGTGAATGACAGCCAAGCATTGATGCATCGATATGCCGAGTAAATTTTTTTAAAAAAATAAAAGGAGAGTGGAACCGGACGTTGCAAATCAGCTTTCTAATGCGAAGGGAGCAGGTGAGGTAGTAATCGATTCGGTCCCAAAAATGCCCCGCGTGAGTACAGAGAAACAGGGGTGGGAGCGAAGGGAGACCACGTGACCACCATGTGACCGCCTCCGAATTCAAATCGAAGGCAAGGTCAATTCGAAGCGAGGCACCTCGTGAAGTAACGGCCAATGTTAACCCCAAAGGGGTCCCAGCGGGAATCCTTGCCACAAGCAGGAAACAGAGTTTGTATCTGTGTCCCAGACACCTGCCATTTTTCTCACACACAAGAACACCTTGGAAAGATACTGTATTATTTTAAAGCACCATTCCAGGCAACCAGTGCCACTGCAATGATCCACAGTCGGTCACTGATGGCGAACCTTTAAGAGACCAAGTGCCCAAACTGCGATTCAAAACCCACTTATTTTTCGCAAAGTGCCAATATGGCAATTTAAGCTGAATACAGTGGTACCCTGGGCTACAAATGCTTCAGGTACTACCCTTTGGGAAAGCGAGGATCAAAGAGCAGCCTTTTGAATTTTCCATGCCCCCTCACAGACACGGCACTTCCCCCTCCACTGCAGGGAGCTGGGCGGAGGGGAGGCAGCAGTTTGTGGGCTCCTTTGTAGCACCAGTATACTCTCCAGCCATGCCACTCTGGGCATCCCAAAAACAGTGTGGCTGGAGACGAAGCTGGGGCTACAAAGGAAAGTAAAAGCAAAGTATTCTGCTTATATACCGCCCCATACCACTACAAGTGGTCTCTGGGCGGTTTACAATTTTAATTACAGTGTGCAGGCTACACATTGCCCCCCCAGCAAGCTGGGTACTCATTTTACCGACCTCGGAAGGATGGAAGGCTGAGTGAACCTTGAGCCTGCTACCGGGGATTGAACCCAGGTCGTGAGCACAGTTTTACCTGCAGTACAGGCATTTAACCACTGCGCCACGAGGCCCACAAACTGCTGCCTCGTCTTCGCCTGGCTCTCTGCACAGAGCCGTTTCAAGCCCGCCAAAATGGCTCTGTGAAGCCCAAGCAAGGAAGCAAGCAAGGAACAAAGATCTGCTTTTCAAGTTGCCAAAATATGTCCTCTTGCTCAGGCAGATTCCACTATAGTGCAGTATAACTATTATCAAAGGGAATGCCATTTATACTCCAATGCACAGAAGAAATGGCTATACTTTAAGACATTAACAGATTTTCTTCACCAATTTCTGCAAGGATTTTAATTTATTTTTCATAATCTGCTGTCTTGAGAGAATGCTCCTTTTCACCTCAATCTCCGATCTGTTCGTGCAAATCAAAGGATCAGTTCAGGGCTGCATTTTATAAAGATACATTAACATAGTGGAATGAGTAAAACCCCATAACTGTTTCTATCATGTTATATATAAACCATGTTATTTAAGGCTCAAAAATCCCCAAACAAGCAAGGATACAGTAGGTACTAAAACAACTACGGTGTTGCAGGTGAAGTTATAAAACGCCTCTTGAAATATATACACGACTAATAAGGAAAAAGCTAGGTGAATACCTGGTTCAGCTAGCTGGCCAAGGAGATGGAGGTTAGGGGTTTGATTCCCCTCTATGTCTCCTAGGAAAAGAACCAGCCTTTGTGTCCTTGGCCAAATTGCGTAGTCCCAGGAGGCCCCCCCAAATAAGGGAGTGGCGCCCCACTACTGAGTATTCTCTGCATGGAAAACCTGAAAATGGTTGCCATACATCAGAATTGACTTGGTGGTACACAATTATGGGACATGGGTAGCTAACTTTAGCCATTGTTCCGGGGATGTTGGGCCTGACGTTATCTGAAACATAAGCCCACGTCTCTGCAACACCTCTGCTCAATCCACAGCTTTCATGTAAACAGTCAATAAAGTGGCTGACCCCTTTATTCCAAACTGGTGAACAGTAGAAGGTGCTGCAGGTATCAAACCAAGTCTAGTTCAAGTCCACTGACGAAAATTGGAAAATAAATGTAGATTCTTGACGTTACAGGAACACCAAACATCTAAATGCTGGAGGGTTTCCATCTCAATTAAAAAGTTACTGGTAATTTATTTGCAGAATGTTTCTGCATCTTATAAAATCATCACTCCATAACAACATCTCATAATTCATTAAAGTTACCTGTCAACAAAATTTCCCTTTCTGCCAACTTTAATCTTATTGATTACATCTTCAAAGCATGTATATGGTATATGCATAGATGCAAAAAAATTTAGTTCCACTAAATCCCCATTAACCAAAACACAATAATAATTGATAACATTTCTCTTGATGTTATTAATTATCATATCTTGTAAATCTCACAGAGTGGCTTCTCGTCAGATGGGCAGCATATAAATTGAATGAATGAATGAATGAATATTAAGTAATTATTATTGCAGCATCCTCTCTTCTGGCAATGGCACATACTGCATAAAAATAACTTACTATCCAAATAACCTATGTGTTATATAGGTAAAAGTAAAGGTTCCCCCCGCTCATGCATGCTAGTCGTGTCCGACTCTAGGGGCGGTGCTCATCTCCGTATTCAAGCCGGAAGAGCCAGTGCTGTGCAAGTCCATGGCCATGTGGCCGGCATGTCTGCAAGGAAACACTGTTTATATAGCTTTCCTGTAAATGGAGTAGTTCAGCTTATCCCCTATATGAATTGTCACTGTTTCCCCATGCTTTACACAACCTGAAGCACATCTTAACATGGTGAGGGATTTTACTGTGTCAGGACTGCCAAGAACAGCACTGTCGGTATAGAGCTTTATGAATCTAGACTCTTGGCAGGGACACCCAAGGCAAAATAGTCAAAGCTGAGACATCAGACTAAGAGGCATCCATTTTCTTTGTTATGGAGTTGCAAAGAAAATGGGAATTGATAGTTCCAGTGGTGATGGCAGCAGAAAAATCCTTGAAGGGCAACTACTAGGAAGCAGCAGTAGCAGGACGTAATGCTGGCAAATGATTTTCAGTAGAAAAAACAAGAGTGTCACTCAAGCTAAATCATCTTAATACTGCACAAAAGAAAGCAATGGTAAATCAGTTCTGAATGTTTTATATCCTTGAAAGGTATACAATGAGAGAACCCAAAAACAAGACAAGAGAGTGCTGGAAGACAGGACTCCCATGCGGAAAGGCATTCAATTCAGCCACTGGGGAAGCACAAAGGATAAATAGTGCTGTTGCAAATAAAGCAAAAAAGGCATCCATATAATGCAAAGAAATGCTAAATGAAAGACTGATCCTGCGTGACATACCGGTATAGAATTGGAACATAGAATGTGTGATGTGTGACTCAAGGTAACTCAAAACTGTAAAGCCAGAAATGGAATATTCTTAAACACTGCAGCACCTGCTGTAATTGAAAAGGGCATCTCCAATCAGATAATTATTGTGAAAATGACAAACTGAGAAGAAATGGTTTGGCTCTAATAATGAGAGAAGATATAGCACAAGCAGTTAGGGGCTATAATGTAAACTCTGACTAAATAACACCAATCAGGTTCTATGGAAATCCTAACAACATGCTGTAAACATTATTCAAGTCTATGTTCCACCTATAGATGCTGAAGAAGAAACAGGTGAGAAATTGATCATATACCAAAACAGAATGCTCTGATCTGATTGTTCAAAAGGAATGTTTCAGGTAATCCTCACCTGTTTACCCAACTGAATAATAGAAAAATGTTTGGATGCCCTACAGTGCAGAGAGTCCTCCCTCTCTTATTGTGACCTTACTTTACCAGAAATATTAGACTATATCTTCTCTTAATTTCCATAAACTGATTTAATTAGCAAGAGTAACAAGAATGAATGCTTGTAAAAATTCTTAGTCATCACTCAGACTCCCCTGATTCCCTATGAGCTGAAGACTAAACAAATTGGCTGAAAGATTGTGTCATTGTTGTTTCCCTAAGGGGGCTTTCATCCAAGAAAGATTTTGTCCATCATACTGGAGTCTGGTGGCAAGGTTCTGTTTGTCTTCTGAAAGATGAACTGCTGTCCGAATCTCTGTAATAACTGTATTTATTTGAACTGATCAAAAGGGCTAGAAAAAGTGAGGTAAAATATATATTCCTCTTAATTTGTTTTCATGGTCGCCCACTTATGGACATTTCTTTCTTGAAAAAACATTCCTAGGTTTTAGGCTTGCAAGGGTCATGTGGTCTTGATGCAGGAGCTCAGTCATCATTCATAGATTGTCAGTGTTGCGTTTTCACATCTTGCAGTTGGCACTGCAGCTCTCCCAGAAGTGCACAGCTAAGCGTTTGCTGGCCTCCTCTATTATCAGGAGAGAGGCACTCTGTCTTCAGATAAATGTGCAAAAATGTACCCAATCAGGGATTTTTTGTGCGATTCTGGAGTGACCCCGGGGTGGGGCACTGCTGCTTTTCATCATGGATCCTTTGTATTCCACCCAGCATTCAAGGAGGTAAAAGGCTTTTTTTAAATCAAAGAAAATCAGCCATTTCAACCAAGGAAAGGGGCTGAAAAATATGCTTGTATCAAGAGACTAAGCGGCAGGGTTCAAAGGAGAAAGAGAGTGACAGATATTTCTTCAACATTCCAACCACTGCAGCATAACAGAGGGCTCAAATTGAAGTCACCCTTGTGCTTATACGTCCCCTTGAAGCTACTCTGTCAGCTATTATGGTGCAATGAATGACTTGCTAGATTTTCCCTTCTTTTATTTTCCTTATCTAGCTTAGATAGGTGACTGTTGTAATTATGTCAATGAATGGTGATAAATGCCTGCTGTGTTCTTGTGTGCACTTGAACTGGGATGGTCAGAGGTGGGGCCAGTCATGAAGGAGAATATACCATTGACTGGGAACAGCTATTGACTTTCCCATCATTTGAGTTCTCACCAAATGTGCCTGCAGTGGCAGTGGGAATAAGAAAAGTCCTTCCTCTGATTATCTTAGAGACCAGGAGTGATTCGTATATTATGTATATACATTTTCATATATAGTTTGAATAAGTGTCCATATTTTGCATATATATGTAGAGCTACATGCACAGGATTCTTTGCTTAGGCCTTTATGGGTGTTGTTTAGCCTAAGTAGAAGATGGGTCTCTCACAGTTCTATCTGGCAATTTCATATATCTTCATACATCATTTTCTTGACTTGACAAATATCTGTCCAGAAAGAGTAGGTATTTGCCATTTAACTATCTTGGAAGACAGAGGTTTATCATGAAGTTATGTAGCTATCAGTTAGGAAAGGAATTTGTTTGTACAACTGGGCTGGCCAATATCAGTGCCGGGGGGGGGGGGGGAATAACTCATTAATGAAGTCCTTTGGAGACACAAATGTTATTGTTTTCCCAATCAGCAAGTGATGTCTTTATCAATGTACCAACCAGTGAGTTAATTTTTAAACATTCTGCCAATTAAAAAGGAGTGTGCTGTGATCCTAGGCAAAAGACAGGTGCTAGCTATGTTAAAAGTCTTAAGAGGACCAGGATTATTGGCCATCATTGAGCTTTGGATCAGTCCAATTTGGAAGGTGTTGTGCAGTACATGTGGCTGTGAACCCATAAGGGATGTACGAACTTGAAAGACAGAATAAACCTGCCACTGTTTCTTGGGGTGTCTAGTGGCTGATTAGTTTTTAAACTTGTTTCTTTGCTCTGCTCTATCCTTTTGCATTAGGGCTAGTCTTGTACACTGAAAGGTTTTCCTTCTGTACTACTGCTTTTTGTTGAATAGCAATTTCACTATGGTTTTTCCTATTCCTTTAATAATTGTAGCTTTTCCCCTTCACTGGCATGCTTTTGATGTGAAGAACCCCTTGCCTGTGGCAAGACAAAAGTATCTTAAAGGTGCAGTGTTGTATTTACAGACGCTCAGGTACTGGGAAGATACAGCAAAAGTGTGTCTTCTACACCAGCGTGTCTTAAGATGTCTTGATTGGTTCACACACAGCAGCACAAAAGGTGGAGATATTGTCAGAATGTGGGACAAGCGAGGAACAGACATACACAACATCTCCTATTTCAAGGGCAGGGAACCTGGTATTCTCTACTGATGGAATCCTCTTCTGTTCTCATATGCATGGAAGAGGAATGGTGGAAGATATCACGGCAAACTGATGAGATGCCGGGCACATGCCAGGTACCTCCCTGGTTATATGCTTGTTAGCTTCATCAAGTAACTGCAGTTTGCTGTGGCAGCTTCTGTAACTCCTCTTCCATGTGCAGAAGAACAAAATAAGATTCTGGTCTAGATAGTTAGACTACAAGACTCAAATTCCCATGGTGGCTGGGTCTTTGGACAGTTATAGTCCAAAACATCTAGAAAGCACAGATTTGCCTAACTCTGCTTCAGTCACTGAGCCTGCAGCCCCTTTCACGTTACAAAATTGTATCAACTACAGAGGTGGCACAAGTGATGCAAGATCACTCACTGAGCTCAGTTGAGCTCATGGGTGCACACACTCACCTGTAGAGATGGGCACGACCAGAAAAAATGACGTTTCGAGTTGTCGTTTGTCGGGACTGGTCCGTTTCGGGTTGTTTCCGTTTGTCGTGATAATTTTCAAAAATTTGTCGTTCCGTTTGTCGTTTGGTCGTTTGTGGGTTGGGGTTGGGGTTAGGGTTGTTGGGGTAAGTGGGCTCTGGGAGGCACCTCTCTGGGTGCCTCTGACGTCTGACCCACTAAGAAGGGAAGGGAAGCGTTTCGCGGAGCCGCCGCGTATTTATTTTTTACATATGTTAGGGTGGGGGGGTAAGTGGCAGAGGCAACTCTCTCTCTGGGTGCCTCTGACTCACTAAGAAGGGAAGCATACTAGCATACCGGCGTACAGGTTAGGGAATGGGATAGTGAGTGGGCTCTGCGAGGCACCTCTCTGGGTGCCTCACTTTGACTCACTAAGAAGGGAAGTGTACTAGCGTACTGTCGTACAGGTTAGGGAATGGGATAGGGGTAGGGAAGTGGGCTCTGTGAGGCACCTCTCTGGGTGCCTCATTTGACCCACTAAGAAGGAAAGTGTACTTGCGTACGGATCTGGGTTAGGGTTGGTGGGGTTAGGGTAAGGGCTAGGCTTAGGGTTACGGTTAAGGTTAGGGTGGGTTATTGGGCTGCACCTCTGGGTGCCTCTGACCCACTAAGAAGGACAGCGTACTGGCGTATGGGTTCGGGTTCGGGTTCGGGTTCGGGTTAGTGGGCTCAATGGAGATGTTTTATTGCAAGAAAAACCCACTGCTGCTACTATAAAAATTCCGGCAGTTAAAATACCTAATTTTCATGTTTCTGTGGTGCTTTGGTGGGTTTTTGGAGCACGATTTCAAAAGAAAAATTGCGGTCGCCATTTTGGATTCCCCCCCCACTGCATGGCAAATGGAGATGACGAGGATGCCCCCCCCCCAGCCTAGTACCAGCAGCCCAGGACACGAGAGGGGGGAAGCCCCCCCCAGAAACCACCCCTCTCGGGTAGGTACCCTCACTGAGGCAGGCATATTTTCGCCTGCTTTTATGTTTTTTTTTTATTTTTTAAACTTTTTTTCTGTGCTGCGCCGCTTGGCATCACGCGATCGACAACGACAAATCAGACCCAATCAGGTTCGAGCTGGAGCGGAGTAATTGTCGTTCTCGTTCCCTGTTACGTAACGAGAACGAAGAATGAGAACGGAAACGAGGATTTCGCCGAGTCGTGCCCATGTCCACTCACCAGTTTTCCCATCAGCTCCCATTGTACTACAATATTCAGGCACAAGACTTGTCTTAGAAGGCAATGCTGAATAAAGTACATGCTGTATACAGTAGGACCCTGGTATCCGCTGGGGATTTGTTCCAGGCCTTCCCATGGATAACGAAAACCATGGATGAAAGAGAATGCCCCAAACCCAAAATGTCAGTTTTGTGACAATAGCTTGCTTTACAGCTGCTATTTTACAACAATAGCTAGCTTTACAGCTCTTGTTTGTGACAGCAGCTTGCTTCACAGCTGCTGTTCATCACAGTAGCTTGCTTCTTGGCTGCTGAAATATTTATTAATGTTTTCCTCTGCCAACCGTGGATAACTGAATCAGTGGTTAATGAATACAGGGGTCCTACTGTACATATTAAAAATGTGATACTTCCATGTGCTCTTAATATGCTTGCAGTGTACTTGCGGATGGGATCAAACTGTATATTTTGAATGAGTGCATGATTCACCATCCTCTTCTTCCTGCTCACTGATATTTCCTTTTTTCCTCCACTTGAATCAAGCCACTCTGAACAAGGGCAGCCAAGGCCTGAGGGCCAGCGGCTGTGGAATTGCCAGTTGTCTGGGTAACGTTGCTTTCCTTCTTGTAAATGGACTAGGGAAATCCAGCTCATCACTTCAGGAGGCAAGAGGACTACCTGCTTGATGCCTGGTCGGTCTCCATTGCGGTGTTTGATTCTTACATTCAACTAAACTGTCTCCCTTTAGCAATTTGCACCGCAGACCATATGCGCCACGTGCTCTGAGATAGTTTGGGTGAATGCTCACAGCACTTCATTCATTCCCTTCATTCACCTGTTCACATAATGTTTGCATGTAACTGCAAACATGGAGGTGGGGCACGTTCAGATCAGTGTCATATTCTGGTTTTGCTGTGTGTGTGTGTGTGTGAATGGAAAGTGTTCTGATCATGTCCTCAGTTAAGTTCACTATTGTGTTGGGCAATTATAGGCCATCATAGCTTCCCTGAACTGAAGAATTTTTGGAAGAATTAGCCTTTGGAAGTAGACTGCATCTGAAGAAATCTGGATAAACGTAACCATCAAGACAATGAGGCTAAATTGAACTAGTATGGTTATCAAAGAGTCCCCCCCCCAATCTATATGTTTATTATCTGCCTATGATTGAGAAATCAGGCAATAGCGCACCCAAATGTGACAACCCTTGTAGTTCTGTTCTCTCCTCTATTGCGCACTATTTCAACATTGTGTGTGAGGTTCGGCTTTGCAAGGCAGCTCTTCAGTCACAGGTGTTCCATCTAGGTTTCTGCAGCAACAAGTACATTTCGTAGCCTGTTGTCCAAGGTGAAGCTGCCTGTCAAGACGAGTTCTGTGTCTCAGTGAGTGTGAACAGCTCGTGGTCTAGAAGCACAGGGCCCGAGTGATCAGAGAAGAAGCACCAACCAAAGGCTTCCTTCAGAATCCCGACAGAGCCCTCTCCCATTCTTTTTTTAGCAGTTTGGGATGATGCTCCTTCCCCAAAGGCGGCAAGGACCTACACTGTTCCCCTGCATAACTGCATCTGGCACTTGACCTGAATATGTTTCTCCCGATTAGGCAATGACATTCTCATCTGGAAGCTCCATTTGTACGTGGCAGACTGTTATTTCAGTACAGAGCGTGGAAGCCGGCTATTCTTGGGGGCGGCAGAGGTGGGGGGAGGCACTGTCTGGAATTACTGGGTGTGTTTTCTGTGCAGTCTCGGTCTCTACCGATTTCAAGGGCTGACGTGATATGGAGCTTTCCCCCTTTAGAGCACTGGTCTGAGTACAGCTGACTGTGATTACTGTCTCATGCCCTACTCAGACACATTCCCACCGTAAGTAGCTATGGTTGGTAGGATTGTTATCAAATTCTGCTGAAATGGATCGAGGTCTCTGTGTCGCAAAGATGCATTGCAATAATAATCAGTACCTGTCACTTATTGTTCCTGATTTGTGTGGGGGGGGGCTGCCATCTCAACCACAAAAAACCAAAAGTGACTGCCCCAGGTCTTAAAAGTGAGATGGTTGTGTGAGGTCATTCCCTCTGCTTGGAAAAGGAGATGCGAAGGGGACTCATCCACACCATGACTGCACCAACTTTCAGATGCAAGTAAGAAATGTTTAGGGTCGAGACTTGAGACTGATAAGCATTCTAAGGTATAAAGACAGGCGACTGCTATAAGCATGGTTGGAGTTATCTGAAGATGTCTTCTCTGCCCTCAACATTGATGCCTTAGAAGACTCTTCACAGCACACTTGAAAGCAATTCTCACTACACACTTCAGAACGTCAGATCACACATTCCCGGTGCCCCGAGGCACTTGTTTCAAGACAGTGATTATATAAATATATATTTAACATAAGAGCCAAGAAAGGTGCTTTTTTTGTGATGTCAAGATATTCCAGGGCATGACTCTCTCAAAGAATTGCCCCAGGCAGAGACACCTACCTCTTTATTCCCAGTGACCTGGAACACCCACTGGACTAGTCGCCACAAGTTGGGCATTCTATTCAAGGGAAATGACTTTGCAGACATTTCAAAAGCTACTATCATCCTGAGTAAAGTAAGCGCAATCCCCTTGACTGGTGTTATCAAAGGGCACCGGTGGGGAGGGGGTTGGGGAAGAAGGCTTGCCATCTGGACTGACCCCATTTTTAATCTAAAAAGGGCCCAGATGCAGCTTTTGAGCTGCCTGAAACAAATGGGATACCAACATGAGCTTCTCTCAGTTACTGTGCGATGAGTTAGGAAGGAAGATAAAAAAATATAGCGCTGAAGTTAATTGCAGCGAGTCACTCATTTCGTATTTTCATCCCATGCAGATGCTTCTGCAAATGCAACAAAGAAATTATCTAGAAAATCGTGCATGTAAAAATTCCGGTCCTACTGCTGTACAGTGACCGCCTCACATTGCTTCGTGGTCCTCTGCCTATAACAGTTTGCTAATTTAGCAACCGCAAAGCCTACAGTGGAAGGGCGCTCTTCCATGGGCACTCGGTCTCCAGCTGTGCTTCAAACGTGACCTGAATTCACCCTCCCAGACTCCCTGACCCATTAGCCTGGCAGCGAAGACAGCCAATTATTGTGGCTTCCAAGGGAGTTCTTCCTTCCTCTCGCGTGACCCGGCGGCATGTCTTGCGATTCAGGCCAGGCTTCTGAAGATGTCCGATGGAGGCAGGCCGCCTGCTGAAGCGGAGTGTACCTGGGCCTGATTCTTCACTGTTGTAGAATCTGTCTTAATTCAAGGAGACACCTCACTGAGGACTTTTCAAATGCCTGCAAGATTCCTAGCCTCCAGTGGAGAACAGGATCAAGGGTGTTATTCCGCCGCCGCCACCAATATTTCGGCATTCCCCCCCCCAAAACCTATTCTCCCTATGTCAATGACTTGCCATAATGAAAAAGCAAGGCATGCACATGAAGCAAGCACAAAGTATTGGCTGACTCGTTTAAAAACACAGTTAAAAAGAAGATTGCAGATTCTTCAACGGCCAGGCGAAAATCCAGAAACAATTCTGTGCAATTTCCATTAATTTCGTCATGCACAATTTTGTTTACTTGGTACAAAAGAATCCTTTTCTGCTCTCTCGTCCCCCAAAAATCTTGCTCATTTGCAAAGGGAAGAGAATATTGGTTTGTTTTGTTTGTTTTTGGTTTTTCATCTTCATATACAACAAATGAGAATCTACAGCACATTCCTAGCCTGAACACAGTTCTGCTGGAAGCACCCACAGAGGAACCATGGGCAAAAGTTTAGATGTGCCACCATCTTGGTTTAGATGGAGATGCAGAAAAGCGCAGGGTCCCTTGCTTTGGTAACCCTTTTTATATTTCCTTCATCAGGGATAACCTAACCAAGGGTCTCCTACAAGATGCTGCTATCATGTAGCACAGTCTGTCATGTGCTTCAAAACACAAGTTTTTGATCATAAGGAACAATTTTAGCAGCAGCGTATGCAGCTGGCATGGGGATTTTCTGGGTCTAACTGAAAATAATATTATGAGCTGTAGTACATGTTGTAGGAATAATGGGATAGGTAAGACACCCAAGGGATATTATTGCATGAGGTGTGCGAGAAGGGTCAATGCTCACAATGTAACCTACAAAAAAAGCAACTTGCAGAACCAATAAATGGTTAATTTAGAAGCCCTCCTTATCAGTGAGCCATCTTTTTGCCCACCTTGAAAGAATGAGACAGGAAAGCTTATTTCTCAGGCTGAAGAGAGCTGGAAAAGATCAATCCCTCAGGAGAAAAACAAAAAGGAGTGAGCAATGGGCAGAGGAGGCAGTTTGGGTGGGAAGGTTGGAGGTTATAAAATAGAGGACAGGAGAAAGAGAGTGCAATCCAAGGATACAGTAGGACTCCAGTATCCACTGGGGATTGATTCCAGGCCTTCCCGTGGATAATGAAAACCATGGATAAGAGAGAACGCCAAGGAAATCCCCCCAAACTGTTGTTCTATGACAGTACCTTGCTTTACGGCTGCTGTTTGCTCATGACCTGGGGTTCAATCCCAGGTAGCAGGCTCATGGTTGACTCAGCCTTCCATCCTTCCAAGCCGGTAAAATAAGTACCCAACTTGCTGGGGGGGTGCAATGTGTAGCCTGCATACTGTAATTAAACTGTAAGCCCCCCAGAGACTAGTTGAAGTGGTATAGGGCAGTATATAAGCAGAACTTTGCTTTTTACAGCTGCTGTTTTATGACAGTAGGTTGCTTTGCAGCTGCCGGATTACGGTATGTATTTTTTCCTTTGCCAACCATGGATAACTGAATCACTGGATAATGGATCAGTGGATATGGGGGTCCTACAGGTGGAGGTAGAGCTGCCAGACAGTAGCACTTACCTAAAGCAAGGCAAAGCAAAGCATGCTGCTTACAGGTATATGCTGCCCCATAGCACTCAATGCACTCTCTCTGGAGTTTACAAGTAATCACACAGGCTACATATGGCCTCTCCCCGCCGCCACAGCAACCTTTTACCTATGGATGGATGGAAGGCTGAGTGAACTTTGAGCTGAGTAAACTTTGAACCCCAGGTTGTGAGCAGAGTTTTGGCTGCAGTAGAGCAGTTTAACCACTGTGCCGCTAGTAAAAGAAGATCCCTGGAGAGCGGTGGATGCAGCTGCAGGTGCCCAAAGACGTATCAGAGCAAGAGTAACACAGCTGAACTCCTAGAAAGCCATCAGATTAGGAAGAAAGAGAGAGAGAAGGAAAAGGGAAGGGGAGCCTAGAGGAAGGAAAATCCAGAAGCAGAAGAATTTGGAATGGCCTCCTGGCCTTGGAATGTTTCCTGGCATGTGCTAGTTCCCACAGAAACAACACAGAGCCCTGGGCCCAAAGGTATTGGGGGGGGGGGTTACTCGGGGATGGGTTTGTTACTCCCAAACACCATAGTCCTAGAGACACATATGTCAGCCTGTATATGCCCATCAGAATGGGCTTACGTTGAAAAACTGAGCAGTCCCTGTTACACCTGGACAGTGAGCCATTACAAGTTACTGATGTTTGTGGAGGAAGGGAATACTCTGAAGGAAGAGAACCCACTGGTTGTGGGATGGGAAATTGTGACAATTATTAGATATCAAGGATGCTGCATCTAAACAAGGATTGCTGCCCAGTTTGTCCAACTCTGAGGAAGAGGAAGGGACAGTGGGAAGCACCAGAAGAAGTCGCCGTGACCAATAATAGCCTATCAAGTCCAGCTTCCTGTTCCCAAAATGGTACTCCAGAAGCCTGCTGCTGCTCTTCAGCAACTAGTACCTCAGAAACATTCTGGTTATGGAGGGGAATTGAGACCCACCTCTTGGTTAATCTTTGCTCACATGGGGCTGGCCATGATCACACTGGGAAATTATGGAAGAAGGCAGAGAATTGCCTGGATACACAATGGCTCTGTTGATGCTATGCTGAGTCCACTCAGGTTTCGTTCGATCCAAGGAAGAGTGAGGCAGCATACATGTCACAGCTAGGCAGGGCTACAAACATCAGGCAGCAAAGTTTTGCATCCTCTAACTTCTGGTGCCCTGGTTGTCCCATTCTAGTTACAGCTCTACTTTTTAGGTACTTTTTAGAATAAGCACAATGGGCTGTTCTAGCTAGGGAGAGAATTGTATTTTGCCAGCCATTACACATCATTTTAGCATTCCAAGTATGCCTACCCAAAATGTCTGCCAATGCCCTCTAGTACTTGCCCATCATATTTTAAGTAAGTGCACATTAAATGGTATCTCTTAAGTCTGTGATTTAAAAAATACATTTTTCTGTTTCCTGCCATTCATCTCTTGGTTCTGACAGGTAACCTCTGCTAGCTCACTGTCTGATGCCCTTTTTAGAAAATCAGCAGCAACTTTATATTTTATTTTATTTTATTTTATTTTATGTCTCTGAACCAGGCACGCTTTCCAAATGAAATACTTCTGTTTTCCCATTCTCTGTGTTGTTGCCATTGCTGAAACCATCACACGTTACTGCTGCCAAAATTCAATTCTTTCCCTTGCTTGAATGTCATCTATCATCTGAGTGCTGCCTGGAACGTATTCACAGAAGCATCATTCACAAGATGCTTAAAAAAAATAAGTCATTAGGCTAAAAAGCCTCCTGCTGCAATAACCCAAATGTATGTACAAATCTGAGCTGCACACAGAGGATGCGATGGCTTAAAGCTGTGTCTGCCCCAATTGCACATAAAAGGAAGAAAGGGGGGTGCACTTGCATTTTAGAAGAACAGTCACTGTATGATTCTATCCTACTCAGCCACACTTTGTACATACTCAGAGCCAGATTAGATATTTTGCTGCACAAGGGGGGGGGGGGAGAGCAAATAGCAACTCATCATTTCAGGAATTAAAAATGCAATAATAATAATCAATTAATTTAACTAAGAATTTATTATCTTTTTATGAAATCCCAAATCAGCTGCCAAAAAAATTGTTTCCTTGTGATAATCTTATGGTCAGCTTTGAATATACTTATTGCTTACTCATCATCATCATCATCATCATCATCATCATCATCATCATCATCATC
>JAHTLZ010000204.1:98468556-98492094 GCA_023846285.1 Phrynocephalus versicolor | reverse complement strand
ATCATCATCATCATCATCATCATCATCATCATCATCATCATCATCATGTGCCATCAAGTCAATTTTGACTTATGGCAACTCTTTTCCAGGATTTTCTAGATAAAAAATACTCAGAGGTGAAGATTCTCTGTCATCCAGGTGAGATTATCTGGAAGTTGACTCATGGCAGCTGGACTTCTTTTATCAAGAGAGTGAAACATTCACCACTCATTCAAGCAGCTTTGTCAGTCCCGTGACTCAACTTTCAGGTATTCAGAGGTGGTTTACTACTAATGGTACACTGCTTTCCCTAGTGACAAATTGAATCCAAATTATACTATTTCTATTGTTTAATGAAGCAACTTAAAATATACTCTAATATGCTTTAAAATATCAGTAGCTTTATTGGATCATGTCCAAGGCACAAACCACAAACCACAAACTTTACTCCAGCTGTGCTATAGTCATGTGCTAGATGTTCACAGTTTCATTCTACCACTCCAGGGGGTCTAAATCTGTTTTAATTTGTCCACTAAACACACACAGAGAGAAAGAGAGAGAGACAGAGAGAGAGAGAAAAAGAGAGAGAAGCAATGTGACAAATAAGCAGAAACTAAGCAAGTATTGCTTGCTTTCTCTTGGATTTGTTTATCAACATGTATCTGCTGAAGGTCTACTCTCAACTAGAAGTGGGCACAAAACAGAAAACCCATGGTGCAGGTTCATCTGTTTCGGGCCCACCCTTGGTTCAGTTCGGTTCGGGTTCATACGGATTTTTAAAAAATATTTTTTTAAAAAATAAATTGTATGAACCCGAACCAATCCAAACCAGTTCGGGTCTGACTTACCAGGCGGCGGTGGTGGCGGCGGGTGATCCTGGCCCCTGCGGCAGGGGCTTTTTGAGGTGCTGGCTTGGGGACAGTGCTTCGTTTCCCCCTCCCCCCAAGGGCCGACTGCGTGGCCCTGGTTTTATTTTTTATATTTTTGTTTATTTTAGAGTGCCGACCTGGACTCCCTCCCTTTTTTTTAAAGCGCCGACCGTGCGGCCCCTGGTGGTGGGTCGGTGCTGGTTTTATTTTTTAATTATTTTTCTTCATTTTAGGGCTGGGTCGGCACTCCTTTTTATTATTTTACTGCCGCCCACGTGGCCCACCTACCAGCCGTAGCGCGGGCTAGTCGGCTTTTTTTTTTTTAACTTTTGCCGCCCCACAGGTTGTGTCTGGTGCTCGCGTGCTGGTACAGGGGACAGATGCCAGATCGTTTTTTGTTGATGTTGTTTATTTTATTTTATTTTATTTTAATTTTATTTACTTTTGCCAGCCTGCGAACTGGTTCCACAGCCTGTGGGTCGAGTCCAGTGCCCACCCACCAGATCGTGTTTTTTGGTTCTTCTTTTATATATATATATATTTATTATTATTATTTTTACTGCCGACCACGTGGCAAGCCTACCAGCTGCAGTGTGGGCCCATCGGCTTTGGTTTTTTTTTCTCCTGCCGCCAACAGTACAGCCAGGAGGGCCAGACCAGTCCAGGACCACTCCAGGTAGGAGACTCCGTTGAAATGAAAAACAAACCCCAAAAATTGGAAATTTCCGTTTCGTTTCATTTTCCTTAGGGGGGTGGTTTGTTATTTGTTTTGTTATGTAACATAACAAATAACAAATAATTAAATGAACCAAAAGTTCATTTCGTGCCTATCTCTACTCTCATCCAGACAGTTTCCATGACCGCTTACAAGCCCTGGGTTCTTCCTCTTACCAGTTACTCTGTTTTAATTCTGAGCTACGTGCATATGCTGGAAAGATCACCACTGGGTAACCATGGTGTTTGTTGCAGCATAACTATTACATTTTGTTTGTCAGATGCACCATTGAGGTATTGATTGATCCAGTTTACTTAACATACTTGGAGCAGAGGCATAGCTAAGGTTTGGAGTGCCTGGGGACAAAGTCTGTTTTTGTGCCCCTCCTGCCCCCCAACTGCATCTCACCTACTAAGCAAGGGGCGCCTGATCCTGGGGGAACAGTGGGGGAGGGGAGAAGAGTCCCTCTTACTCATGCCCTCTTTGGGGGTCTCCCGGACAAGGCTCTCCTGTGCAAAATGCACAGCATGCGGATAGTGCCAAGCAGTCAATGTTTTCTTTTCCAAGCATCACCTCCATAGCATGCTTCCCCCTCATCCTTTCCCCCGGCTAAGGCTTTGCAATAGTTGGCCCAGGGAAGAAGAAGAGGGAAGCAGGTGATGGGATTTTTGTCCCAAGTAGCACCTCCATCGCACACTTCCCTCTCCTCCTTTCCCTGTGCTAATGATTACCAAGCCTTAGTGGGGGTGGGGGGAAGGAGGAGGGGGAGCAATTGCTAGAGGTGCTGCTTTTGGGGGGGGGGGCAAAAAGCATCACCTGCTTCCCTCTCCTCCTTTCCCCTGACTAAGGATCACCAAGTCTTAGCGGGGCGAGAGGAGGACTGCTGGTGGAAGGACGCATGGCTTCCTCCTCCTGCTACTCCCCCTCCAGGTACCCCCAGATTGCTGCATACCCCGGGGCAAATGCACTCTTCTGCCCCTTCTTAGGGGAGGACACTTGGAGGGAGACACCTAGCTTGATTACCTCTGTCAGCAATGAGGAAGAAGTCTTAAAATATGTTTTTGTTTGCCCATATACTTTATACGCAAAATGACACGAGTCTGGAAAGGAAACTTCCTGTTCACATGGAAGCTCCACACATGTAGAACTGACACATCAGCAGCAATATCTCCCATCAAACCTTCATCATTGTGTAAAGAAATAAATAATGGAATGAGACTAGGCTTCTGGTTACTTAACATCTGAACTGATGTTATACACCATCAAGCCACTCCCAGCTTGTGGCAATTGTATGAGAGATGTTCAAGGAGAAGTTTACCATTGGCAGTGAGTTTCATAACTAACTGGGGATCTAAACCCAGATCTCTTGAATCCACATCTGATATTGTGTAATATCAGATACTATGACCACCACACTGATTCTCTAACAATTGAGTAGGATTGTAATACAGTGAAACTCTGATTTACGAGATTAATCTGTTCCAAGCAAACGCTCATAAGTTGGTTAACTCATAAGTTGGGGAGCGGTTTCCCATAGGAATGCATAGAAAATCAATTAATCCATTTCAATGCATTCCTATGGGAAACCATTTAAACAACCCACAGCTTCTACCACCACCACCGGGCGCATTGGAGGAAGAAGCAGCGGATGGTTTAAAATGTCTTTCAGCCACTGAGGTAATCAGTAGCCTCGATGGCTAAAGACATTTTAAACCACCCACTGCTTCTTCCCTCTCTCCACTGGGCGCGTTGGGGTGAGAAGCGGCGGGTGGTTTAAAATGTCTTTAGCCATTGAGGCAACTGCTCGCCTCAGTAGGTGAAAGACATTTTAGGGCGTTTATACACAACCCCTAAACTCCGCTGCAAATGGCTGCAAGCTCCGGAGCTTAAAAATGTTTCCCCGCCAGCTCCGGAGTTTGCAGACAATTAAGTGCGACCCCGCCCACCTAAGTGCGACCCAGCGCACTTTTCTTGTACCTGCTTGAAGAGGGTGAAAATTTTTGATGCGGAGAGTGCCGGCTCTCCTCGCTTCTTTTTGTTGTTTTTCTTTTGCCTCCCGCCCCTTTAAGAGGAACCAGGAAGTAATCGTGGCTCCCACCGGGGCTCGGAGCAGGCACCGGAGGTAAGGCTTTTTCTTTTGTCCCCTTTAAAGGCTTTTTCCCCTCCCTCCCCTCACGCAGCCAGCAGCCAGGTCGTGCAGAGTGGTGGGGAGGAAGGAAGAGCAACAAACCCTCAAGATCTCTGGTCCGAATTTAAGGGACCAGCGGATCTTAGGGGTCGTGTAAAAAGGCCCTTAAACCACCCGCCACTTCTGCCCCCCAATGCGCCCAGTGTGTGTGTGGGGGAAAGAAGTCAGTTCAAACTTTGGTTGCTGCTTCTCCCCATCGTGGGGGTCCGGAGAAGCAGCACGTGAAGTTTGGACTGACTTTTAGTCACGGAGGGCAAGGGCTTGCCTCCGTGACTAAAAGTCATTTCAAACTTCAGGTGCCGCTTCTCTCCATTGCAGGGGTCTGAAGGAGCAGCATGCGAAGTTTGAAGTGACTGTTAGTGAATTAGTCAAGGGCTTGCCTCATTGACTAAAAGTTACTTCAAACTTCGCGTGCTGCTTCCCCCCATGGAGAGGAGGGGAGAAACAATGGGTGAGGTCTGAAAGGACTTTTAGGCATGGAGGCAAGCATCATGGCGCAACACCTGCCGCTTCTGCTCCAATGCGCCATCGTTAGTCGAGCAAAACCTATCTTGCTCGTAAGGCACAGTGGGGGGAAGCAGCAGAAGCACACTCGGAACTCAGGGATTTTGGATGTCAGCCGCATCGTAAGTTGGGGTACCACTGTACTTCATAGACTGCAGATCAGTTCATGAAATGTAGCTGTTTGTGCCTGACATTTATGCCAAAAATGAAGTTTTGTTAGCCTTGAATATGTCACAGTGTTCTTTGTTGTTTAGACTGGGAAAGGGCAGCTTTGGGGTGCATGAATCTAATTGCAGAAGACAAAAGATGTGAGGCTGATTTCAGAATATGTTGCTTCCGTAGCTGGAACTATTGGTTTTCTGAGAACTAAAATCCCCAGAATGATTGGGGATACTGCTGACTGCTGTTGTCACTGTTCTATACTCTTCGTTACATTCTCAGAGTGATCGCAAGTAATGGCTGCAGATGTCTGCAGAGTTCAGAGCCCATGCT
The DNA here is from genome assembly GCA_023846285.1 of Phrynocephalus versicolor. NCBI lineage: Eukaryota > Metazoa > Chordata > Lepidosauria > Squamata > Agamidae > Phrynocephalus > Phrynocephalus versicolor. Next base: position 98,487,347 of record JAHTLZ010000204.1, on the reverse strand, counting down.
GCATCTTTCGATCAATACAGTGCACCTAATTAAGTTACAGATGTAAGACAGGAGTGCTCCAGAGAACAGGACTCTGCTCAGCACACCCAAGCTCTGTTCGGCATTCTTCAGGTAAGCATCCAACCAACCTGTGCAGAAACCGTGGGTGAGTGTAGGGGAGACCTGCCTGTTTTTAAAACCTGAATGGCAAAAAAGCTTTTCGCTTTCATGACCTCATTTTCAAACTGGGAAGGCTAGAGAGGAGATTTTTTCCCCAGCAGTTCTTCCCAGGGGGAGGAGAAATACTCAAACTGTTGGAGGGAAGACTTGTCAGGAAAGCAGCAGGAGCGCTGCCTTAAAAAAACATTTTGAATTTGAGGCTAATACATTAAATATGTAGCACAAAAAACTTCCCCTCCTTCCAAGTTACTGGGCAAGAACGGAGTCTGGATGAAAACCACAGGAAAGGGAAGGTAGTATTTTTGACACAGCTGTTTCTCCTTTAAATCTCGCAATATGAGGAATAAAAGGGGTCCATTAATACCAGTTAAGGGGGCAGGAAGATGTTCAAGAAAACGCTTATTCCTTGAGATGAGTCCATTCTTTGTTTTATGATCCTTTTTACTCAGAGACAAGCGCTTCACCCATCAAACACAAATGAAACCGGTGCTGATCTTCAGATGGCCAATTATAAACCAAAGCTTGAAAGGGACAGCAATAAGAGAATGCATATGCTTTGTAAATCTGAGGTTGCCTTTTACCATAGAGGTATAGGGGGTTCTAATGATCAGCATTACTTTATTAATCTCAGCCAAGGAATAGATGCTGAACAGATGACGCAAATACCATTAAGTCAGTGGGCTTAGTCTAGATGGGACTAGCAATGAGATGCTGATCACTGATGTCTAACTGCATCGACTAGTCCAGGGGTCCTCAACTACGGCCTGCGGGCCAGATCTGGCCTGCCAGTGTCCCGAATCAGGCTTGCCAACCATTGCAGACCCCCTCCCACTTGCCCCTCTTGAGCCAAAAACTCGCCACGCAGCCGCAGCATTTGTCGCTGCCTCAGCTGGCAATGCAGCTTTTCAGTTTAAATTCTAAACCTGGCAAGCTGGCAGTTGAAGGGACAGTGATACTGGCAGAAATAATAAACAAATAGTCATTGGCCTTTTGACTGGTGTCTCCCCTTCCGTTTCCGGAATAATTCCCTTCTTTGAAACGAATGGTGGAGTTTTTTATTTCTCGTTTTCAGACAGTTCAGGAGCTGCAGGGTTTCTCTCTGTGCCGTGAAGATGAAAGTAAGAGGATTTTCCCTCTTCTTTTTCTCGCTCCCCTATGTCTCCTTCATCTTATTACCGCCTCCCCCAAGCTTGGGGGTGGGGAGAGTGGGGAAACAGCATCAGCATCTCTCTCCGCACGAAAGACTTTGTGAAAGCCGAAACCTCCCAGAATCTAGTTAGGCTGGTTCTCCAGATCAGCTTCGTCCTGCTCGGGACTGGTCCAGGGAGTGCAGGCGCCGCCCACTGAAAAAAAGGCAGCCAAATGGTGCTACTGGAAGGCTGACGCTTTCCCTCCCACCCCCATCAAGTGCCAAGGTGTGTTTATTGAGAACCCACATCCACAAGCTTCAGGAGAGCTGGCTCCCAAGCAAGCCCCAAAACAAGGATTCTCCGGGTTAGTTTGGGGACAGGAAGATCCATGGAAAGCAACAGGATTTGCTTCCAGCAGGATCGGGCCATACCTGCCTTATTCCCAGTTGGCATGTCTACACACGTAGGAAACAACCTTTGGAGCTTTTTTTGGGGGGGGGGGATTTCTTTCAGCCCTGCCTGGGGGGCCACCTGCAGTGTCCTGTAATACTGTTGTTATTATTGCATTGTGGAATGAGTGACCTTTCATTAACAGCCCAGCTTGGGTCTGGCATACTCAAGGGGGTGGTTTCCTTTATTCAGCACATCCACCTCATCCTTCCTCTTTCCCTGTTGCCTCCTCTTTCTCCAGTATTATTGTCTTGTCCAGTGAGCCTTGCCTCCATAGTATGATACTCCAGGTACCAGACGAACTGATGAACACTCACATCACTTGCTACCACTAGCAGTGACAAATATGGAACCAGATATTGACCATCTCATTAGCCAAAAGCAGGCCCATACTTCCCATGGAAATATTATTCGTTTATGTTGATTACAATTGTTTTTCATTTTAAATAGTGCATTCTTATTTCTGCACTACAAAAATGTGCAGTGTGGATAGGAATTTGTTCATTTTTTTCAAACTATAGTCCAGCCCCCAACAGTGTCTGAGAGACAGTCAACCAAACCCCTGTTTTAAAAGGTTGAGAACCCCTGGACTAGTCTAACCCCCAGGCCCTCCTCCCATTTTAGTCTATAGGCATTTTAGTTTCCCCAAATTACTCCTCTGGTAGTCCACATCTGGATCAGGACAAATCTCATTTATCTGAGGGGGGGAAAACAGTAACTAATCCCAAACTGCACACTGTTGCCATTATAGATTTAATGTACTGTGTAGCTTAGCCTCTGCTGAAAATTGCAATTGAACTAGAACAGTGATGGCGAACCTATGGCACGGGTGCCAAAGGTGGCACTCGGAGCACTTTCTCTGGGCACCCGACACCGCCCCTTCACAGCCACCTGTATCCAGGTTAAATTACTGTATTGGCACTTTGGAAAAAATTAGTGAGTTTTGAATTGCAGTTTGGGCACTCGGTCTCTAAAAGGTTCGCCATCACTGAACTAGAATAATCAGCAGCCAGCAGGGATGGCCAGTGGGGATCCCCAATACCAATAAAGCAACAAGTAATGTGTCATGAGTCAATGGATTTAAGTACCTTGAGAGGCACTGGGTGCTCCAACAGTGGAGGAATTGAAGAAAAATTTAGACACCCACCTGGCAGATATCCTTTGATCTGTATTTTGCATTGAGCAGGAGCCAATCAATGGCATTATATGCCCCTACCAACATTATTCTATGATTCTGTGATTAACACCTACAAATCCAATAATATTGGTTTATTTGCATGTTAACCTTCTAAGGTTTAAAAATAGAGATGGGGATGAATTTGTAAAATGGGGGTTCATCATGATTCATGATTTGTCAATACTGAAGAATTGATGAAACAATTGTCTCTCCTTTAAAATTCTATAAAAATCCCACTGGCATCTACTGTAGAGGCCCCAAACTTTCAGTGATCCTTCCTCTGTTTCTCCTCTACAAGTCCTGCAGGTTTAGTGAACACTGGGGTCCAGACATCTGAACTCTGTACCGCCAAAGATTCCCCCCCCCAAGGAAAGTGCCCCCTAGAACCTAGGGGCACTAGCAATTTCACCATGAAACCACTACTGGAAGTCGAGTACAGTTGAATATATGAATGTGTGGCTTTGAGAAGATGCAACAGCCTTGGGAGAGTGACGAAAAAGAACGGACTGACCAGCGGGCCATGTGGGAGACCACTGGGGGAGTGGCAGTGGACCTGCCCAATACCAGGCTGGCCTGACACAGCCTTTTGTTGCCTCCCTGCTAAAGCTACTAGTATCTTTGGATGCTGGATGGAGCTGCCTCGTTCCCTGTGGTACTAATTTAACATGAGAGCAAAGCACTACCACAGTCTTGCCGGATGGGGAAAAGGGGGAAAGCCATTTTCCATATAGAGCAGTGCCATTTCTGAAAATGTCAGTGTTGTTTCTCTTTTACTCTAGAGCTCCGAGCTCCGGGTTTGCCCTTTAATCCTCCGTGCTTAGCTGAACGAACTGAATAGATCAAATGTGCAAAATCCAATCTAAACAGAGCCTACAAATGAAACAAATTTATCCAGTAAAACTGGTTTTATTTCAAGTTTTTACTGGCAGAGCACAATTAGCCCTGTTTAATAGGGCCTCCTGCCAGGGAAGGTGCATTTGAACTGCAAATAATGGGAAAGAATTCCCTGGCTAGTATTCCAAAGCCATGGAATGCAACTTTAGAAAACAGCCTGTCTCCTGTTGCCCCTAATGTTATAAGAGTGATGGAGAAACATTAGCAATTCAGTAAGTCAGGAAGAGAGGGTTGATCTTAACTGCTTTCTCTGCATCACATTTTGGCAGCAACCTTTCAGCCCATTGGGTTTAGAAAGCAGCTCAAGCCAATCTCTTTCAGCTGGGAGCACTCTTTTTACGCCAGAGTGAAATTCAGGGCATGGCGTTGGCTTAAAAGGAATAAGCATCAATGGGATCAACTCTGCTCTTCTTTGCTTAGGTGAAACTCCCGATGAATCCAATGGAAGTTTGATCCTTGTAATTGAGAATGGGCTTTAATGCTAAAGGTAGAGGACGACTGCGATGCCACAAGCATTCAGAGTGCAGCTGTGTTCAAGGAATTAAGGATTTGCTGGCTTAACGATTAACTTCTTTATCCTTCTTAAAACTTATTATGACATCATCTTTTGAAAGCTCTCATTGATTAAGTCACTGATTCCTCCAGCCTGAAGCACATTGGCCCAAGCTTTTGTGGAGCACAAAATTAAATGAATGATCTAATGAACACCTATTAGAATTACATAGATCAAATAAACTACTTGGAGCACACCTATTTAAAAGTGGAATCAGAGGCACTTTATTCTAGTTGTACATGGCTGCTAAAAATGAGCACCTAATTAATGCTGGATGACGCACAGGTGTAATGTGGTGGCAGCAGAAATGACATAGCAAAAGCAAATGTTTGGTTCATTTATTTTAACTGAATTAAATGAAATGGGTCAATGGCCTGATGAAAAGTGCATCTTTGCATCTTTTTTTTAACAGGGAACGGGAATGGCAGGGATTTATAACTTGGGCACCAGAGCAGAAAGGAATAACAGAAGCAGACGGTGCTTCTGGGAAAAGTCAGCTATAATTATAACACAAGGTAGGTGGATATATTTGAAAAAATATGACCCATATTGTTACTCTGGAAATAGGCCTCCATGTATACAGTGATGACCTTGGAAACGGTCTCAGGTTTGCATCTGACTGTGCAATCCTATGCATGCTTACTCGGAAATAAGTCCCATTTAAGCTCAGTGGTGCTTATTCAAAGGTCTGTTGAGACAGTCTTGCTGCTCTAATATTCCACCAATTACTACAGCCGCATTTGATATGGAACAGGCCTACAGTGTAATAAATTGTTGCAAAGAGGTCATATTTTCCAATGGGATGTAGAGAAAATAGAAGCTGGGCAAGCCAAATGCACAACCGCAGAGTACCATATTCAATCTGGCGATTTTATTACCAAGTATCAGCTGATGGTAAATTCAGTTGGAATTGGTCCATTGGCTCATTGCACTGATAAGGAATGTGTGGCTCTGGCCCTAGTCCTCTGTCTTCCACCGTGCAGGCCAGAAAGCATAATGGCATCCAATCCCTGTGCCACTCTGGACGAGGGGATAGGAGTGAACTGCATAGTCAGGCTACCGGGCTGGTACAACTTGATTTTCAGAACGGATTGTTACCCGGCCCAGAAACAGATCTTAGAGATGGCCCATGACTGGAGGAAGGAAATTCTTAACTAAGAAGGTGAGCATCTGGAGCACCTGTTATCTCTAGGATCAGAAAGTACCTTGCTTACCTTGGTCAATGCTCTGCAAGGTTTAAGCATAGGGTTTCTTTGAAGTCTACCTTCACATCATAATGTGCTTGTCGCTCTGACTGCAGTCTCTTTCTCTAATGTCTGCCTTTGCCCTGATAGACATTATTTATCAACAGTTCATATCTGATCTGAATCTGTCTTTGCTTCTCTCGTTTCTTCTTCTTTTTAAAATTTCTCTAAATTTACTAGGCTTACGTTGTATATTGGGATGCTAACGCTTGCTTTGGTTTTATTTGCCACCCTCCTTTCTTCATGCAATAAAAGAATGTTGTTTTTTTTTTAAATAAAGGAATAAAGAAATGGCTTGCTAAGCAATCAGCAGGAGAGGGCTGACCAAGAGTTTGAGGCCAAAGAATTGTGATATCCTGGAAGGTCAGCAAATCTCTTTCTCTTTTGCCATCAGGAACAAGGCGGGATCTTTGGGGTTTCTAGCCTTCTATGCCTGCACTTTCAATGGTGAGCTGTCCATATGTGCCAATTCACAAGAGCGGCACAATTTTGCATGATGATGGCCCATAGTGTACAACTGTGTCTGAGGAGCATTGGCAGTGCCCCCTCCTCTCTTTGCTCGTGGGAACACCAACCTGCCTGCTAATGTCCCACAAGCAGAAGTGGCGGATCTCTGCTCTAGAGGAATTGGCCCTCCAGATGGGTGCTGAAGTCCGCCTCACATTGGTCCCAGCTCATAGAGCTAACAGCCAGGAAAGATCTGTGTCAAATCTCGCCCTTAATTCTTTTCAGAGGAAGAGGAAGAACATAAATGCACTTTGTATGACCTTATACAGTAAAATACTTACTGAATACTTACTGTGTGCCAGTGTGTGAGACAGACATTTTTCACTTGTAAATGCAATTTTATTATGTTATATTTCTAGACAGAGGAACAAATATTCCCTGTGTAATCAGTTATGGAAAAAAATCAATAAAGCAAATCATTACTACCACTTCTACTATCAGATCACTGTTTTTCAAGCCAGAACTCCTGCTGAGAATATTCCCAAATTATGTTCTGATTAAGATTTCTAGAATTCAGCTTACTATCTGGCATCCATCTGCTGCCCAGCTGTTCCTTTCCCTGCTTGCTTGCTTGCAATTCATATTTCTTTTTAAAATCGGTGTGCAAAGAGGGTTTTTCGGTTGCAAAACGTGGAGTTGTACGAGGGTTATGAACATTTAGGGAAAGATTCTGGTTCCAATGAACAGGGCTGCAACTGGAGGGAGGGGCAAGGGGTCATGCGCCCCAGGTGCCATGGGGGGTGGGGTACCAAAATGACAAAATATCACAGTGGACCCTCGTATAACAAACGGTTTGTATAACATAAAATCTGTACAACATAAAAATTCCGGAGATAGGGGAAATTTGCTTAACAGAATCATCTACGGGGCGAATCCGTATAACATAAAAATGGTCGTGATTAGGGATTACTCTGTTTTCAATGCATTCCTATGGGAAATTTGCTTAACATAATTTCATTTGGAACGAATTAATCCCTTTATACAAGGTACCACTGTATTTGTATTATTTTGTACCCCCCCTTGCTGTGGTGGTGAAAGTGGCAGAATCCATGTTTGCCCCATGTGACACAGACTGCAGTTGGAGCCCTGCCAATGAAGACAAAGAGCACTCCGGTATTGAAAGGTACATACTCTGCATTGCCCTTTTTAGTGGGGGGAATGAATTTATTCTTTTACCTGTGGTTGCACTGGAAACTGTTGGCCACTGCTGTTCAGGTCCTCCAGGTCCTGCGCGTAAGCCTCCTGCCTCCTCCATGTGCACAGCACTAAATAAATGTACACAGTTGTTAGATTGCCCAGTTCTCCCAGGACAGTATATAACTGCCAATGCCATATATAGTCATTGGCCTTGCCCTTCTTGACTATGTATCTCCAAAATGCACAAATGCCCTGTTAAGTGCATTTTGCACAACATGTTGCGATCTCCTGCAGAGGAGTATCTGCACTAGTATGGCCGAGGCCTCTAGTGCTCTGGTTCTGCCATTTTGCTGTGGCAATGGCATATTTGCCATCCACAACTTAATGCGGGGACCTCATGTTGCACAAATGTTGCCTTTACCGAAGGATCTGTTTCCATTAATGAGATGTGACATGTCTAACATTGCTGGGAAATCACGGAGTCTCAGCAGTGTTTATGCCTGACTGTGGAAGTAAATAATGAAACGCTGCCCCTGTCACTTTCAGGCATCCTTCAGCATAGCCGCCCCGCAATACAGTCTCCTGTAATGTACAATCCCCAGCAGTGATGGCACCTTATGCTTTCGGAGAGCAGAAAGAGAGAACGGCAGGAAGCTTTTCACATCATCTGCCCTTCACACATCCATTCTGCTACAGGAACAACAAATGGAGTTGCCGCACCTTATAATGGCATCCATCTAAGGGGAAATGGCAAGGGGGCAGACACGTTTATAGACTTCAAGGCATTTTCTTTTTATGCCGGCATTGCCAGCCTACTCAGCACTGCTGACAAAACAATGACTGACTTCTGCACTGATTTTGCTTAAGCAGGGATAATTTCTTGACCTAGTTACTCGGCTCTGTTAGCTGCGCATTTCCAAAATGTTAACAACAGGTGCCAAATGCTCTTTTTTGGTACCTAATCCCTGTCTGTTTGGCTTCTGCTGTTACTACAGTCAGGGTGCCATGCAGAACAGGAGCCCTATTCAATTGCACTTTTAAGGACCCGGAGCCCCCCCCCCCGGTTGAAACCCAGTAGTAAATTGCAGCTAGAGTAGACCCATTCACTCAATGGAACTTACAAAGGTGTTGTTGATACACAAATCCCCACTGATCCAAATGGTCTCCTCTAGTTACTCCTTACGTCTGGATTGGAGCCCAAAACGGAGAATACTAGCCCATGCTCTGCGCCACTGACTCTTTAATCCTACAAAAATATGACTCTTTAATCCTGCAAAAATACAATTTGAAGAGGGAGAGGATGCTCTTTAAGGTTTTGAGGCTTACAGTAAGGATGCAGGAGTACATACCCTTGCATTCCAGCTCTTAAAGATGCAGAGTAACGCCAGTCAGGATTGGGTGGTTTTGGCTGCAAAACAAAAGAGATCAATGTTAGAGAGATCAATATTAATTTGTCATTAAATGTGCATTTAAAAGTGGTGCATTCCAATTTAGAGTTCCATCCAAAGTTCTCCAGTGTAGTGTGAGTTTCTTGCCAAAGAACCACATAATAAAAATGTTAAAATGCAGTAATAGCTGCCAGATGCAAAATCCTAGATATATATATTATGGGAACATTTTTGTATTTAAGAGGCACTGTAAATATACCTAGAGTCACTATCAGTAAGTTTTAAGCTGATCCAGTAGTTTTAATATCAGGGCCTCTCCTTCCTAATTCTAGCTCTTAAGTTCCTCCTTCACACAGAATGCTAACATTGCTACACTGCCTTTAATGTGAGGCTGATTACAACTGCTAAAACTGCTATTCTAATCCAGCTGCTGGTCTTAGCTAGGATAGACACCATCAAATTGGTGCGATGTATGTTAAGTGTCAAGCAGCTGATGCAGTGGGTCTACTTCAGTGGGTTGGAACTAGCATCTTGTCCTCCGGGTTGGAGAGATAGGCAGGATATCTATCAATGCCATTTGCAGAGAATCGTAAGCAGGTGAAGACATCTGCTTGGGAATACCCTGAAGCAAATGGTGAGCCGCTGTGTGAGACAGAATGCTGGACTGGATGGGCTGTGGCCTGTTCCAGTAAGGCTGTTCTTATGTACTAATGTTATATCTTCGTGAATACTCTACCATGGTCCACAATTCTAGGTAATTTGGCCATTTTCCCAGCCTTGTTTCTAATTTTATGGACATACAGTGATACCTCTGGAAAAAAAAATTGGTTCCCAGAGTTAATTCATTATCAGAAAATACAGTGGACCCTCGCATAATAAACAGTTTGTATAACATAAAATCTGTACAACATAAAAAATTCCGGAGATGGGGAAATTTGCTGAACAGAATCGGCTATGGGGCAAATCCGTACAACATAAATATGGTCGTGATTAGGGATTACTCTGTTTTCAATGCATTCCTATGGGAAATTTGTATAAAGGAAAATTTGCTTAACATAATTTCAATTGGAACAAATTAATTCCTTTATACAAGGTACCACTGTATTCATTATGCGAAACACGGTTTCCCTTTAAAATGAATAGGAAAGTAATTAATTCGTTTTGGAAGTCCAAAAAAAGGCAAAAAAGCTGTGGCGGGTGTGTGTGTGTGTGTTCCAGACTTCTTTATAAAGTGCACTTTAAAGGCTTGCAGTGCTGGAACACCCCTCCAGCCCCAGAGCACCCCCTGCAGTGCAATGCAAACATGGACAAAAAGACCCAGCAAGACTACCCCAGCCTTTTCCTGCTAAAAATGCAATGGAATGCAGTTCAAAGATCAATAAAACCAAGCTCCAAAAAACCCCACACAGTCGTTCCTGCCAAATGCTCAGAAAGGAATGCAAACAGAAAAAAGCCAGGACCTTTGTGTGCAAACTTCAGCTCATCTCAGCACTCGGAATGGAAAGGAATGCAAACAGAAACCAGCCAGCACCTCCTCTGCAAACCCCAGCTCATCTCAGCACTCAAACTTAAAAGGAATGCAAACAGGAAAAAAACAGGACCCTCGTATGCAAACCTCAGCTCAGCTCAAAACTCCATTATAAAATGGAAAGGAATGGAAACAGACAGGAAAAAGCAAGGAAACCTCAGCTTCCTACCTTTCAAATTTCAAAAGGTCCAAATCCCTCCGCAAAACATGTCCCGAATGGCTCCTAAACACCATGAAAAAAACGCTCTAACTCCTCCCATTCCTCCACAAACTCTAGGGACTGCATTGCATCCTGGGTACACTTTTCTTAAAGCCATGATAAAACATTCATTATCTGAGGCAGCCTGTAGGGAACATTCATTATTCCAGGCAGCTCTATACCCGGAATCTTTCATTTGTTATCCAAAAGATTCATTATCAGGGGCACTCGTTATCCGAGGTATTACTATATGTTACCTTAAAAACCAAACTGTGTACCATACAAATTGATCCATTCACTAACAATCATATTTAAACTTATTCCCATGTGGAAAAATACATACAGAATGTTTGCCACTTCTTCTCTTTTGATTTTGCTCATAACAGCAATGTCTAACACCACCAATAGCCTCCAAGGCCATTATGATACAGATTAAGGATGGGCACAAAACAGAAAAAAATGTCTTACATTTCACTTCATTTCGTTTTCCCTGCATTTTGTTTTGTTTTTAAATGATTTTTTGTAAAAAAAAAACTTGTAACAAAACAAAACAGTAACAAAATGATCCATAATTCTATAAAACAGCTCCCCTGGGTGCTAAAGGCACCAAATTTGGTGCCCCTAGGCCCCGGGGGAGCCGTTTTACAGAGTAATGAAACAATTTGTTTGGAAATGGAAAAAATGGCATTTTGTTTTGTTGTTCTTATGTTGTTGCTGTTTCCTGTTTCATTTTGTTTAGTTTTGTATTGTTTCATGAGCTTATGAAATGATGAAACAGTGTTTCATTTTTCCAAAGCTGCCTATCCCTATTCCAGATGGAAGTGTGAGAAGAAAATGATACATGATGAGGCTGACATGTTCATGAGTGCCTCCCTTGCAATCATGACGTGGAATCGAGATCTGGGCAGGTGAGTTGTTTCTCCTAGGCAACTTCATTATGTGCCATCAGGTCAGGTCAGGAGCAAATTGTGGACCAGGACAAGAGAGGCATCTCACCCCCCACACCTTTGGATGGACTCACCCTCTTTGCCCCAGCCATGAGAGGTCCTTGCTTCCAGCACTTTTGTTTTTTAATCCTAGTCACTTGGAGTATTGGAGCTGGAGAGATGAAAGGGGCTTAAAACAATAGGCCACAGGAATATGGGGAGAGCAAAGTATTCAGTTCCCTTCAGTCACCTGCATCTTTTGTTCTCTGTGGCTCTTTACAGGATAAATGAAACGTGACTGCCCAACCATCACATTTACTTTGACCTTGTGAAGAATCTGACCATGATTGTTAGCATCCACATGGGTTTCTCATAATGAATTTTAATTATAAAACACCATTAAAGACAAGAATAAAAACAAGACATCCAAGCATGTATACATTTCAATTAGTTTTTCAGAGGAAAGTAACTTGCTATGAGATGATGATGATGATGATGATGATGATGATGATGATGATGATGATGATGATGATGATGATGATGATGATGATGATGATGATGATGATGGGAAAACAAATAAGGGCCATGAGACATTTATAACATGCAAAACTTAAAAAGAACACAACAGGGAGATGAAACGTAGCATGTTAAGAAATGACGACTCAACACCCCAACACTTCGGAACTTCTAAGTATTTATGGTTAGGATTCAGTTGTAAAGATTGCAGTAAAATATGTTGAAATACACCTTTTTATTATTTAAAAAATCCATTCTGCTTGTTTATCCCGTTGAAGTGAGAAAACCATCTTCTACTGGTAGCTGTCTCTCTGAGTTCCTATTAAGTGCAGCCTCCTGTGAAGAGTGAATTTGAGAAACTTGGCCGGTGATGGTTTTTCTGCTGGGGTTTATGGACTGCAGATAATTGAACTGGATTCTATCTGGCTTGCCGACTGCAGTAGATTTTTGTTGGAAGCAGACATTTTCTGCTATCTGCACAACTTGGACATTAACAAAAATCTGCCAGGAACATGGAAGGAAGAAATAGGGAACAAAACCCTATGAATGATTTCAAACCTTGGTTCTGATGATAATTTTCTACATCATACAGTTTTGTGAAACCTTTTTAAAATGGACAGATTGGGATGTGAGGGTCTTCCTCCCTTGTAGATGGGGGTGCTGGTTGAAAAGTGATTTTAAGGTGACCACACTTCTTTTGACAATCCATTCCTCCATTCAGACTCAGCTTAACCATTAGCTCGGAGGATGGGGAGGGAGGGTGGAGGCTAATATCCAGAAGCAAGAAATCATATATATCTTGAGCCTAGGGCTGTGGTAGCACATCTTCGACACTCCAGATCTTTTGGACCACAGCTCCCACAGTCCTTTGTCATTGACAATACAGGCTTGGAATTCTGGGATTTGTGATCCAAAACATCTGGAGTGCTAAAGGTTCACCACCACTGCCCTAGGGTTTCTTGCACCAATAAAGAATGTCTCTAATGGGAGGGGGAAGTAATCATTGCACCAGATGTGTCTCAGATCATGACTTGACCTGGTTACAGTATTTATAATAATTAATATACAGTATAAATCAATTGCCCTACTTTTCCTCCAATGCGGGACCTGAGACAGATTTCCATAAGGCCAGATGATATTACATGTACAGGAAATATATGGAAGGAGAAGCAATGGTTGCAGCTCACACTGTCAACCAACAGACATTTAGTTGGTTAGCCATACTGAGTTTTAGTTGGTTAGCCAAACTTTTAATGGGCTTTCAAAAATGTGCAGAGGTTAGGCCCTGGTCCCACATCCCTTTAAAAGCAGTTTAAATTACCAGATAAACTGTGTCTAAAAATGCCATCCCCACGGCCACCAGGCTTTTTGAAAAAAAAGAAAAAAGAAAATCCGGTAATGCTCCCTTAAGCAAGGTTTCTATGACTTACCCAGGAGGTAGGGAAATTTTTGCCTCGCTTTAAAAATCCACCTTTTAAGGAGGCAGACACTGTGGGACCACGCAGATGATCCAGGTTTCTTTTTCTTTCTTTTTTCATAGCACCGACTAGCTGTTCCTGGGGCTGATGGGCTGTTTTTGTTTTTTTAATTTCCTTGCACCATCGGAGTAACAGGAAGCTCTATAGAGTCCTACAAGTTTTAATTTCCCCCAGCCAAGTGGTCCTTTTTTTAAATGCTAGCGCCACCTGCTGGCCAAGGGGACTGAACTGCAGTTTAAAATTTAAAAAAAAAACAGCTTTTGATGTGAGAACTCTTGTCCCACATATTAAATCACGTGATGGGACGAAAAGGAAAAGCCGGACCTTCAGAAGATCAGGATCGAAACCCAGGTGTGACCATATCACTAGGAAACTTGAAAAAAACAAGATGAATTTGTTCTGTTGACCAGAATATGAGCAGGTCGAGAGGCACTAGAGAGACCTGAGTTAGGAATTTCAGGCTTCCAAACTCATGCTCTTTGGCATTGTACCAGAACAGTTCACTTTCCCTTGAAGTGTTCATAATACTAAAGCTCATGTGAGAAATGTCTACAGTGAGGTGAATCAAAGACTACCCACTATATCACGAGTGAGCAATCTGTGACCTTTCAGTTATTGTTGGACTAGAACTCCCATTAGTCTCATATAACATGGTCAAGGTTTGGGAGATGCCACCAGGTCTCAAGAGTCAGGGACTCATGTGCTGGGTCCAATCTCCATTTGCAGGCTTTGGACATAGGGAATGAGCACTGTGGAAATCCTAGGCTTCATTCCCATGGCTTCAGGACATGTCACACTGATATGTTCACAAGCACCCTGCTTTTTATTTCCTAGGAAGTTGTAGAGTTCCTGATCCTATTACAGAGGTTCAAACATTGCTGTTCAGATTCTCCAGTGAGTCTTTGGCTGCTATCCCATGACCACTAATAACCGTTTCAAACTGCTCGAATATGCGGTTAATAAAATTGTGTCCCCATGGCCAGCAGACTTTAAAGGGGGAAAATGCGACCACGCCCACTTAAGCACAACCAAGTGAGTTTTACAAGTACAGTGGCACCTCAACTTACGAATTTAATCTGTTCTGAATGTATGCTCTTAGGTCGAACTACTCTTAAGTCGGGGTACCTATCAAAAAATTGGAGGGATGTTAAAAAAAATTAAAAATGAAACAAATGGTAAGTCAAGCAGACCATATCTAAAATTTGTAAGGCGGCAGTTAAAATGCCAACAGTTTTCCGCTCTTAAGTCGAATTGCTCTTAAGTCTGGCAGCTCTTAAGTCGGGGTACCACTGTACCTGGTCTTGAGGTGGTACAAAGCTTGTCTCAGTTCCGATGCAGATACTTGAGTCCGTCGGGAATCAGAAAATCCGCAACAAAACCTTTTCCGTCTGCTGTGTTATGGTTACTGCTCATGGGGACACAAAAGATGCGGTTCTTTAAACTGTGCTCATGGGGACACAGGAAATGTGTTTTCAACCATGTGATTGTTCCAGGGGAAAATCTGCATTTTACTTTGATCTGGATTTTCTGGCCGTGGGATAGCAGCTATTTGTTTGTCACATATAACCTTTTGGAATTGTTGCTCGAGGGCTCATGTATTGTAACATTCCAAGGGCCTGTTGGTAGGAGAAGCTGTGCTAAAATGGGCATAAACATCCCATGTAGCCCTTATTCATAATGACAGATAGCAATGTAGCTATAACATGGACTCAATATTTGCTAGTGAGCTTACAGCCCAAAAGCACATGAAGTCAGTTTAGGCCCTTCCAAATAAGCATGATAGGCCCATAATGTTGGGTTTAAGTGGATTTTTAATGTTGGAGGCCCAACCATCAACACTTCACCCTCACAGTAGGTATAATTTTTTTAAAATGGTAGATGTTCAGTAGAACATTGAATTGAATCATATCAAACATCATTCCCAGAGGCCTATTACCATTGCGCTAAGCCAGTGAAATATTCATCCTATTGATCCATTCCTAAGGATATGGAACCAACTACCCCCAAGGCCTAATACTGGCAGTAGTCAACCCAATGAATATTTATTTTCACTGTTTGAACAAAATCCCTACAGCGAAGAGATCTTTTGCCTGGAGAGTGAATAATTTCTTTGGTTTCAGAAATTAAAACACATAATTAGATGAAACTCATGGAAGAAACATGTCAAGATGCAGTAGAAAGATCTGGGGATGCAAATCAAATACTGCAGCTCACAAACTCCTAATTAATGGAAGATCTGAACATCACCACAGGAAATTACAACTTATGTACACTAGAGAAAAGCAAGCAATTGGAAACCAAAGACCTTAAAGACAATTCAGCTGAAGTACATTGGAAAAAAAAGTTGTTTACAGCTGTAAAAATGGCAAAGCAGCAGGCCTGGGTGACATCTGCATAACACAGATAAATATTTTGCCATAGTAAGAAAGAAAGTGTCTCCTTAATTTCTTCAGTAATGGTCTTGACTCTCAGAATTATGAAAAACTGGGGAAAGACATGAGCGATATCCATTTTAAAATCAAGTATAGAACCCATAGTCCCCAAAAGCTTCAAGCCAATCTCACTACTTTTCTTATCTTTATAAAGTACTGGAAAGAATGTTTCTTAACAGTCTAATGGGAGTTAGCAGGCCCACTCTTCTTCCCACAAAAGTTGCCTTTAGGCCTGAGAAGAACTGTACAGCACGAATCCCATATGCAACATATTTAGGACAGCTTTGACACCAGGAAAATCACCAGATCACCTTTGCTGGCTTCTAGGCCACCTATGATTCTGCTAATCATCAGGTACAACTGCCTGATTTAACCAAGGACTATAAGCTAACTGAAGTAACAGCAATCCTTTGGCAAAATCACATTTATTTATTTATTTTGTCAAGGTTGACACAGCTGATGAAAGATACCAACGAAAAATCTACCCCATGAAAGCATTCTGGCTCCTATTTTATTCAGTGTCAACACCAAAAGTACCAATATCTTCCTCAAGGTACCCAAATTTTTGTTTATGCTGACCACTGTGTGCCCGGTGCTCATTCTGATAGCTCTTAAATGGCATAAAAATCCTTTAACAGATGCAATAGAGGCAATTGGCACTTATTGTGATAGAAATCAACTTAAGCCCAACCATACTCAGACTGAAATATGTGCCTTCCATCTGAAAAATTGTAGGCATCTCAAAAACTTCAGGTTACTTGGAAGTTCATCCAACAAGATCACTGTTTTGTCCCCAGATACCTAGGTGTTACATTGGCTTTTGTGCTGACCTATAAGAAACACAGTCAAAATACCAAGCAAAAGGTCTCCACAAGGAACAGTAGTATCCTTTGAAAACTATCTGGAATCAGTTGAGACACACAACCTTAGTCATTAAGAACTACAACTTTGATTCTATGTATTCTACACCTGGATATGCAAGCCTGGTGTGGTATAATGCTGCCTATGCAGAAGATGTACCTGTGTAGATGTAAAGGCTGCAGAACCCAATAACATACCGAGGGAGGCAGAAGCTAACTGTGAATGTCTCATAGCATGCACATCTAATGCGTATCCACTAACCAGCTAACATTCCATCTGTCCCAGATTAAAATAATAGAAAAGGTGGTTTGGTTTTTGTCGTCCCCCCCCCCTCCCCAGGACACCTGTGAATCGTGAAGGAACCATCTCCTCTCCTCTGGAGACATAAACCTTCTCAGAGGTTCTGGATGAAGGTCCATTACCGGAAAGAAACTTTCACAATGACATGTCCCTGAAAATGCCCGCCCTCCTCTACGGCTGCCACTCGGGAAACATAAAAACATCACTCCTAACAGAAATTCCCACAGAAAGCAAAATGCATTCATATCACAATAAAATAAAATAAAATACAGTATATTTTTACACATGGGTGTTTTGCTCAACACTGTATAAAAATATTAGGAGTGTCATTTCATATATATTTCTTAGAGTATATGTACATTTTAATTATATGCATATACTGTATATAATGTGTGCATAATATATTATCATACAAGTGGTGTGGTCTAGGAATACATGGTGACCCACACTGTCCTTGGTCACTTACGTCATATAACAGTTAATGAGGATCACTTTTGCACAGTTTTCTTTAGTATTGTCTTTCTTGAGTTGATCTGACTTATGCCATGTCTTAACTATGGCGATCCGCTCCGTGTGGGGGTTCCTGTATTCAGAAGGTTTAGCAGCTATAAACTGCTGCAGGTAAGCTGTCGACTGGTATGTGGCCTTCAGAGCATGAAAGGAGTCATTGATCGTCAATTGATTTCTGGGACTGACTCAATGTGTTCGTTTTGACCTTTCAAGCTCCAAATGGCTGGAGTCCTGGCAATGTGCCACAGACTTTGAGATTCCCTGTTTTACCAGGAATCTTTCCATATACTGTAGTGTACAGTATTAAGAATTTATTGAAAGAGCCTCTTGAGAGCACCATTTTCTGCAGAGATCTTGATGGCTGCACACTCCCCACTCACAAGCTGCATCCCCATCAGAGTTGCATCTGGTTCCCACTTTGAAACTTTTTATGACCTGCATCTTCAAAGTGACCTTTTAAACTGCTGATTGATTATTGCCATATTTCAGTGGTTTTATTATTCTATGCGTTGCTAGAAACAATTACCAGCTGCCTTGGGCACTTTTTAAAAAAAATTGAATGGCAAAATAAAAATGCAGTAAATGGATTAATAATTCTGTATCATTATTTGGCCCAAATACTCTTATGGGGATCTTTTTAAAAAATGAGTTTTGATGAAAAAATCAACATGGCCATAGTATTTCTAATATTGATTGATCTGTTGGAATTCTATTTATAACTTTGCATGCTGTCTGCAATTAGATTTGACCAGGAGGGAAGTTTCTGGGCTGGGGTTGATTGTTCACCTATCCAGCACTAACCAATCATTCCTTCCAGGTTTAGAACTCAAAGAGAGCCCCATCTCTCCCCTAAAAGTTCAATCCCTCTCTTTCATTGGTTGGTGGCAGTTGTTTATTGCTGCTGATCTGGTTGGTTGGTTAGTAATATGTGTGCAATAAAGAAAGCAGCACATGGAAGCCTGTAATTTCAAGCAACAGTAAGTAAAGAAACACGTTTTTAATTTTTCTCCTAAAAATGTCTCAGAGTGTGTTATTGAAATTTTAAGTGCCAGTTAGTGGGAAAGGATGGACGCAGGGGAATTTCTACATGTTCTCTCCTGGGGGTTTCCTAACTTCTACTGTTTAGCAAAAAGAGAATTTTAGCAGAAATTCAAAACTCAGCAACATGACTGGCACAAATCATCCTTGGAATATTGCTCATAAAGGCACTGTGCATCGCTACATTGGTAAACAAACTCATATTAGTGGAATAAAAAGAAGAATTCAAGAACTGAATTAAGTACTTTTGTCTAAACATGATCTACAGTTAGTATGTGGGGCACTGATAGTAGAGTTTAAGGGCATGATCAACCCCCCCCCGTGTGTGTGTGTGTGTGTGTGTGTGTGTGTGTGTGTGTGTGTG
>JAHTLZ010000204.1:98419589-98468546 GCA_023846285.1 Phrynocephalus versicolor | reverse complement strand
TGTGTGTGTGTGTGTGTGTGTGTGTGTGTGTGTGTGTGTGTGTACACCTTGTGCACAGGAAACCTGGGTCGTGAAGTTTCGCAACCAGCCCTTCTTTCTTTTTGCTTCTTTTGTTAATCGTAGTTCCTTAGTTCTCTGAAGATAGACTTGTGGATATGAAGCTCCATGCTATATATATAACAGAAGAAAGCTGTGCATTGTAAGTGAACTTTTTGTGTTTAATTTAAACCAGAAATAGCATCCAGAACAATCTTTTTTCTTCCAAGGAGAAGGGTGAAATAGAGCAGATCTCTTCATGTTCTTCCCCCCACATTAAACAGAGGAATAATCAGACTCCAAATGCTTCCAACAAGTTATGGGACCACATGAGGGTGCTTTTTTGGCCATGAAAGAGATAATGACTAACCAATCTTTTCTTCCTCTCAGTCTCCATTTTTTCTACTTCTGACCCCCCACCCCTCCTGACTTTTTCTGGGACTAATAACCAAATGTGCTCAGAAAGCAAAGGCTTCTATCAACTGACGTGCTTTACTGAGGAACTTCCAAGGTTAAATGATGTAAATTTCCCCCCAATGGAAATCCAGACTGAAGATTGTTCTAGAAGCCAGAGCCAGAACAAGTTGCAGAGATTCGACAATGAACAAGGAGTGATTTCTTTTTAAGCCAAGGCAATAATATTTGAGAGTCTGACTAATGGCTGACTGATCTGTGCTAAAAATTGCTTAATATAAATTCTAAGGACTTGCCAGTTTTAAGTCACAGACATTCCTAGATAAGGGAACTTATAAAGTTAAGGCCTGATTCAAAGAAAACTTGTGAGAAACTTGTGTCTTCTTTGGTTATTGTATTTGATCATTTGGCCCTCACTGGGTTTGATCTGAACAAGCAACAAAAACTGGGATTCCTTTGGGCACACTAGGAGAAAAATTTAAACCATCTCTCCGTTTTGGATGAGAGAAAGAGATGAATTTGACAATGCATTGATTGTCTTAATGAAGGAATTACTTACTCATGTGAAAGCTCCAAATCCAAGTGACTGAAATCACTTACGGGGTGGAAGGGACTCCAAAAAGGAAGCTAGCCCCCAAATTGTGTTTTTGCTACTACTGTGGTAGAAAGGGACATGTCGCCAGATTCTGACTCTCCCCAGGAGACTGCTAAATCATGGTGTCTGTTTAGGTGTTGAACCTCAAGTGCCTAATGGCTGATTCTAAGCATAGGCCATTGAGAATCAAAAGCAGTAAGGAACTTACATGGCTGATGATTATAAACAGAAATAACTGGTTTGTTGATAGTGGATGCATCAGTCATAGTACTTACTCTACCGAATTCTTTAATCACATGAACAAAAATTCTGGCAGAAAAATTCAGAGAGCAAACAATAATTCCACATATCTGCGCATTTTAAAATGCTAATTGTCCCATGAAATTAGCACTGCCATAGTAAATGATGCTCCGTGTGTATAAGATCTGAACTGCAATATTTTAATAGGATGAGCTTTAGACAGGAAAGGTTTTGCAAATACAATGAATTACATTTCCAAGTCTGCTAAAGCAATGGAAGTTAAAACTTTCAGCTCAACAAGCAGACAACGTGCATGTGGAGAAAGGGGGAAAGAGCCTTCAAAAATGGCATAGATAGAAGATGTTTCTGAAATTGTGACCCAAACCCGATCCTACAGCTACCGAATATGAACCTTGTTACAGGTATCAAGGTAAACCCACATTATGCAAATAGCACAAAAAGGTGAGCGAAGCTGTATCAAAGCTTCATTGGATTTGTTAGATCTTTGTTCCCATTAGAAATTGTGAGGGGAAGAGCCATGGTGCTAGATCTAATGCCTAGTGACATATCAACTGCCTAGTACACGACCACTGGGGGGAAACAGATGTATTCTAATCTTTGCGGATAATTTCTCAAGGTATTGTTTTAGTATGCACTGAAGGAGAAAGATGAGATGCACAATATCCTCAAGAAACGTGTGGCCATATCAACATATTTGAAGGCTGGGGAAAGTCCAATGCCCTTCAAAGTGAGACTGGTAAGGAGTACATCTCACACCATACACAAACCTTCACAGAGAAACAGTATATTTTGCACAAGATGAGTGTGCTGCATACTGTACTCCTGAGAAAAATGAAGCAAAATAAAGGGGCACTCAGATGGGCATTTGTCCTGCTATTTGGTATGCTGCATAATTTCTGGAGTGAACCAGGCAATCCCCAGAGCTTCTTGGGTCTCTGTTAGCAACTGCTACTTCTTTGTAGTGGGTAACATCAATCCATTTGGGTTTTGTTGCTGCCAGCGCATGTGATCGATGGATGTGAACCAAAGTGAAGCTTCCTGATTGAGTTGCCAGCTGGTTTCAGTTTCCCAAAATGGGTTAAGATGATAGTCTAACCCAGGCCTGCCCAAAGTCCAGCCCGGGGGGGCAAATCCAGCCCGTCAGGCCATTCTGAGTGGCCCGGGGCTGGCTGGCCCGCCCCTCACTCCCTCTCCTTCATCCCATTTTTTTAAATCTTCTGCTTGGGTGGCTGGGCGGCTGGGCGGTCTGCTGCTACCGGCACCGCAGGGAAATGTTTGGGGGTGGGCAGGCCAGCGGGCCTCTGCTACTGCCAAGGAGCTTTGGGGTGGGCTGGCGGGCGAGCTGTTGCCACCGCTGGGGAGCTTCGGGGGGGGGTGCAAGGTCGCACAGATCGCCTCTTCCAAGGGGCGACCTGTGGCCACAGCTCCCTGTGCCTCCCTTGGTCCCCACCTCCCTCCCTCCCTCCCCCCTTGTTCCCCACCTTCCTTCTTTCCTCCCTCCCTTGTTCCACACCTCCCTCCCTTCCTTGTTCCCCACCTTCCTTCCTTCCTTACTCTCTTGGTTTCCACCTCCCTCCCTCCCTCACTTGGTTCCAGCCTTCCTTCCTGCGGGTGGGGTTGCAAGGGGTCAGTGGGTGGGGCTTATGGGTCAGTGGGTGGGGCTTGCAGTGGGGTGGCAAGGTCGGGGAGCAACCGGCCCCTGACATATTCTCAGCCACCAAATCTGGCCCTCCTTACAAAAAGTTTGGGCACCCCTGGTCTAACCAGTTCATGATACAGTATTGAGAAACTAAACTCGCCCTCTGCTTTGTAGAAGGGCAGAGGAAGAAAAGGTTTTTTAAACTGTGTTAGAACAGTACTGATGCACTGCATTCATTTGAAGGAAAAATTGAAACATTGAACATTGAATAGACTTTGTGTTTATGACAACTTATAACCTTGTAAGCTTTAGTGTAATGTTGTCTATTAATGCTCTAAGATGTCCCTCAATTCCTTGTTCTCAAATACTTGAACATGTCTTAATTGTACGGGATTGTATATTAATCCCTCATTACTGTAAGCCGCCTTGGGTCCTTTTCCAAGGAGAAAGGTGGGGTAAAAATACTCTAAAATAAATAAATACATAAATAAATAAAATTTCCTCCCAGAAGCAGGAGAAGGGAGGGAGGAGGATTTTTTTTCTCTCTTGTAAATACTGAGAAGCTGTTTGTGGCCAAATTCACTGTCAAACATCACCCAGTCCACCAAGATGAGGGAGGTAGCAAAAATGCTCTATAGAGAGGCAGAAAAAGTAAAAGTCTTTTAAAAATTGTACAGTCGTCCCCCGCCATTTCGCGGTTCATATACTGTGGTCCCGGTATATCGCAGGACTGCAGTATATGAAACTCAAGGCTCCCTGAGGCAAGCTGCTTGGGCCCATTTGAGGCCTCTTGCACTTACCCCAGGCCTGGCACTGCCCTAAATGGGCCTCCGATGGGCTTCCCGTGCCTGTCAGAGGCCCCAGAAGTGGTTTCCAGCTAGAAACCGGAAGTGACTTCTGGATCGCTGGAAACCACTCCTGGGGCCTCTGACAGGCACGGGAAGCCCACTGAAGGCCTGTTCAAGACCGTACCAGGCCTCAAGTAAGTGTAGGAGGCCCCAGAGAGGCTCCGCAGTACCAACCCAACCCAGCATCCACATATTGCAGATTTTCCATTATCACGGGTCAGTCAGGTCCCTAACCCCAGTGATAGGCGGGGGATTACTGTATTAAGATGGAGTTGATGCACTGCATTAATTGGAAAAAATGGAAGAAAACCTCTTCCTAGAAGTGGGAGGAGGTTTTCTTCCCTTTTCCCCAAGTAATGCAGTGCATCAGCTCCGTCATAATACAGTACAGTTTTAAGAAGCCTTTGACTTTTTCTGCCTCTCCATAGAGCAGAAGTGGGAGGAGACAGGAAAGCCCTTTTAAGTTGTGCTTTCTTAAAGCAGATGGACCCCACAGGGTCACTCGAGGCACATATGCCATTTGGATGCAAGGATAGCTCAAATGGCATGTTGGACCTCTATCCAAGCTTAAGCAACCCTTTTTAACCTCCAAGAGCCTGCTCCAAATGAACCCACCTAGACAAGCCCTATGATCTCCTTTAGAGACCTTATGCTGCTTCTACAACTTGTAAAAGCTTCAACAAAAAACGTGGAAAGTCCTCCCGCCACCTCATTAGGAGGTCCTGTGCCACTACGGTCAGGGCCCATGCTTCAATAAGCCTTGTGATACCAGCGCTCCACCTGACCATCTTCTAAATGGTATGATGACTTCAAATGCATGC
Source organism: Phrynocephalus versicolor (assembly GCA_023846285.1). Taxonomy (NCBI): domain Eukaryota; kingdom Metazoa; phylum Chordata; class Lepidosauria; order Squamata; family Agamidae; genus Phrynocephalus; species Phrynocephalus versicolor. Next base: position 98,463,932 of record JAHTLZ010000204.1, on the reverse strand, counting down.
ACCTCCTCCCAGCTCTCTGGTACACATCCCTAGCACTTTGGAACACACTGTCGCACAAGCAAAGCATATGCTTCTTAAAAAGCCTTTGCACTTGAAAGCTGACCATAAACAAAAATAATATTTTCTCTTTCTCCATCCTTGATTTGAAGATTTGCCTTCCCAGCTAGAGACCCACAGAAGAATATAAATTATGTGAGACCTCAGGAGGAAACATGGTATCTGGCTACCCTAGTACTACAAAGAGGAGACAAGATGTACAGGTTAATTCTCACAGGCTGCTGTTACACAACCCCTAAAATCCGTGGCAAAGGGCTCCCAGATGAAGGGCTTAAAATTGTTTTCCCACCAGCTGCAGACTTTAAACAAAATAAAGTACGACCACGCCCACCTAAGCGTGCCCCAGCACACTTTAGAAGTACATGGTTTCCGGAGGTAAAAAAATTTCCGATGCGGATTGTAAAGCTGTGGATGCTGGGCTCCCCTCGCTTTCTGTTTGTTTTTTTGTCCCTGCCGCCCCTTTAAGAGACTAGAATCCCTACGGGGCTGCTCTGGACGGCAGACGGAGGTGAGCCTGCATTCTTTTCTCCCTTTTTTTCTCCCTCCCCTCGCTGCAGACAGGAGCGATGGAGTGCGGAAGAGTGGGAACACAGGAAGAGGAACAAACCCCATGATCTCTGGTCCGAATTTAAGTTGTCAGCAGATTTTAGAGGTCGTGTAAAAGCGCCCACAGTCTCTACCTAGTTCTGACTTTTATTGCCAGCTCCCAGGACACACCTACTTCCTCTTCTCCTCTCCTTGCTCTGGAACAATCATCCTCTTTGCTCGTTCTTTTTCACAAGCAACTGTAGTTTCTCAGGAAAGTTCCCTGCTATTATCATCTCATCACCGGAGATGCAGGTGTCAACTTCCTGCAACCCTTTTTGCTCCTGTTCGCATCATAGTTCCTCTGCTGGTGTGTGGAACCTACTTCTCTACAACAGCTTCTTCATAAACATCACACACACACACACACACACACACACTCCAAATGGGAAATGAAAGCAGTACCGAAGAAAATTTCCACACAAACATGCAAAACTGCAAAAGCGATGGAATAATTGAACTGCATTTTTTTAAAATTCTCATCAGTAGATAACATAAAGATTATTTTTTACCAAGGAAGTGTGTTGTGTGCATACAGCCAGTACAATATGTTGGTTAGAGTTTGAGGGTTCCAAATTCAAGTATCCACTCAACCCTAAAACTCACTGGGTTAAACAGCCCCCCTTCTCTCTCTGCTCGACCTAACGCAAAGGGTCATTGGGAGGAAAATGTAGAGAAAAAGGGAAGCCATGGACATGGCCTTGAACTCATGGAAGGAGAGGCAGGATGTCTGTTTAACGAATATTTTGCAGTGGCAAAATGGCAGGCCCTCTCCTATACCAAGCAGTTGGCCTCAGTACTCAAAATGGTGGCAGAGGCAGGCAGGAGTCCAGGCTGATCTTAATGTTTTCTAGGCAAAAGCTTACTTTGCCAACTAGTCATTCATAATATTCCACTTTTCACTCTTGCTGAAGGCTGTGTTGTGAAGCCAGGTGCCACTCGGGTGGCTTTTTCCTCCTCTGAATGGGAAGAGTTGTCATAACAGCCAAGTCAAAGCGGGTGATCTACGCTACAGCTGAGGACAGCAACAGACAGGAAAGGTATATCAATCTATCCATCCAAAGATGCTGCCCATAACCATGGGTTATTCCAGCACTTCACTGATGGGAGAGAAAGTGAAAAACACTCAAGCAGTGGCAGTGATTTTTCTGGAAGGGGGTGAGCCCATTGGCAACGTTAAAAGCTCACGAGTAAGATATGAGACCTTCTCCCCTCCTGCTGCAAGAAATGCTGGCTTTAATCCTGCAGTGTTTCAGCAGTGAAGCCAAGCCAGCTTGCCAGAGCTTGTTCCTCCCCTTAGGTGATTATCCTGCCCTGGCTGCCCTGTTCATCCAGCAGTGATGAATTATAACACTAGACATTCATTAAATCCAGTGTCTTGATCTTTTGCCCTAGCAGTGCCACCAACAATCTCTCTGCTGCCTGCTGGACATTGGGTTACTAATGCTGCCGAAATGCCCCAGAGTGTTTCTTTTCCTCTTTGCACATAACTGACTTGGTCTATTTAAAGCAGTCATTTGCAGACAGACAAAACATTTCTAACAGGGCACCGTTAAGACATGGCTCTCAGACGTCACTGAATTACAACGGCTGTGGGTTATACTCTCACATGGGCAGCATCACCAGCAAGAATGTATACGCTGATCTGACACATATCAGGGCTTAGCGAGTTACTTTGAAAAGTGATTACTCACAGCTCTCATTCCAATGTCTTTACAAAGTAGTTTGTTGTTGTTACAGTTGATTTTAATGTCATCTTTTTACCTCTTGTTACTTTCAAGTAGCAAAATTGATTGTTCACTTACTTTACAAAAATAATACTATATGTCCTAGGTTTAAGACAAAAGGACAGTAAGACCCCCCCCCCCCAATTGGAGATGCAGACACAGAACTGGCCACTAATCAGCACTCAGTGACTATGGAGGCTCAGCCAGCTCTTGATCCAACTAGCTGACATTTGACTATCTTGCCAACAAGCATATCATGGCAACCTAGGTCAAACATTCTGAAGAAATCAAGAGGTCCACAGCACTCTTCGGTTACCAACTGTATAACTCTACCAAGAAAAGTTGTTAGGTCTGGTCTGCAATTATTTCCAAAACTATTGTTGTTGACTCCTACCTATAGTGGTAATCTGTATTATTCCAAAAACACTCACTGAGTATTTGCTAATTTTTTTTGTATGATTATTTGTTGTAAGACTGACAAAGCTGTTTAGATGGGCAGCAAAATGTTTCAATCTCTCAAGAAAAGAAGTCCAGTTGCTATGACTCAAGTTCCAATTTGTTGTATGATTCTTCTCCCTACTGATGTCAAAGTGACTGGTCTGTTATGTTGTATAGGTTCACTACTATAAGTACTGTACTTACTAATTTGTTGTATGATTCCCCCCCCCCAAGTATTGATGTCAAATTATTTTACTAGATCCTTTTCTCTTCCTGTCTCCAGTCTTTTCTTCCTCATGTATTCTCCAGAAATTTGCTCAGATGACATGCAAGAACTATGAAATTATTTGTGACTGTTCCTTCAGCACTCATGGATGTAATTAACTGCCTTTTACAACATAAATAAAGTAGTTGTGTGCCTTTTAGTCACCTGCTTGTCGGCCTCAGGCATCTGTCACCTCATAACGTTTGTTCTACTTGTTGCAAGTTTAAAACAACTTGCAGAAGAAGACAAAGATGGAAGCTGAGAGTGGTTTTGCCTCCCCCCATTACTTTTTCTAAGCAGCAGGCCTATTTGTTCCTTGATTCTTTGTTTTGCTCCTAACAAAACAAAAAAACACAAATGTTGCTTGCTGGATCTTCTGTAAGCCTCCATTGCTTCTGCTTTTTTGTTTTCCTGAAATCATCTTTACAATTTCAAATATTGCACTGCACTCCTTCCTAGTTATATGTCCCTCCATCAATCTTCTGAGCCTCTTCTCTCACAGAGGCTGCAAGCACATTGAATGCTTGAAATACCCCCATTTGTTTCTCTTATAGGAATACCTGACTGTGGTTCCAGTTTGCCAGTGCTCAGGGTCTACTATTCCTCTGGAACTTCTTTTACCCCTCAGAAGAGCTAAACTGTAGTCTGCATATAGCCTAAAAGGTATGGATTGGGCTAGCGTCTGGTTATTTTCAATGTTGGGATGCCTCAACCTCTTTTCTAGAAGGCAAGTGCTGCTCCTGCTTCTTTTCTCCAGCATCTTATCAAAAAGTGTTCCTTGAGTAAGGCAGCAAGGAGAACAAGGAACTAGCAACCTCAATCAAAGATAGGTATTTGAACATTTCCCCTTGCATTTCTCAGTGCTGAGTAATTGATGCAAGAGGACTTCCTGGCTGAGTAGTGACTTGAACTTCCCAAATCCGTATCCAACACTCATCACTACCACAGCATTGTCTCTCAAGCTACACCAATCAGGAAACAGTAACTATTTGTGTGGAACTTCCCTGAAGGGAGACTGTTCTGTAGCATACACAGAACCCATGCTCTGAATGAATCAATTTATTCAATCTTCCCTACCAACAGATTCATACAGTAGCTGTCTTCTACCTACAACTCTTGCTGATTATGGTACTTTGGTCATGTCTATACCACAAATATGAGATGACCAGGTGGCATGTAGGAAAGGAGAGACTACAGGGATTTCTTATAATACTATCAACAAAAGACAATCTTCAGAATTCTTTGAGGGGCAGCATAAGTGTAGAATGGATATGAAGTAAATATAGGGATGTATTACAGATAGGTCTCTAATACATATTAACTCTTGCCTTGGAAATGATTACAGTGTGGGAATATCAACCCTGTTGATTCGGTCCAAAATATTTGTCCCATAGAGCACAAGCAGTTCACTCTGAACCATCCACAGACCATCCAGTTTGAGTTGAAGTGTAATATAACTCCGCATTGTGGCAGCTCCATTGGCACAATTCAAAGTATAGCCCCTCACCGATGAAGTCTGAAATGGCTTGGGTTCAAGCTATCTCAAGGACCACATCTCCCGTTATGAGCCTGCCTGTGTGTTAAGATCATCAGGAGAGTCCTTCCTTTTGGTCCCACTACCTTCACAAGTGTGTTTGGTAAGGACACAGCAGAGGGCTCCTAGACTTTGGAACTCCCTTCCACAGGAGGCCAGTCCAGCCATATCTTTGCTGTCCTTCTCCAAGCAGGCAAAGACCTTTCTCTTTCAGCAAGCTTTCCCTTAATGATTCCCTCTCTGAGTGGGGATTGTTATGCCACAGCGAATGTGTTTTGAGGTTTGTGATGACACCTCCCTTTTAAACGTGTGATTGTGATGAAAATAAAGTGTAGGTTGTTTGTTTTAAGACAAATCTTTAAAGAGCTTGAGAAATGTATTTCCAAATTTGTCTGGCAAGGGAAAAAAGCAAGAATCAAAATAAAATCTCTGCAAGATGTTAAATCAAGAGGAGGAATGGGGTTCCCAAATTGGCTTCTCTACTACAGAGCCTCCTCCTTAGTATGGATTAAGGAATGGATAGAATTGAGCAACACAAGACTTTTGAAACTGGAAGGACACGATCTGAAATGGGGATGGCATGCCTTTGTATTGCATGACAGAATAGAATATTTTAAAAAAATTCAATAATCATATACTAAGAAGAGCACTACTTTGGGTATGGAAGAAAATAAAAAAGCAAATGTATATAAAGATTCCACATTGGGTGACTCCAACAGAAGCATTCACCATGACAATTTTGAGAGAGAGAGAATTTGTGCGCTATAATGAGATTTTAAATCCAGATGGAAATCTAAAAAGCCAACAAGAAATTGCTGAGCAGGGAATTGATCTGGACTGGTGGGGCTGTTCTCAGATTCACTCTAGACACGCTAAAGATAAACAGCAAGGGTTCTACCTAGAAAGCACACCTTTTGATAGAATTCTGTTGGAGACAAAAGAGAAACATATTAAGCAACTATATAATTTTCTACTAGACTTTGATACACAACCAGAAATAGTGAAAGAATGTATGGTTAAATGGGCACAAAATTTAGGTTATAATATAGACTTGGAACAATGGGGAAAATATGGAAAACCAATATAAAGCTCACTGAATCAGTTGTATTTAAAGAGAATATATAAAAAATGTTTTATAGGTGGTATATGACACCGACAAAGCTAGCTAAAATGAATGTCCATATATCAACGCTATGTTGGAAATGTAAACAAAAAGAAGGCTCATGCTATCACATGTGGTGGCTATAAAAAAAAGCACAAATATTTTGGAGCAAAATAAGGCAGATTCTGGAAGAAGTTCTTGGAAATTCTATAGAATTAAAACCAGAATTTTTCTTTTTAAATATAATGCCAGGTAAACTGGACCAACAGAAAGTGTATTTAGCCATACATATCATAACAGCAGCAAGAGTTATTTATGCAAAACACTGGAAAGGACCAGTAATCCCAGAAGAACAAGAGTTGATAGTAAAAATCCTCAAAACAGCACAAATGGACAAACTGTCGGAATGGTTAGGAACACCACGGAAACAGAAACATCAGGAAAGTTGGGGAAAGTTCTATTTGTGGTTAAAAAAAGATAATTAAGTTTGTATTTGAAATATGCCAACAGCCAGAAACTTTTGTGTAATATATACTAGCTATATAAGTCCTAACTGATATGTATATATATGAAATATGAAACTGAAGGATTGTAATGTGCCTTGCCAAACCTGCACCCCCCCTATTTTCCCTTACCCCTACCCTTCCTTTCTAACCCGATTTCAATCATACCTATTTCCTAATTTGTTCCTTATAATTTCCCTTACCCAGAAAATAAATAAATAAATATTTTTTTAAAAAAAGAAAATAAAGTGTAGAGAACCAAATTATTAATCTTCACAGGATCCACTTGGTAATGCTGCCACCTTTTAAATCCCCGCCTTATGAACTGGGACAGACTCAGATGTATAATATTAAAAAAATGAAGTTTATTGAGAAAATAAATAAACACAATAATGTCTGAAGTTGGTATGTGTTGCCTTAAACATAAAATATATTAAATCAACTCTTCCAGCCTCCCTGTCTTTAATAACCAGTAAACAGTGAAGCCCTCACACATAACCTGCCTGACTGAACTCTAACAGAGCTGTGCTCTCTCCCAACACTCACTCTCAACCCTTAACTCTCTACAACTACTCTCCTCACAAACCAGACTCCACCTTTTTTATACCATACAATCCCCCGCCCTCTTGCTGGGATTGGCTGATGATTTACATATGTATTTCTCTGGCTTTCAGGGTGTTGCTTCTGGGTTCTGCCATTTTCTTCCTTAGTCCACCCATCAGGAGCCATGCAATTTACTCACATTTGCATAACTGAAGAGGGAAGGAATGTCCCTGGTTAGAAGATTCTCTGCCTCAGTGAGTTATGTTTCTCATTGATGCCTTGTGTGTCATATTTGTCACAGACCTCATGCAGAATACAGGCACTCAGACAGAAAAAATATATATAAAGTCAACTCCCTGCAAAAGTAAAGACCAGCAGCAGGCATTAAAAAGGCTAAGTTCAAAATTTTACAGGGTAGTAAAAACTGAGCGAGATTGTGAGGAGCTCCAGGGGGATGTCTTGACATTGGGGGAGTGGGCAAACCAGTGGCAAATGAGCTTCAAGTGGAATTTAAACTACTGCAGTTACAATTGTAAGTTTCAAAACCTTCAGAGTTCTGTTCAAGTATTGCTTACTCTCTGATCTGTTACCCAAAGAGCTCACCTTCCAACTCCCTAGCTTGCTAAGTCTTTCTGAAAAAAAATCGGATAGTGATCCCATCCAGGAAGTATGCTCAGCATTTTCAGTTAAAAATGACCTTGATGTTGATTGCTGATCATGTAAAACTCTGTCCCACATCCCTATAGAGGTGGAACACAAGGTAAACAGTGAAGTACCCTTGCCAATGCGTTCTGTCTCCCAAATTGGCTTCTCAGGCTTATTCCCTTGAGAAAGCTGAAAATGGCTGAGCCCCACCCATCACTAAACCTTAGTGCAGGATCCAAACCAATAATGAAATAACAGCACTTGGAGCACTGATTCTGTCAACCTCTGCTGGCAATTCCTGACACAAATTTATATTAATACCTAAACCATCCTTGAAAAATGCAAAATTCTTTGCCGAGGGGGTTTCTTTATAGCAAGGAGTTCCACACTTCAGGTTTCCTCAAGAAACACTGACACCAAAGATGACACTGACTGACCATGTGCCCTCTTTTAGGGAAAACACTCCTCCATTTGAAGGACTGTCCAGTCCACATAAGACTGAAAGATAAAAAATACCATTGGGGGCTTGAAGTCCATGGATAGCAGCACCTGGACAGAAGAATCAGTTGGCACAGGAGTCTCCTTGCCTGCTCCACTCAAGTGAGATCCATTGTAGTTCTGCACAAACTGCTGAAATAATTTATAGTTTTATATCCTATATATAACATATAGTTTGGCAAATCCAATTTTAGCAAGCCAATGTTCTCACCTGTGATGTGAACATAGCCATCTTAATGTGCCATGACTTAGCCTCACAGCTCAAGCAATACCTGCTGATCCACAGGTTCCAAGTTCTGTTTTTATTGTATATTTTTTCCTCCTGCATGCCCATGCCTCTTAAAGCATTCTTACTCATCTAAAGACATTTCTTCTCCCTTTCTTTCACATCCGACATTTAAGCCACCCCACCCCATCCTGATACTGAATGTCCCTTCCATTCCTTCCTTCCTCCAGCTGGGTGCAGCAGTTGGCTGCCACAAAGGCCCACCTGGAAGTGAGCTGAGACAGACAGGTGGTCCTGGCTTCCCATGTGAAAGAACTGTGCAATGCGGAATAGGAAAACTGTCCCCAAACCCACAGAGGCAAAGAAAAATCCCTTAAACTGAATAAAACAAATACAACTTCTCCTTTTTAAATGAAGTATAAATAGTCTACTTGTCTTCTTAAATGATGCAAGACCCAGGAAGCCTGTTTCATACTATGAAACCAATGTGTTTCATTCTAAAAAGAATAATTTGTTCTTGGAAAAGACATGCAGCAATAAAAAAATATTAGCAACATTAGTATGTTATCTTAGTGTGTGTATGTATATATGTGTGTTATGTCTGTGCTTTCCTTATGGAGCTTTCAAAAGTTAAATGAAATGTTTAAGAAGTGGTTTAGCCAGTTACACTCCCTCAGTGAGTTTCCATGGCTTTGGAACCCAGCCAATTCGAACCCAGCTCTCCAGAGTCCTAGTCTGTAGTCTGTTAGGGCGTTTATACATGACCCCTAAACTCCGCCACAAATGGCTGCAAGCTCCGGAGCTTAAAAATGTTTCCCCACCAGCTCCGGAGTTTGAAGACAATTAAGTGCGACCCCGCCCACCTAAGCGCGACCCAGCGCACTTTTCTTGTACCTGCTCTTGGGAGGTGAAAAATATTTGATGTGGATGTGCTGGGCTCTCCTCGCTTCTTTTTGTTTTTGTTTTTTGCCTCCCACCCCTTTAAGAGGAACCAGGAAGTGACCGGGGCTCCCCGGAAGCTTCCACCAGCACCGGGAGGTAAGACTTTATTCTTTTGTCCCTTTTTTTCCTCCCTCCCCTCATGCAGACAGGAGCAAGGAAGTGCGGAGGGGTGGAGACGCACGAAGAGTGACAAACCCCTAAGATCTCTGGTCCGAATTTAAGGGGCCAGCGGATCTTAGGGGTCGTGTAAAAGCGCCCTTAGTGTACAGGTGACTAAACCAGTTCCTTCATTCAGGACCCCACATGGAAGGATGCTGCTGCCAAGGTACAGGCAGCTATCTAATATAACATCATAGCTTAGATCTGTAATTCCATAGAATCCTGCTGTGTGCATGGATAGCAAGCGAAGGGCAGGCTGGTAGATTCATTTCTACCAGTTAGCCCCCAAAATATTCCTTTGATCTAAAGAGTACATAAACATATAAGCCAAGGCACAAGTTCTTGTTAGCATGCCATACAGATGAATGTCTAGACACTGGAGAATATGGAAATTATTTGACTGTAGCAAGCATCACTGTGCGGTATTTATAACACCTACTGAAGAAATGAGCAGTGCATTCTAAAGCCAATGCTGTATGCCTTCCATCATGGACAAAACAAACAAACAAAAAGCCAATATGCAGCAGCTCTTTTGGTAAAAATGGTTAGCATGTTCATTCAGCCATGCAATGGTGGGGTTACGTTAAAAGAGATGCTGATGGAAATACTACTTGGTTGCCATGTGGGTCCAGAGATCATTTTACAAACTGCTGCAATGAGACAGCGAGAGGTTTCTCTTAGGATTTTCCCCCTGAAATATTCCTTGTACTTCTGCAAAATCTAATGCTCCTAAAAGCATTCTGAATTGCCTTCTGTTTTTCAGTGCTCCAGATTCACTTCAGTCCTGTAATACCCAGAACAACTGCTATCTTCCATCCATCCGCGCAGCGACTGCAGACATGGAATTGAGCAGCTAACAAGACAGGTTGATGACCACCTATGGTCTGATCCTCAATTTCCTTAGCTCTAGAAAATTGCAGCTGCTAAGGGCCCAATCTGGATTACGTCCATGATAGAAGGATGGCACCTTATATCATTCTTAATATTGCAAATAGCAATTGGAGGCATTTCTGCCAGGAAAATGGGGCAGAAAGAAAAGGCTCACCCATCATCATAACTGTACCCAGAGAGCCAGTCCCACCCACCCCCTTATTCCCCCCCCAAAAATTTAAAGAGTCTATAATTCAGACAACGAATTACAAATATGTCATCTAAATGACCCCTACTTTCAGGAAACTGTTTAATTCTGTGCCAGAATACTGTTTCACAAGCTTTTCATTTATGCTTATAATTTGAACATGACTTAAGCCTGTTGACTCATATTAGAAACAGGGGAGTCAGCAAACTAGTGTTACGGTTTTGGTCGGCTATCCATCAAACCATCCATTTTAAACTGTCTGTGGCATAATCCTGTTTGTCAGCATGCATAATGCTGATTTATAATATAGGGCATATTCCAAAATATGTAACAGAAATTTCTTAAAGATGGAACTATATCTGGCAAGGAAAAATACACTAAAATAATTGCATCTCCGAGTGTCAGTGAGAATGGGTTTGGGTATTTATATTGCTTTGTGAGCCTTAAAAACTGGCTGTACAGTTCTTGATGGCATTAACTTTATTTTCGGAAAAGGTTGGTCATGTATTTTTTCCAACAAAGGTTGAGCTCTTCCTATTTTATTTTACTAAAATGATGAAAACTAGACTTTTCTTTTTCTCTTATTAATGTCTGTTTGGAAACAATGAATTTAACTGATGGCACAACACAATCGTATGTGTCCACTTAGAAATATCTGAATCGAAGATAAAGAACGATCAAGAAGCCTGAAGTCAATTGCACTTCCTGATGAATGGATGTGGCACTGTAGCCCCAAAGTGTTAATTTTCATTCTAGTTATTTATTCATCTCAACAATAACAAGCAAGAAATATCACTTTTCAGAGGGAAAAGTGTAAGCCACCTAGAAAAACAGGGAGCTTAGTAATTCTATGTTCCAGACAGCATAAAATGGAAACATGATGCAGGCATATTTACAAACTACTCTGCAGAAGGTTTTAGTGGAAATGAAAGTCATCAGCACATCAGTGGAAGAGGACATGATCAAAGAATCAACAGGCGAACAGTACTAAATAGTTTTCACGTGCGCACTAGCAGGATACAGGCTACTCTACTACGAGAGCCAGAGTTATCTGGTAAACTGGGTCACCATACCAAAATATCACTAGACTTACAAGGCAAGACGTGAAGCAGGAGAGGAGGGGTGGAAAGAAAGAGGGAATCCTATCTGTTAAGTAAAAACAATATCTTAAATACCTCTCCTGTGTTCTTGGGCATCTGGAGAGTGCATGACTGTAAAAGCTAAATATATCTTACTGGTGATCTAGAAAACACCATTTAGGAGTGAATTATTTAGTGGCTTAAGCTGTAATCCTGTGCACAGTTGCCTGCACAGAGAGTAACCCTCAATGAAAAGTTCACCCAAGCAAGCATACATACACTGTATTGTGAAGCATTTTCAGTGGCATTTTAACTCCCCCCTTCTTTATGCAATGATTCTTTATGTCAGTGTTTTCTATTACCATGCAATCCTCTAGAAAGGTGATAGATTAAGTTGAATTAAAAATCTTAGGATGTGCTGCCAAATAGTAATATGAATGAGTTTGCCTATTAGGAGGAATTATAAACAAAGATTTTGCCTAGGAAAATAATAAAAAGAATACACGTACCTCAGTATTCTCTCTCAGTTGTAACACACTAGCTTCCCCATTATTCTCTGTGTCATTTATATTTCAAAGGCAAGTCCAGGGTTGAGTCATGGCAACAGGACTTCTTTTTTGCAGGATCAAAGAAAGAGGTCCAATTGCCATGACTCAACACCCAGACAACCTCACCTGGACAACTGAGAGTCTCCATGGACATGTTCAAAGGCAGGTGGTTCCATTTTGATTGTGCTTTGGATCATTTAGGCAATCCGTTCTCACCTCATTGGGCGTAATGGGCTCACTCTTCAGAATGATCAAATTTTGTGAGCTCTGCCCACTCTGTCCTGTCAGATGTCTCTCGGTCATCCCAGCCGGGTGATGGATTCCTGCCGGACCCCCAGTGTTGTAGAACATGAAAGTGTCACTTCCGGAGCCATCCGTCAGACAGGCTTTATAGCAGTAAGTCTTGGAGAGAGATCCATTGCCCCGGACTTCAAGGAAATGGGGCTGAACTTTTAAGCCAGATGACCTTCTGGCATCATCAAGAGTGTGGCTTGCCTGCTTGTACATCTCAGCCGGGCATCTTTCTCTGGGGGTTCCGCAGAATCCCCCACAGCAGAAATGGCGGTGCATGCTGTATTTGTGGCACCTGATCACAGCAAGGACAATGACTGTCAAGAGAAAGACAAATGAGACCGAGGTGAGAGCCACAATGAGGTACAGGGTTATTTCTGAGTAATTTCGGGAATTCTTTACGTGCCTACGGGTGTCAGGAACAGTTCTGGACACCCTGTCCACCACCACAATATTGATAGACACAGAGGAAGACTGGGGTGGCTCTCCATTGTCTCTCACCACGACAGTCAGGGCAAGGGTTGGCATAACATCTTCCCCCAGTTTCCGAGTCGTCCTAACTTCTCCGCTGTGCACCTCTACCCTGAAAAGGTCTGGAGCTGAGGTCTGGGCCAGGTGGAAGAACAGCCATGCATTTTGCCCCGAGTCTGCGTCAACGGCGATGACTTTGGTGACCAAGTATCCTGCACCCGCTGAGCGGGGGATCATCTCCATGGCTTCCGAGCTATTGATGGGGGTAGGGTACAGAATCTGAGGGGCGTGGTCATTCTGATCCACCACATAGATATGCACGGAGACGGTGCTGCTGAGAGGGGGCATCCCGGCATCTCGGGCTTGCACAACAACTCGAAACTCCCTCAGCTTTTCATAGTCAAAGGAGCGAACGGCGTAAAGGCTGCCAGTGTCGGACTTAATGGAGACATAGGAAGCCACTGGTAGCCCTTGGATCTCTCCATTCAGCAGGGAGTAGGAAAGGTCAGCATTTTCATCGGCATCCAGATCAATGGCCTTAGCGGTGCAGAGAGAAGCCCCCAGATCATTGTTCTCTGGGATGTAAACAGAGTAAGTAGACTCTTCGAACTGTGGCGGGTTGTCATTGATATCAGAGATATTCACCTGGATGACTTTGTGGGAGGACAAGGGTGGGATCCCAGCATCTGTAGCGGTGACGGTAACGTTGTAGCTTGAAGTCCTTTCACGGTCCAGGAGCCCCTGAGTAACCAGGGTGTAAGAGTTCTTGAAGGAATTAAGTTTGAAAGGGAGGTTGGCAGGGATGCTCAAGCTGACTTGCCTGTTGGGGCCAGAGTCTTGGTCCGTGACGCTCATCAAGGCCACCACAGTGTCAGGCTGGGCGTCCTCCGGGACCGGGCTGTAGAGGGTAGTCAGCACCACCTCGGGAGCATGATCGTTGGCATCCAGGATGTTGACTAGCACCTTGCAGTGCCCGGCCATGGGAACAGCCCCCTGATCAGTGGCTTGCACAAAGATCTCATAGGCGGAGGCTTCCTCGTAGTCCAAGGTGCCGTTGACTCTCACCTCTCCGGATGCCGGGTCCACACTAAAGAGCTGGCGGACCTTCTGGGGAGTGTAGCTGCTGAAAGAATAGATCAGGTCCCCATTGGAGCCCTCGTCCGGATCGGAGGCGTTGAGTTTCACCACCAGGGTGCCTGGGGCATCGTTTTCCACCAGGGTGGCCGCATAGGTGCTGCGGTCGAACTCGGGGGGATTGTCATTGGTGTCCAGGACCTGCACGGAAATGTGGGCAGTGGCAGACTTGGGAGGGTGGCCCCCATCGAGGGCGGTGAGCACTAGCTGTTGGTCGGCACAGTGCTCCCGGTCCAGAGGCTGGAGCAACACCAGCTCCAGAAGTTTGCTCCCCCGCTCGAAATCCTGGAGGTCCAGCCCGAAGTGCTCGCTGGGGCTGAGGCGGTAGCTCCGCAAGGAGTTCGAGCCCACGTCAGGGTCCTCGGCGCCTTCGATGGGGAAGCGGGATCCCGGCAGGGCGGATTCGCTGATCTCCAGCCGATACTCGGTCTGGAGGAAACGGGGCGCGTTGTCGTTGATGTCCAGCACCTCCACCTCCACGTCGTGCACTTCCACGGGCTGCTCGATCACCAGCTCCAAGCTGAGGAAGCACGAGGGGCTCCCCTCGCACAGCGCCTCTCGGTCCATGCGCTCCTTCACCAGCAGCAGCCCGCGGGACGCCTCCAGCGATAAGTACGCCCGGCCGCTGCCCGAAGTCAGCCGGGCCCCCCTCGCCTCCAGGCGCCGGGGATCCAGGGCCAGATCGTCGGCCACGGCGCCCACCACGGCGCCTCGCGGCAGCTCCTCTTGCACCGCGTAGCGCAGCTGCGCGCTCACGGGGCCCGTGGTCAGCAGCAGCAGCAGCAGCAAGAAGAAGCCCAAAGCCTCTGCCCCGCGGCGCCTCCAGGCAGCGGGCTGGCTCATGGCAAGCAGGGGAAGAGAGACCCCCGGAGCTGCTGCCCCCTCCGGCGGCGAGCGCTCTCTCGGGCTCCCAGCGCCACCAGCAGCGCGGAGGCTCAGGCAAACGGTTCCCGGGCGGGCCCGCCGGTCTCGGGCGCCGCCACTGCCGCCGCGGCTCCTGCGCGCCTCCTCATGTCGCCCCGTCGCCAGGTCTGGCCCCCGCGGCGTTGGCGGCGGCGGCGACCTCTCCTTTTCCTTTTCTGGGGAGGGCCCCGCGGCTGCTCTCCGCCTCCTCTTCCTTCCTGCGAGGCTGACGCGGCCGCCTCTGCCGGGCGTGCGCAGGCTGGGAGGGGCGCGCCCGGCTGGGGACTGGCTCCCTTTCAGCACCAGACCCGCGGACAGCGACCTAGAGGGGAGCCGGCGGGCAGCCAAGAGCCGCCACCGGCCAGGAAGGCAGGCAGGCAGACAGGCAGGCAGCGCGGCCAGGAGGCGGGCAAGGGTCGTGCGTAGGGCGGGACCGGGAGACCGGCAGACCGACCGCCCCAGCCCCTCACCTAGCCACCCAGCCAGCTCTCCGCAGGAAAGGCTGGACAGGATCCAGCCCGGTCGCGCTCCCCTCCCGCTGAAACATCTGTAGCTGCCCCTTCTGCATCGCCAGAGGAGCCGGTGCGCCTGCAGTAATGGAAGCCCTACGCCGGTCTCTGGAGAAAGGCCTTCCTTGCCAGCTTGGGGGAGAAAGCTTTGAACGACAAAGGCCGGCGCCTGACATTTCGGAAGACGAGGAAGAGAAGGGCTGGGGGTTCTTCTTCCCTCACAAGGTTTCTGGCCCCTCCGCTTCCACCCAGTCAGCGATTGCGAGCCAAGTGCCAGAAGAACGTGAACCAAGGCCTGCGGACGCTGCTTTCCCCAAACGCCATCTCTCCCTGTTGCTAACCAACTTGAAATGGGGCCAAGGAGGGCGTAGGGCCATGGGCTTATCTTTTTAAAGAGATGCCAGATCCACAAGGCTCCTTGATGAATAAGAAAAATGCTAGATTTTAAAAAATAAAGCTCAGCACCCACTGTCAGATGCCTGGGTGAAGGCCTCACTCCAATGCAAAAGTTGTACCTATCCAGTACTACTCAGGCTTGCCAAGGAGGCAAGTCCCTCAGCCATGGCAACGATCCTGTAAAACCTCTCTGAAGGTTCTTGGTATCCACAAAAGAGATCTGGATGGTGCTGTTCGTGTTGATTTCCATGCAGGGTAAATTCCCCATGGCTTTCCCTCACAGTACTTTTACAGTCTGAAATCCACCTCCCCTGCTTTTCCTTTCTCTAACTCTTCAAGACACGACAGCTCAGCTTTTGGACATCCTGCTGCTTGTCAACGGTTTGCTGTGCCAAGAACTGTATTTGTACACTGGTGCAACTATGACTGTAGCTCAGTGTTACGCTGCCAGCTTTGTGGGTTGTAATGAGACACCCCAACCTGGGACCAGCAGACAACTACATACAACTTTCTATTTGTGTATGGTGGCCCACAGTTGCCTGGACAAACTAATTTATTTATTTAATGGTTGTTGTTTTTAAAATATGGCCTCACTAGTGCAAGGCATTATTCTGTGTGGTTCACAGTCAATAAAAATCAAGCCAAAATGACAATCAGCAAATCATCTATTTTTATTTGTTTGTTTGTTTGTTTGTTTTGAATATGTTTACCTTGCTTTTCTCCTTGGAAAAGATCCCAAGTGAGGAGGAGGAGGAGGTGGGCAGGGTGTGAAGACAAATTCATCTACGGTTTTATATCTGATTGGGGGTGCAAAAAAGAGAAGTAGTCCCCCAAATCTGGCAGGTTACAATTTAAAGCTGATGGCATATCTTTGACTTCCTGAACCAAAAGTTGTACTGGCCCATACATTTTGTTTACTTTGAAATTATATCCCAATGATTAAAAAACCAAAAGCTATATAAAACTGGGAGTTGTGGCATTTCAGTCATAATGAATTTAAAGGTGGAGCGAAATTTGATAGTTAGTCCCAAGTAGATTAGACTCAGTAAATGAGTGTGAGTCCCAAGTAGATTAGACTCAGTAAATGAGTATGACCTATAAAGCCAACATTTACGTGGGTCCCATTGATTTAATGGCTGCCCCCGAGCAGTGGCTAACAGAATCAACAGAAGAAAAATAACACAAAGAGGAAAGTAATTACCATTCAAAACTTGGAATTTATGCCACATTTGTCACATGGCTAAGCTATGAGACCCACTCACTTCTGGCCATTTTCTGCACCTTCTACATCTATCATGTAGGAAATGAAGATCAACCCTTACATGTTGTGGGTGTTAAACTTTCACAGAGTTACTATGCAAGGAGAAGTTGCATGCTTTTGTAGTGTCCCTTTTTTGATGCAGTTTTCACAAGACTGGTCAGCCACAGTGTCCAGGATGTAATCTTTACGACTGAAGTTTAGGGTGTTAGGACTGAAGATTGAATGTATTTAATTTTTCACATAGAAAACCAGTGCATTGAGGAGATAAAACTAGCTTTTCTTTGACATTTACTTTTCTACATGCAGGTATTTGTTGTTGTTTTCTGCTAAGGAACATTCAGCAATATCAGACTCCATTTTCACATAGAAGCTATGCAGTTAAGGTTTATCATCTATGAGGGGAAAATCAGAACTAGGTTTATATTTTCTCCCTGTGAAATCCAAAATGACCCAGAAAATTTCATTCTAGTCAGCATCAAATATTATTTATTGTCAGGAGGTTTGTTTCCATTTCTTGTTTTGGCATGCCACCTTGTAAGATGTTCATTAAATAGTGCCTAAATAAATAAAAATATAAAATTCTGGACTAGAACAAGGCTCATAAAATAATAAACACCAGGGACTTGCCTTGAACTGTATGGAATTTTACTGCTGATAACTTCCTCATAAAGCTTCTGGTTCTCCCCCTTTCTAAATATAAGTCTAAGCTTCTCTCTTGAGCTGGTTTGTATTCTTTGTTCTGCATCAGACATTTTGTTTCATGCTTCAATCCCCTTTTATGCTGGACTGGATTGTTTACACACATTACTTCCTTGCTTGAAGATTTCGGCACATCAGTTTATTGCACAGGTGGTTCTTCTTTACACTGATCATTTGTTCTGATCTGTTCCCTGTGCCATGTTTCAGTTCAAATCTCATTGCACTGGTGATGTAACTTACAGTCATCCAGTGCTTGTAAGTGTGTTACGTTTGTATTTGTGCATGTCTCAGTGCAAGCATACAGATACAAATGCACCAGACAACCTGGATGAAGGCCTGTTTGCTAATATGCAATGGACAGAACCTTGTTGGCAAAAATATACACCAGTGTAGCCTGGCTCAGATGCTGGAAAATCTTAATTTAAACTAATGCAAAGATTCCTATTCCAGCCCATTCACCCACATCCCTTTCAGGCTCTGAATCTTCCTAGTCTCCTTTTGTCTTAAGGAGTACAGTGGTACCTTGCATAAAGGAATTAATGCATTCCAAATGAAATTATGTTAAACAAATTTTCCTTTATACAAATTTCCCATAGGAATGCATTGAAAACAGAGTAATCCCTAATCGCGACCATTTTTATGTTGTATGGATTCGCCCCATAGGTGATTCTGTTAAGCAAATTTCCCCTATCTCCAGAATTTTTTATGTTGTACAGATTTTATGTTATATAAACCATTTGTTATACAAGGGCCCACTGCATTCCATTATTCTAAGTTTTAAAAAAAATTCAGCACCTGAGCCAGGTTATGCTGGGGTAAATTTATGCCACTGGGATTTTGCCCTATAAGCCATTTGAATTTAAGTTACAGTTAATTTAAGCATTGTTTATAAAAATGAGGATTTTGGACTTAGCTTAGGTGCCACTAAGCTAGATTAAGAACAAGATGAGAGGGCAATAGAATTTAAACTACTGTCATCAAGGTTTAAATGTCACTGAGGTGGAAAAACTATACTGTTACCTGTGTTCTTCTGCATCCATCTCCTGAGTACACAGGACTAGGTCTTCCTCAAAGTAACAATAATAGCTACTCTGCTCACCCACCAAAAACAAGCATGTCAGAAGAGGTCAGGGTTAAATCTTTTGCCTCTAGCCTTTAGTTTTTCATGCAGATCGATCTTTAGAAGGGAGGCGCATCCCCTCAATTAAGTCCCCAAAGAGCAATCTGAAAAGGTCAGCTCACATATACTACTATATTGACCCTTTTGAGTGAGAATTAAATGCTAGTGCTCTCTCTCTCCCTTTCTCTCTCTCAAATACAACCCCCTATCATGCTCAGCAAATCTAATGCTCCTGACACATATTCTGACTGTGCGCGGGACAAAAATGTGGACAAACTAATTGGAGTTGATCGTAGACAAGACATGGTAATGACAGCTGGCAGAGGAGATAACAACACTCGTTAGGAGGGATCTTCAAGCCTTGCCCCCTCCTAGGTCACATAAGGCCATAGCTACAGAGTGCTCCCAGATTTATCAGAGCAGTAACAATGGCCCACTTCCTGAATGAAAACAAAATAGCTGTCCCTAGAATTTTTGGAAGTCTGTTTCTTTAATAACATAGCCCAGAAGGAACCTGAGCATTTGTCAAGTTAAAATTACATTTATTTGAATTTGGGGGTGCTGGGGGGCTAACGTTTAGTGAGCAAGGTGAAGATGACATAGGCAAGTGCCTGTTCTATGATCTATAACATCTGTATGTTACAGGCTATTACAACCTGTCTGTTGATTTGCCTCGTGTTTTGAGCCTTACTGAGGCATGGGAGTAAATGTTATAAAATATGGTGAACATGTCTGGATTGTCAGCCACCCTACTGAGAAGTTATTTCCTATCTACAGATCAGCATCAAAATGACTTCAATCCCTTGAGTCCTATTTTTCTTAAGGAGTTTCACCATTGTGAATATTTTCCATTCCATTCCCTGCTATATTTTAAAGGCATCTCTCACATGAAAATATTATGCATAATGCAAGTAGAGCAAAGTGGAAAACAATCCATGCATCCTCATCAAGAGACACCTACTAAGTACTAGTGCCTTGGAAGCATTAAGGATCACAATGATGCATATCAAGGTACATGGAGGGAAGCAGGTTAATCAAACAATATGCATTGTTTTCCACCTCTTAGTTTCGAGACATAACCTGCACTGAAAATGAGGAGCCAGACTTACTTGAAGCACCCCAGCTGTTGCCAGAGTGGGAGCCCCAGGCTGGGGACACAGCAAGAAGGGACCCGAGCTGCCTCCAGAGCACATGGGAGGCCAGGAGGATGGAAGGGGACCCCTGACCACCCACGCAACATCCTACAAGTCAGCAGGGAAGGATTTCCCCCTGACAGCCTTTCCCTGGCCAGCAGGAAAACCTGAAATCCACTACGGGCAGGCATATTGGAGGACAGAAGACAGGAGCCAAGGGATGCCCTGTTCTTGTGGCTGGGGGTGCTGGGGTGGGATACGCATTATACTGAAGACAGCAACAAGCAGGCGCCTGCTCGCCCATGTTGCGAAAGGATCCCCATACAGGAATCTGGAGCAGGGCTTCGGTCTGGCCCAGCTCAGGGGCTCATTGGTATGGCCTGCTATCAGGTGGAAGGGAGTCGTTGAGTGCCAAACACCCATGTGGACTCTAGAGAACCGCTGCTCTTGGTGCAACCCCCGAATGGCTGATGAAAAGGTCAGTGGGTCATACTGAGGGGCCTCTGGGTCTCTCCGTGAATGGGATTCCATTCCCAATGTTGACCCTGGACTACTGCTACAGTCGCCAATAAAGCTACCGTGTGTTGTCGGCTTCACATTTCAGGATAGCTGGCCCGGGACACTAGCCAGACAACTACTCAGTGCTAGGCCAGCAGCTGATGTTGGACAGTAGCCTCTGGCTGTGTCCATTACAGGCTATCAAGAATCCTCCTCAAGGGCACCATCATTAAATGCTTAATTGTACTGCCAATCGATACTTTGCCTCCTCGTTCTGCTACTCTGCTTACTTTACATATATATATATATTTAAAAAAAAAACATAACACTCTCCACTTCCAGAAGAGTATAGCCAGAGAAATATAGGTCGTGAGCCCATATGCCAATCATCCTCCCGTTGGCCTTCTTTGAGCCAAAATGAAACTAGGCTTTTCAACTGTTTCCATGGAGAAGCAAATTTATTTCTCCCAGAGATAAAATTTAAGGCCTCTTTGTACAGAAATCTTCAAAGCTACGTGACAGCTCTTTGTTATTAGTGTATATTACTTAGAATGGAGGGTGGGGTTAGTTGCTCTGAAATTTTTGGGTACAAAATTTCAGCACCCACAGTATTGCTACTGTGGAAGATGAAATTTTTCTCATCAGTGAGCAGGGATATCAAAAAGAAAAAGAAAATCCTACAGTGGATTAGATTACAGGCATCATCATAAAAGTAGACAGAGCAATCCTGGGTGAATGTTGTGACCTTGCATCTCTTGTCTCTGCTGCCCTGCATTTCTCCAGCAGACATGCAACCACGGCTGGTTTCTACTCCCACCGCTGCCTATAAATCAAATTGTATTCTTAACCTGAGGACAAAATTAAAGTACTTCAGTTGATGTGGGGGATTTGTCCAAGCAGAGCCCAGAGTTCACTACTCGAATGTGTATAAGGATTATTACCTTCTACAATGGGCTCAGTTTGGACGTGGTCTGCAAACCCTGTTTTCTCGGCTGGACTGCAGTGGACCTGTCCCTTGCTTCTGAGTCTTAGTGCCTGTTGGAAATACCAAAGACTGTCCAGGAGTGTCCAAAGAGCTGGTGGGGCTTAACAACATCTGCTATTCCACCACAATAATAGCAATGCTCCATCACATCAATGGAAGTTTGCAGGGACCCTCTTTTGGGATTTTCCAAGTATAAAGTACCCAGAAGTACTCCGAGGGTATTCAGGGCCTAGGTTTTGCCATGTTTTGGTGTCACCCTTAAACTACAAGGATGATACAGTATATCTTCAAAATTAGTGCAGTGGAGTATGCTGCAAAATACTGTTGATCGTATGTACTTCTGAATTTCTGATATATACTGTACGTGCTGTTGTTTTATGCAGCAGAAAAGGCTGCAGCTCTGGGGCTACGGATGTTCCTATGAATGCCCTTTCTGCTTGCAGTTTTCCTCTTAGTTCTTTTTTCTTTCTAAAATTCACATTCACTTTTCTACTCTGTCTCTTTCTCTGGATCTTAGTTCCTGCACCACCATGCTTATGTGATCCCCACCTTATGACTTTATGAGAACAGGCTGCTAAGGTGAGTTGCAGTCTAAACTGGCACCTGGTGAGCCTGATGAGCACAGGAGGGCAGAGTAAACTATGCCAGCTTACCAAGCTGATGGGAAAACAAATGACCAACCCTCAGTTCTGCTCCTTCCTCTGGAGATGTTAATCCTCCTGGCGATCCAGCAAAGGAAGCAAACACCATTGGACATTCATATACTCAATAATAATTACGTGAGTTGTTAATGACTTAGCATGTAACCTTGAGCATCTATCATTGTGCTTTGGATTACTGTATCACACAAAAGTAGTGTTGGGGGAATGTGCCATCTTAGAAGAAATGTGTAGAGGGGTTTTCAAGCAGGGACAGGTGAGAAACCAAATCAAGACCCTAACCCTGTGAATAAGCAAGGGTGTGGAAATGTAAATAACAGCCAAGAGCATCTTTGAAAGGTAAACACAAGGACACAAAAAAGCCTTTTCTCTTACTTTAGCAAAAGTAGAGAAACCGTAGCTCCTACTCAATAAACAGGCTAAATTACCAGGGGTTTAATCAATTATTTAAATCTGCCCAAACTTTTAGATGAACAAGCTGAACCACAGTAATGAGGCTCACCAAGGTCGGGAGGAGGAAGTTACAGTGGAACAAAAAAAGGTGTATCTTAATGTACACCAAACGTATACTGTACGCTTTAGAGCACAAGAGAGAACTCTGGTGGATTAGACAAAAGACTCACTGAGGAATCCATGTTGTGTCATTTACTTGGGGATAATCCCCAATGAACCCAATGAGTTTTCCTTCAGGGAAGACATTTAGAAGATTGTGTTGGTATTTCAATTTTCTCTTTCAACACAATGAACAGCCCGATATCTCTAAGAAGCCCATGAAATCTGACAAAAAGGCACCTCCTCCTACCACGTGCAATTCTGTTGTTCACCAGTTGACTATCTAGCAGGGCTAACGGCCACCAACCTAACTATCCTACATGTCTCGGTAGACCTTGGAAAGTTGTACACAATAAAGTGGCTGACAAATACTCATCCTCCTCTGCCGCAGTATCATTTAATTTTATTGCTTTTTCATATAAATTATGCTTAAAAGGGGAATCCACTCCTACAGTGTACTTCCACAGTGGCCAAACAGGTTGCTGGGTAATATACAAACTGAGTTTAAAGGTGTGCAGAGATAGCCTCAATCTGAATACAGAGCATACAAAGATCAGTTTCCCGATTTATACAAGCCTCTTATGCTAATGACCACAATCACAACTTGCGGGGATGAATTCTGTATGTTAATTGCACATTGTGTACAGAACTACTGTACTACTTTTGTATGCCGGAGCCCAACTCTAAGTGAATTCTGTTGGGTAACCATGCAATCTAATGCTCAAAAAGAAGATGGTGTACCTGACTCATAATTTCATAAACCTCTGCTCTAGCCCACTGGCAGACCATTGAAAAATCACTGAAGAAATCACTAGGAGGGGGGGTGCTAGGAGACCCCAGGCTCCTTTATTTTGAGCAAACTAGGACAGCAATTGGACAGAACAAGGGTATGTCAGGCCCCAAATGTTGGATGTCTGTCCCCTTACTTATGGTCCCAGGTCATCTATGTGCTAGCTTTTCTAACTCCTAGATTGTTTTTGTTTGTTTTTTCCTACTGTTTTGTTTTATAAAGTTTGAATCGGGTGGATACATGATTTGCAAACAGCTAAGGGGAACAAGGGCATCTCTTGGATAGTTTTTCATACTTTGGGTGCAATGTGACACACAACCAACACTCCACACTCTCTCCACCCTATGGCCTGTTCTAGTCCAGGGTTCCTAATGTACCCACTGAGGATTGGATCTAAGACATGGGATGTATTCACATACCAAGCAATATACCAATTAATTGCCCAGAAATTAAACTTTTGGCTGTCCTTTTATCAAGGCCCTAGTGTTTTTAGGTTCTGAACATCACCTTTCAAAAATTAGTCAAGAGTACAGTAATCCAATACATTGGTTTTGTTCCTGAGTTTGCAGAAAGTTTCATTTCCTTTGTCCCCACCAATGTCATTGGTGTATCAGCTTTAAAACACAGAGGCGGTGCTTGACTGTCAAGTTTGATTAATTTGTTAGTGGAGAAATATTTCAGAGGGAAAACCAGGAAGCAAGATTGGAATAAAGCCCATAAGTGGAATACTTTACGACAAAAACTACAAGCAAAGGTAAACATAGGAGCTCTTCTCCTAAAAGGCACAATGGGGGAACCGAGGTCCCGATCGCTAGCTCTGCATCCAGATGCTTTGAACGCACAGCCCTAATCTTCAGGACAGCCTAGATGCCCTAAGCACATCCGATCTCGCCTGATTTCGGAAGCTAAGCAGGGTTGGCCCTGGTTAGTACTTGGATGGGAGACCACCAGGGAATACCAGGTGCTGTAGGTGCCTGGAGTAGGAACTGGCAAGCCACTCCAGTATTCCTGCCAAGAAAACCTCATGGACCTGGAGTCACGAAGAGTTGGTCATGACTGTAACAACACAACACAACACACACACACACACACACACACACACACACACACAAATCTTCAGGATTGCTTGGGGGCAAGAGGCAGGTTTATCACCTGCTCAGTGATGCCCATAGGTAGAGGGGTTTATCTTTTCCCTAATGAGTAAATAGTTGCCAAGTACTCAGACAAGGAAAACAATGCCTGTTTCCTAGAATACACCACTGACAGGAAAGCATACAAAGTGACCAGAGACTTGTGACACACAAATCATTCTGGCCATGCCATTAGTTTAAAAAGCCTACAACTGGACAACAAAGTAAATGAAAAGTGTGTCCATCTACACAAAACCAAGCAACCCTGCTTATATGTGGGCATCAAGGCTTATTTTGTTTTGCAAGATGCCCCCTGCCCCCGATCACCACCAAACTGTGAAAAATAAAAATTAGTACTCATGATCCATGCAGTAATGAAACCTGGGAACACCTGGACTTGTGTCTATAATACGCTGATAGGGAGTGCATCAATATTTTGTTCTGTCAGACAAAAGTGCTTTCACTCCCATTCAAAGGTAAGTTTTGGGAGGAGATCTCTGTCTTATACATTGCAGTGGGAGTAACAAAATACCAGAATAGTCCATGTGTTACCTTGGGAGAAGGATGGGAGGCAAGAGGTCTGGATGGTGATCAAGAGAGAGCAAAGAAGATACCAGCGTGGAGGAATATTAGCAGCTGGAAATACAGCTACAGATGGCAGAAAGAGGCTACACTGAAAATATATTTTCCCCAATGCTGAGGATTCCCCCATGTTAGCACTGATTAGACAAAACAGTTGCTGCAAGGATTGGTGGGTGGTTATATTTGCCTTTTAGCAAAATGGCCCTTGGCACTACCAACATAGCCTCTTGCCTCAGCCTGGCATATATAACCACAGCTTCTGGAATTTCCTAAAAAGCAACAGAGCCGTGGGACATTTTCTGACTCAGGTGCTAGAAAACCTGAAAGGAGTCATTCAGGCTAAATCGTGGAGATGACACAGAAAAGATTAGGAATCTGAGAATGTCTACGCGATGGGCCGTTGAGAGGTGGGCCTTCCTTTCTAAACCCTGGCCAGTCATCTGGAGGAAAAGACTTTTTAAAACATCATAGGTGGAAGGGGTACTACGTGAGAAAATAACATCTGGGACGAATTCAGTACAGAGGCATCATCCCCGCAAAACTAAGCATCTTCAGAAGTTCAGGGGTCCTGTAATCCTTGAAGCCAGGGGAAGAAGGAAGCCCACACATCGGTGTTCGGTGGGTGAGTAGATGCTTTTGGTGTTCTGCATAGAATCCTCCCCTCCTCTTGCTCACCAGAAACAAGGTTTTGATGCAAAATAAGCCAATCCGTGCAGATATGACCAATTTACATAATTCATCCAGGATACAATTCTGATTTCCTTGTCATAGAAAGTGTGCATTGGGGGGGGGGCTTTTTTGTTTGTTTTAAGCTCAGAGCATGTGACATGCTTTCTGCATTCCTATTTCCCACTCCATAGGACACAGAACGAAGAAAATGTCATGACATGTAGTTCAGCTCCCTCTCCCTCTCCTGATAGTCCACGGTTCTATTTTTAGAGGCCTGGCCTGGATTTCAGAGACAAAACACTCCAAGATCACACATTCCGTTTTGGCAAGGCAAACGGAAGCTCCTGCCGTTCACCCCACTGATATTCTTAAAATGCGCAAGATCACAGCACATCTAACATCAAAGAATGGCCGGAATCAAATTAGCACAATTTTGCCACACAAATGCTGCTGCTGTCGTGACCTGTTAGAATTAGTATTTATTTTAATTTAACATAATACTCCCTGTCTCTCCCTTTCGAATTCCAAGAGAAATTGCTGCCAGTGGTCTCACCACTGAATCGAGACTACCCTCAGTAAGATGGTGGTGATTTTTCCAAATTTAATGGCCCCCCTCTCTCTTGTCCCAGGTCTCCCAAGGTTTTCCCCAGGGCAAAAGTGAACCCCCTAAGGAGCCTCATAACCCAAAACAAGGGAGGGGAGGAGGAAGGTTTAAATAAAATTAAATAAAATAAAATATTATCACTATTCATATGACATAGCTGTTCCAACTACATTTTAGCCACTGCTGGATTTTCTTTCATTTACTCTTTCAATCAAACCCACCTGCATTGTGTTCCACCCTTCACAGAGTCATGAAAAGATATCATGGTATAGCAAAGATGAACAAATATTTGCAGACTAATCTAAATATTCACTTAGACGTCCCACTGTTAAAATGTTTTCCCCCAAGCAAGTCCACCTTGAATTGCATCTCTGAAATGTAAGTGTTAATTCCAGCACAGAAAGCTAACGGTCGTGGATGAGCGTCCACAGAAAAGACGCATAGCGAAAAATGGAATAAGTTTTGTATTGATCCAAGCTAATGTTTCCTTTCTACTTCCATAAGTGCCATCACTGCTACCACGGTACTGTTTCCTTATTTATTTATTTCCCACAATATTCACTGCAATGAATGGTTGTAGATGAAGGTACTCAATAATTCATCCCAGAAAACACAGCAGTCTATTTAATCTATTAGAAGACCGCAACCAGTCCTTAGCCTCTTGATTTCATTTCTACTGCATGAAAATCTACGCTACAAGTTGGACAAAATGTGGTCCGACTTGTAGGCTGCAATCCTACTGCTAGATGTTATGCCACATACGGCAGATGATGTCATCGGCTGTGGCAAATTTTGGACATGAAACATTTCTGCCAACTCCCCCGAATGTCCCCAAACTCCCGCCAAATCCCTTTCATTTTGGAGAAGCCACTGAGGGCCTCAAGAAAGAGGGGGAGTCTTCAATACCCAAAACTTGGTTGCCATTGGTAAAGTCATGGCTGCAGATTCCTCCCATCCCCATGCCCCCTAATGGTTTCCCCACAATGGCAGGGATTTTTGTGGAAATCCCTGGACCTTCAGAGGGGACCAGAACATTTTTATTTCCACAGAATTGCCACAGCTGATGACATCACCAGCCTTACACTTTATAATCTACCACAACAGGATTCCAGCCATAAGGTGATTATGTCGCACCATTTCCTAGCATTTCATGCCTCTGTCAGCAACCACCAGTGCTGTTGAGGCACCATGGTGGGGTGCAAGTCTCTGTGATGACAACAGGATATGAGGGAAGTTGATCTAGGTTTGACCAAGCAGGAGGGAGAATGTAGCCTCAGGCTACTCCTAAAGGGCTGCATGCACATTTTTAAATTACTTATGGCTTTGCCCTTAGCCAGTAAACAATTGCACAGTCCAGCCAAGCATAAATGTATTTCCCACTGATTTCAGAGCATGATGTTCCAAATTTCATCCCCTTCAGATGACATTTATGGATGGGGAACTTGAACCCAGTAACATCTGGAAGGTCACCGCTTCCTCACATTTGTTTTAATCGGATAATTATATTAAGTGATTGGAGGGAAAGAAGTGGCAGGCCCCCCCTCCCATGATTCAACTAGTGGCTTTCATTCCAGAGGCAGAGGCATACATTCGCGGGGGTGATAAAATGGGGGGGGGGGGAGAAGCAGAACTCATTCTGCAATATCAGCATCAGCCAAAGCAGCTGTTTTGAACATCTGCTCACAGTCTGTTCTTCACTTTGGTTGACCCAAACCTAGCATTTAAGCAATAAAGTGGGTAAATTTGACACTACGAAGACATCCCACCTTCTAACCATCTTACCTCCTCACCCATTAAACAAATTAATAATCATTCAATGGTTTTTATTTAACGAGCACCCTATATAAGAAAAATACCTATGCCTGAAAAATATACATTTGATTCAAAGGCTTCTGTATCTTTCTGCAACTACTGTATTTTTGCATTTATAAAATGCCCCTATGTATAAGATGTCCACACGTTTCCAACCCAAAATTACGGTTTTGTAACCACATGGTTCCCTCCTTGGCTTGCTTCTGTGTATAAGACAACCCTCAATTTTTTAGTCTAATAATTTTAGACAAAAATATAGTCTTACAGACAGGAAAATACTGTAGTTCTTGCTGTTATACTGCTGCATTAGTAAGCTCATCAGCAACAGAGTGTATCTATGGCAGTGGTGTCTAAACTTTGGCCTTCCAGATGTTTTGGACCACCACTCCCACAGTCTTTTGCCATTGGAAATACAGGCTTGGAATTCTGGGAGTTGGGGTCCAAAACATCAGGAGGGCCGACATTTGATACCACTGATCTATGGTGTACAATAGTATGTGTGTTCTGTACTCTCAAGAAGGAACTGACCAACAGTGGCCCTAAAAGGGCTTTCAAGCTACGTGAGGCATGTGAGGAGTGGTTTTAGCAGTTCTCCTCCCCTAGTGAGCTTTCTATGGCAGGATGGGTATTTAAACCCTGCTCCCCAAAGTCCTAGCCCATCACTCTGTCCATTACACCAAACTGGGAATCTCTTAGTGTACGGATGACTAAACCAGTTCCTTCATTCAGAAACCCCACATGGAATGAAGCTGCTGTTGATGTCCAGGCAACTGTCTAATATAACATCATAAGAAGATAAAAAAGCAGCCTTGCTGGAACAGGCCACAGCCCATCCAGTCCAGCATTCTGTCTCATACAGTGGCTCACCATTGGCTTCAGCATATTCCCAAGCAGATGTCGTCCCCTGCTTACGATTCCTTGCAAATGGCATTGAGAGATATCCTGCCTATCTCTCCAACCCGGAGGTTGTCCTTAATCATCCATAATGATAGCCATCGATACCCTTGTTCTCCATGAACTACAGCATCATAGTGGGGATTCAAACCTGTTCTCCAGAGTCTGACACTCTATCCACTGTGCCATACAGTAGTTTGAGAGAATTAAACTATTGTGGGACCCTCATAGGAATTTGGTGAGGTGAGGTATTTAATTATTTGCCAGTCAATTTTAATGTAATCCTCTACAGTACAGTACAGTACAGTACAGTACAGTACAGTACAGTACAGTACACTACACTACACTACACTACACTACATTACACTACACTAGAGCTCTTCAGCTCAGAATTCTAACTACTGCATTAAACTGCACATCCCAGGATTCCTTAGGATGCAGCAATGACAGTTAAAGTCACATCAAACTGTTTGTAGAATAAATGGAGTCTTAATTTCTTTTAAAGGATCTGAAAAAGACAAGCTGCCATTTCATTGTAGGCATGTTGGTTTGGCAGGAAGTTACACTAGCACAGCTTCCCCACCCACCCACCCCCAAAAAAGTTGGGAACTTGGAATGGGGTGCATTCACAAAGCCCAAGCCACTTTATTCCATGGATATAATTCCATATGTATCTAGGTAATTGTAAATCCCTGTCATCTGAGGGCTGAAAGATCCAACACATTAGATGTCCATGATTAGATCTCCCTAGGTTTATTTTTGAATGGTTGACAGTTGGAAGCATTCCAAACATTAAAAACACAAGTACAATAGAAGGGCTTCATGTGTGTGCTGGGAATGTTGGAAATGGTTTCAAATCCATCAACAAAGCAATTCAGCCTTCTCCAATCTGTGTTCCTTCAAGTGCACTGGACTACTACGCATGTGAGCTCCCAGAATGAGAATTCTGGGACCTAGTGTCCAAACAAAAAAGCACGCATTGGCCTACCTGTTACCTCAACCAGCACGACAAAGTATGGTAACCTCATGTAGAGGCTCTGACCCAACATGTTTAGAAGGCACCAGGCTGAGGAAGTCAGTTTGGCCTAGATTTTTTTTTTTGATGTGTTGAATTCTTATAGTGCTACTTTGTCAGACAGCTCAGAAAGAATGTTAAGGTGGTATAATGCTTTCACCCACTTGCTTTTCCCTTTTACTCATTGCTTTGAAGTTTATAAATATAATTGATAAGTAACTGCATATCAAACAACAAGTCATTGATTCGTCAAAAAGAAAAGCGCTGATACCTAAATTCAGCTACTTGAGCACAGGCATCCCCATTGTATCGTACTCCTGGTGGACATATGCAAGGAAACACCTATAAAGTATCGTTGATAGAAATATTACTGAACTTCTAGGAAACGGGTGGTTGACTTGCATTTTCCATGGACTCTTTTCTCACCAGAATTCCTGTAGTCCACCACTGTGCATAGGAGGTCTACAATAGACTTACACACACAAAATCTAACATTTGTAACAAAAGATAATGCACGTTAAGAATACATGACTTTCTGGATCAGACTCAGCTAGTCTGGTATTGTTTACATGCATTCCAGAAATCACAAAGGCCCACAACCTACCTCTGGCCCAACTTTATTCTTGAAGGTAGTGGTTCACAGTTACCAAAAGTAATTTTGAATTTGGTTTTCTGAAACATTCTGAAGCAATTTCACTAAGTAAAATGAATTAAATTAAAAATATTTCAGATCCACTTCTTAACACCTATATGCATTTCTGTTCATAAAATGGCACAATACATCACAATTTTAATTTAAAATAAAACAAGATACAGGATTTAAATCTATCTTTTTAAATAAAAGAGATGAAATCAAGTATAATGGTGACAATTCAAAGTAAAATAAATGCGTGAACCAAATTTTTAATTGGCTAAAACAATCTCCCTGTAACTAAGAGCTGGTCTTATAGTTCACCTAATTAAAGGAATATGAGAAGAGCCCTGCTGGATCTTACCAAGGATACATCAGCATCCTACTTCCAAGAAAGATTACAGTAATGGGGAATCAATATGATCTATTGGTTGGATTACAACTGAGCAGACTTTATTCATACGTCTACCATGAAATCCACAACATGATCATTGGTCAGTCACACATTCTCTTAGCTAGATTTACCTCACAGGAGTGTTACATGGATAAACTGGGGAGGAGAGCTCTAGACTCAGTGAAGGATAATGCGAATATAAATGTAACAAATAAATATTAGTAATAGATTAGTTATAAATGCCAAACACCCAAGACTTGCAAAATGCAAACGGAACAACCATCTCAATTATTTTCCACACCCAGTCACTGGCATTCCTCTGAATGTCTCACCTGCACATTTCTCTTTAGTGGCCAAAGTTAATACAGTGGTCCCCCGCCCTTTCATGGTTCATATACTGCGGTTCCGGTATATTGCTAGTCTGCAGTGTATGCAAAAAGGCCCCCTGGGGTAAGGAGGAAAGGCCTTCCCAGGTCTGTCAGAGGCCCCAAAAGTGCTTCCCCGCAAACTGGAAGCGACTTCCAGTAAACCAGAAGTGAACTCCAGATCACAAGAAAGCACTTTTGAGGCCTTTGGGGGACTGGAAAAGCCCCAGAATTCCTAGCCCAGGCCTGTTTAGGGCAGCGCCAGGCCTGGGGTAAGTACAAGAGTCGCCACAGAGTCCACCCAGTCCCAAGCTGATCCAGCATCCGCATATTGGAGATTTTTCAATTATTGCGGGTCAGGTTGGGTCCCTGACCCCTGCGATAGATGGGGGTTCACTGTAGTTGTTTACAGGCCTATCCTCCATAAACGTACCTAACACCTTTCTAATAAAAACATCTGAGTCACAGACCAAAACCACATAATTCTACAAATTAAGTACAAGTGACATGAAGCTATTTCTTTCTGGTCAGTCCTGCATCTACAGTCTAGTGTTAACTCTGAAGTCTAACATTATGAGGTAGAAAAAAAAATATGAGAAGCAAATATGTTCTGTTTGTTCGGTATGTATCATCCTTTTATTCCAGTGGTGGCGAACCTCCGGCACTCCAGATGTTTCAGACCACAACTCCCAGAATTCCTAGCCTAGACTGCCAATTACAAAGGACTGTGGGAGTTGTGGTCCAAAACAACTGGAGTGCCAAAGGTTCACCACCACTGTTTCCGTCGCGGTTCACCCCCTTCACACACACACATGCTTAACCAAACTGGTGGGTGTCAAGACATCTATCCATCCCTTTCTTCTTTAAATCACTTCTTTACTCTCCTATTTTGAATCAAATGCTATATAATTGGGGCATACGGACATACAGTATACCGAATTTTTGCTATATACCTCCCTGTCATGACCAAGACAAGCGTCGCTTAGAAAGAAACACTTACCACCAGAATGGCATTAAAGTGGTCACTCTTCACCTTCTGCACTTGAATGCAAGATGCTGGCACTTGTAACAATCCTGCCCCCTTGGAAAGGTTCCCGGCATCTCCATTGGGCATCAAGTTGTTATTGCTAGGCCCAACCCCCAAGGCCGCCCGGTACAGATAAGTGTGCGTCAGTTTCCCCATTCCTGCCACCTCAACCATCTCTGGTGTGAAATGGGAGCTCGGGAGCATGCGGACATTGTAGCGATACTTCTCGTAGTCATCTGCGGGGCAGCAACAGCACCCGCGGGAAGGGCTAGTCCTACAGTGGAAAAGCCGAACGGCAAGCAGGAAGATGAGAAACCCAAGGAAGACAACAGAAAGGCAGGCCAGACCGATGATCAAGTAGAAGTTCAACTTGGACAGCTGCTGCCCGCGTGCTTCCAAGCTGTCGTCAAAGTCCGGGAGTGCCTGAGGGAGAGAATCAGCCAGCAGGATGCCCAACGTCACGGAGGAGGAGAGAGGGGGCTCCCCGCTGTCCTTCACCATGACCACCACTTTATGCTTGATGGGGTCGCTAGACCTCATGGAGCGACTAGTCCTGAGCTCTCCAGCATTGGGCGAAACCCGAAACAGGCTGGTGTCGGAAGACTGCAAGAGGTGGTAAGAAAGCCAAGCATTCTGCCCACTGTCCGGGTCATGGGCCACCACCTTGGTGACGAGGTAGTCGGCATCTGCCAGGCGGGGCACAATTTCAATGGCCATTGAGCCATTCCTCACCCCTGGGTACAAAATGATGGGTGCATTGTCATTCTGATCTAGAATGGTAATGCTGACAATAAAAGCAGAAGCCAGGGGTGGGGAGCCATTGTCCTTGGCCTCCACCTGGAAGTGGAAGGTCTGAAGTTGCTCAAAGTCAAAAGAGCCCTTTGCATAAACAACGCCGCTGTTGGCGTCAATGGCCAAATAGCTGGACAAGGAGCTGCCTTGAATGTCAATGTCCCTGAGAAAATAAGAGACCCAACCGTTTTCGGCCAGGTCTGGGTCGGTGGCTGACACCTGGAAAAGGGACACCCCAGGCCTGTTGTTCTCTGTCACAGAGACTTCCCGCATCTGGTTGAGGAACCTGGGGGGATTGTCGTTCACATCGGCAATTTGGACCCACAGTGTCTTCTGAGTGGCAATGGGAGGGGAGCCCAGGTCAGAGGCAGTGACCGTGATGTTGTACTCGCTGACCCGCTCCCGGTCTAGAAGGCCGCTGGTGACCAAGCTGTAGTAGCTGTCGAAGGAGGACTTCAGCTGGAAGGGAATGTTGGTGGGGATCTGGCAAATGACCTTCCCGTTCTCGCCTGGGTCTTCGTCTGTGACGCTCAGGAGGGCGATCACCGTGCCCAGGGAGGAATCCTCTGGGATGGGGCTGGAGAGAGAGGTGACGGTGATCTCCGGGGCATTGTTGTTCACATCCGTGACCTCCACCAGCAACTTGGCCAGGCTGGACATCCCAAAGACCCCTTTATCTCGCGCCTCGACGAACATCTCCAGCAGGGGCTTCTGGACGTTCAAAGCCCCGTTGACCTTGACCTCCCCTGTCTGGGGGTCGATGCGGAAGATCTTCTGGAGCTGAGCGGGCGTGCTGTTGCTGAAGGAGTAGCGGACCTCGCCGTTCTGGCCTTCATCTAAGTCCGTGGCGTGCACCCGGATGACCAGGGTGCCGTCTGGAGAATTCTCCGAGACGCTGGCCCGGTAGACGGAGTGCTCAAAAGCGGGGGCGTTGTCGTTGGTGTCGAGGACGGTGACCACGACCTGGGCGTCTCCGGACCTCTGGGGGCTCCCTCCATCTCTGGCGGTGAGGACAAGCCGGTGCGTGGCTTGCTGCTCCCGATCCAAGGGTGTTTCCAGCACCAGCTCCGGGTAGCGGCTGCCGTCGCCGCGCGTCTGCATCTCCAGGCGGAAATGCTGGTTGGAGCTGAGCGTGTAGCTTTGGACGCCGTTGATGCCTTCGTCGGGATCCTGGGCGTTGGGCAGGGTGAAGCGAGCCCCCGGGGCCAGGAACTCGGCCACGTTCAAGTGGTACTCCCGGAGCGGGAAGGTGGGGGCGTTGTCGTTCACGTCCAAGATCTTGAACTGCATTTTGTACAGCTCCAGCGGGTTTTCCAGCACCAGCTCGTAACTCAGCGTGCAGGCGGGTTTGAGCGCACAGATCTGCTCCCGGTCGACGGGCTCGAGAACAGACAAAGCGCCGGTGCTGGCATCGAGGCTAAAATATTGCTTGCTTGAGCCGGAGATCATGCGGGATTTCCGGGAGGGGAGGGTAGCCGCATCGAGGCTCAGATCCTTCGCCAGGTTCCCGACAGGCGCGCCGCTCGCCGTTTCTTCGGGGATGGAGTATTCTACTTGCCCATGCACGGTATAGAAAACAAGGCAGCACACCATTACATGGACCCGCATTCTTCTTTCCCTGGCTTCCTCCGGCTCAGCTCCCTGCAGATCGAGTCAATGGTAACATAATCCCGATGTCCGCGCCGAAGGGAGGCTAAATAAACGGGCGGGGAGAGCACCCGCGCTTCCAGGTGCCGGCCGAAGTCATGGCTCCTCGCCGCCGCCGCCGCCCGCTTCTCTTGTGCTGAGCCAGCGACGAGCGCCGGTGCTTGGCGAAGGCAGCGGCTGCCTTTGGCTCCGTCTGAGATCATGTGGATAAAAGGGAAAGCGCTCCTCCGGTGACACGCGCCCGGGCCGGGCTCTGCCGCACAGCGCCGCCTAGGGGCCGCGGCGCGGGTGGCAAGATCCAGAATGGCTCGTCGCTCGTCCTCGACTGGATCAATAATAGGTCGGGGCGGGGCGGGGAGGGAAGGGAAGGAGGCGGCGCGGGAAGGGAGGGTGGGCTATGGTCTCCGCGGAGGAATGCCTCCGAAATGAGAGGCGGCAGGCACGAACCGGCCGCGGCTTCGGGCTCCGCAGGGACACGGGCGGCGGGGTCTGCGAGGAGGGTGGGGGCTGGATGAGCCTCTCTCCTCTGCCGCCGCCTTTAGCAACTGCGGCGAAGGCACCTCCTGCTTGCTGGGGGGGGGGGACACCTCTCGATCCCTCCCCCCCCTCCACCGCCGCGGCTCTTCGGTTTCCCCGCAACGGAAAACGCCCTGGAAAAGAACCACGCCGCTTCCCAGCCAGTGGTGGCGATCTGGGGGAGGGCTCTGTGTGAGAGAGAGGCGGCACGTCCCTGCCAAGGGGGGGGGAGGGGGTCGATGGACACATAAATAATCGAAGCCACCTGAGATCAGCAAGAGCCGAGGGGAAGGAAAGATTTCGCGCCGGAGCGGCGAGCAGAGACATCGAGAGAGCGCAGTGGGCTGTCTTATTTCCTTACGCCACGATTCTTCTCCCCCACCGCACAAACCCACAAACCCACACATACACACTTCTTCCTATCTGGCGCCCTTCGCGGGGCCCTCTGGACATCTTCTGGGCACCTGGCAGGAAGGGGCATTCGCTGGATCCGTGCATCGGAAATCAGCCGCAGCGTCTTCAATTACAAGCGGACCAAGGTTGTGGCCGCAAGAGCTCTTCTTACCTTCTTATTTTGGAATGGCCACCCTGGGCAAGGGTTCAAGGAGATTCTGAGGAGCGATTCAAAGGGCACGAAAAGGCCGGCTCCGAGGCTTGAATTGTCCTAAGCCATTTTCACGGTTCCCCTGAACGTGAAATGCAGTTACTTGAAGGAACTGACCGGGTTGTTGTGAGAGTCCATGGGCACGGGCGCTTGCGTCTTTACATTCCGCCTTTCTCCAACAAATATGACACAAGGCGGTTTATAGTTAAGTAACAGAAACGCAAATAAAGCAGAAAGCGAGTTTAAAATGTCAAAATTAAAATACGTACAATCTAGCATTCTATTTCATCGTCAGGTAAATACGTTGGACAGCGTTTTCATCCCTTTCTCAAAGTAAAACCAGATTTTTTTTAAAAAAAATGAGGCCCCAGAGTGTTGGGGGTTGTTTGTTCTCATTTTATGCCCAGAGAGGGAAATTAATGGTAAAGACAACAGAAATTATCTGAAATATATGGATTCCAGTGCCTTTTTGTTTCCCTTTCAGAGGTGCCGCTTCCAGGCCTACACACTCCTTATTGGGAGAGTAAAAGAGGAAGTGTGAGCAAGCAGAAGTTAAAGTAAGGCCCAGAAGCCTTGTTTTTTTATTTGTTTGTTTTTTTGTTTTTTAAAGCTGCTTTACACCCAAAATGGACTCCCTTCCTCCTCTGTACATTTTCAGCATTTTAGATGGGCATTCTGGGTGTCGGGGATGCTCAGGGTCGCTAAACCAGCATCCTTGCAGCTTCCTACTGGGCCTCTGTGGGAAGGCCTTCTCTTTGGGTACTGCTTACCCAAGTAAGAAGGATTCTTAGGAGCAAGGAGGAACAAGTGCCACAATGGGCTCTTTCAGATAGCTAAGCAGCTCCGTATTCTGGCCCTTTGTCCTCTCTGGAAAAGCATCTTCAACCGCCTTTAGTAAAAAATATCGGGCCTGGGGTGGGGATTTTTGAGGCACAGAAGTCCCTGTTTCAATCATAAAGTGAGTGGGTGTTCTTGGTGCGGCCCTTTGCCAAGGGCAGGACTCCCGGAGACGCTGCGAACCTTCACCCTTGCCACCTGCTCTAGCCACCAATTGAAAAATGCTGCTGGAGGTGGATGGGGTCACTTCATAAGAACATAAGAAGAGCCATGCTGGATCAGGCTAAAGGCCCATCTAGTCCAGCTTCCTGTATCTCACAGTGGCCCCACCAAATGCCTCTAGGAATGCACAACACTAAATATCTGTCTCTGGATACCACTCCTCTGGATCTGGTCCTTGAAGTACCACGGTTTTAAGACTGGAGATTACACATCTCCATCATGGTCTGTAACCTGTGATGGACATTTCCTCCAGAAATCTTTTGAAGGCATCCAGGCCAGATGCCATCACCACATCCTGTGGCAGGGAGTTCCACAGACTAACAACGTGCTTGGTGAAACAACATTTTCTTTTGTTTGTTCTTACTCTCCCAACCCTCAATTTGAGTGGATGTCCCGGAGTGCTACTATTTTGTGAGAGGGAGAAGAGCTTCCCTCTATGCACCGAACTCATGCCCTGCATAATTTTGTACATCTCAATCATATCCCCCCTCAAGCGCCTTTTTTCCAGACTAAAGAGCCCCAAATGTTTTAGCCTTTCCTCATAAGGGAGGTGCCCCAGCCCAGTAATCATTTTAGTAGCTCTCTTCTGCACCTTTTCCAGAATTGTACACAATACTCCAGGTGCAGCCTTACCATCGTTATATTGTTGGCTGCTTTATTTTCATTCCCCCTTTTGAGAATCCCTAGCATTGGAAAGCCAAGTATTCCCCCACTCCCACCCCCAGGTCCTTGCTAGGAAGTCTCCCTGGGCCCCGTGGGACTCGTTTGGCTGAGAGCGAACGACGATCCGCGCCCCCAGGGCCGTCTGAAGAGGCGACATGGGGGGGGGGGGACATCTCCTGAGCTCCCACGGAATTTGGGCGAGCCACCCTCCTCGAGCCGAGAGCTCCACGGCTCCGCTAAGGCTTCTGCTGTGCGGTGAGGAGACCATTTCTACGGGACACCGTCCTGTTCCCCGCCTCCCCACGTTGTGCTTCTGCCTCTCCGGAATACAGGCGCCGGCCTAGATGCATTCAGAGGTGACCGTCTTGACTTCTCCTCCTCCGGCTTCTTCCCCCTTGACTTACAGCCACGAGGGGCCAGACGCCGAGTCACTCACCCCACCCCACCCCCACGCCTCCCGTGCTGCCAAAAGAAGCAAGCCCGAGGCAGCCTCTCGGAGGGGCAGGAGGCGCGCCTGCAGCAGGGCTAGTCAGCAGAAGGGGACTGGCGGGCGAGGCGGAGGCAGCGGAGCGCGGAGGCAGCGGGAGGTGGGGGCCGGGAGCGGGGGGGGTGCTCCTGCTTCCAAAGCGGACGCGTTCAGGTCCCAGGTCTGGTTCCGGATGGGAGCCGCTTTCTCGTCCATCTCTGAAGCCAGATGGGAGGGAGAGAAGGTCAAGGGAGAAGACGCTCCCCCCCCCAGGAATGGGCGTTCTTGGGCAGCGAAGCAAACTGGAGGCGCTTCTGCCAGGCGACACCCTCCCTGCCACTAAGATGCTTGGAAGGGAAGGGTTAAGGTCTCCAAGGGGAAAAACGCAGGAGACCGACACGTCTCGGGTTTTGTTTGTTTTTCGATTTGTCAGGCTCGATGCTTGCTTCCGAGAAGGGAGCCGGGTTCCGGGAGTGGCGCGAGTGCCACTCCGGCCCAGCTTAGCCGGGCTGGCAGCAAAGCGAGACAGAACGCCGCGCGTGAGATCCGGACCCGGGGAGGAACTCCACTTGGACCGCGTCGAAAGGCAGAGAGCGGTGGCGGCCTCAAGGCTGGCGAGGAGTTGCTTTCCGGGAGTGTCTCAGAGGGAGTGAGAGCCGGAGAGCGGGGGGTGGGGGTGGGAGAACAAGGTCTTCCGACTGCGGAAAAGGAGGGCGGATCGGGACAACGGAAGACTGGAAAGCGGGAAGAGAGTTTAGGAACCTGCGGACCATGTCAGTGTGAGCAGGAGGAGGCAAAGGTTCACGGGAGGGAAACTGCTGCAGAATATTCACTTAATGAAGGGCTACAGACAAAACTGAGGTCCTCTGGGAACACCCTAGCAACAGAAATGGAATGAGGTCCCTCATGAGGACTAGCTGCTTCCTTGGGTATAACCTATGCACAGAAAGAAGTAAATACAGTACACTTAACTCAGCTGCTGCAGAGGGGAAGCTAGGGAAGGAAATATGCCTCCTCCTTTTCTGTTCCCAACAACGTCCAAAAGTTGAGCCTTCTTTTCTTGTGAGATCGAAATGTTTTGCTACTCATCCAAGCAGCTTCCTCAGTTTGACAAAGCTGTTTGGATGAGCAAAGAAACGTTTCACTCTCACAAGAAAAGAAGTCCAGTTGCCATGATTCAACTCACCTGGATGACTGAGAAACTTCACAGACATAGCTCTCAACAATGGTTCTTCTTCTTCTTCTGCTTCTTCATCATCATCATTGAAATGCAACAATGGAAGGACCCTATGGATTATTGTCCAAACCTTGTCCAGGAGGCTCAGTGGGGAACTGAACTCCCAACCACTGGCTTTAATACCTAAGGCACTGGGATATCCAGTGGTTGCTAAACCATTGCTGTTTCTACCATGACCCTGACATGTATTGTTATTCTAGTTTTGTAAGACACAACTATAAGTTGTACTTCTGGAGGAGCTCAACTGGCTCGTCAAGTCTTCAATAGAAATGTAAGAAGATGATAAGAAAGGCAAATAAAGACTTTGAAGAACTATGGCTAGCAAATAGCAATATAAAGGGAAATAATAAAAGCGTCTTTAAATATGATAAAAGTAGAAAACCTGCCAGAGAACCAGTTGGCCCTCTGGATGGTGAGGGAGGAAAAGGGGAGGTAAAGGAGGATTTGGAAACTGCAGAGAAATTATGGTAAATGAGTTATTTGCATCTGTCTTCACTACAGAAAACCTTGGGCAGATTCCGCTGCCTGAACAGCCCCTCTTGACTAAAGAATTAAATCAAATGCAGGTTAAAAGAGAGGATGTTTTAGGGTTAATTGATAAATTGAAGATCAAACAAGTCACTGGGCCCAGATGGTATCCACCCAAGGGTTAGTAGGGAACTGAGAAGTGAAATTGCAGATCTCTTAATGCAGTGGTGGCCAAACTTTGGCCCTCCAGATGTTTTGGACCACAACTCCCAGAATTCCAAGCCTATATTGCCAATGACAAAGGACTGTGGGAGGTGTGGGTTACATAAAGTTTGGCCACCACTGTCTTAATGGTAATATGCAACTAGGCTCTTAAAACGGCCACAGTGCTGGAGGACTGGACGACAGTGGATGTTACAACATTTTTTTTTAAAAAAAGGAAGGGGGGACCTGGGAAACTATAGGCTGGTTAGCTTTACATCTGCCCCAGGGAAGATGGTAGAAATCCTCATCCAAGAGAAAATCTTAAAACACATAGAAGAACAAACCTTGCTGAGGGAAAATCAGCATGGCTTCTGTAAGGGTAATTCTAGCCTGAAAAACCTTTTAGAATTCTTTGAAAAGGTCAACAGGCATGTGGATTGGGGTGAACCAGTGGATATTGCCTATCTGGATTTTCAGAAGGCTTTTGACACAGTCCCTCACCAAAGCTGCTGAGAAAATTGCACAGTCAGGGGATAAGAGGGCAGGTCCTCTTATGGATTGAGAACTGGTTGAGATCCAGGAAACAAAGAGTAGGTGTCAATTGGCAGTTTTCACAATGGAGAGAGGTGAAAAGCAGTGTGCCCCAGGGATCTGTCCTGGGACTGGTGCTTTTCAATCTGTTCATAAATGACCTGGAGACAGGGATAAGCAGTGAGGTGGCCAAGTTTATGGATGACATGAAACCTTTCTGGGTGGTAAGAACCAGAGAAGATTGTGAAGAGCTCCAGAAGGATCTCTCCAAACTGGGGGAATGGGCTGCGAAATGGCAAATGTGTTTCAATGTAGGAAAATGTAAAGTAATGCATATAGGGGCAAAAAAAATTCAAAACTTTATCTATCAACTCATGGGTTCTGAGTTATCCATGACAGATCAGGAAAAAGATCTTGGAGTGCTGGCGGACAGCTCAATGAAGGTGTCTACCCGGTGTGTGGCAGCGGTGAAGAAGACCAATTCTATGCTAGGGGTTATCAAAAAGGGGATTGAAAATAAAACAGCCAACATTATAATTCCACTGTACTAAATGATAGTAAGACCGCACCTGGAGCATTGTGCACAGTTCTGATCACCACAACTCAAAAAAAACATAATGGAACTGGAAAAGGTGCAGAAGAGAATGACTAAAATGATTACTGGGCTGGAACACCTCCCTTATGACGAAAGGCTAAAACATTTGAGGCTCTTTAGTCTGGAAAAAAGGTGCCTGAGGGGGGATATGATTCAGACATACAAAATAATGCAGGGCATGAGTAAAGTGGATAGAAGGACGCTCTTCTTCCTTTCACAAAATACCAGAAATAGGGGAAATACACTCAAACTGTGGGCTGGGAAAGTGAGAACAGACAAAAGAAAATATTTTTTTACCCAGTGTGTTGTTAGTCTGTGGAACTCCCTGCCACAGAAGGTGGTGATGGCATCTGGCCTGGATGCTTCAAAAGGGGATTGGACAGATTCCTGGAGGAAAAGTCTATCACAGGTTACAAGCCATGATGGAGATGTGTAATCTCCTGGCCAAAAACAAGGGTAATTAAAGAGCCAGATGCAGGGGAGTGGTATCAGGAGACAGATATCTAGTCTTGTGCGTTCCCACACGCATTTGGTGAGGCCACTGTGAGATACAGGTTGCTGGACTAGATGGGCCTTTGGCCTGAACCAGCAGGGCTTTTCTTAGGTTCCTATGTTCTTAATAACCATTGATTCAATGGGCCTGCTCTGGTTGCAATTTACTACTGGATTTCAGCCAATGTTCGGTCCATTGCTTTAATTTCTATTTAAATTTGTTAAGAGGCAGTTAGGACAAAAACATTAAAATATTTCTATATATTAAAATTATTAGTCACAATTTATGAGTTATGTGATTTGTTGTAAGAATTATTAATAAAGCAAATTCAGTTCTGAACAATAATATCATCTTAGTTTTCCCACTTTCCCTTGTGTATAATTCGTCCATCTTGGAATGTGGAGCCAATGCTCCAACAATTTATTTCCATTCATCTCCTACTCATACAGATAAAGCTTCAAATATACTACACTGTTTGAAAGGTAGAACTGTGAATAAATACACCCCCGATTTAATTGGATTTAAACATACTGAGGGCACTAGTTATACTTACAGTAACCGCCTTTGCCCCTGCAGACTGCTGCTTCCAGCTCCCTGGTATGTGATTAATCTACAGAAATGCCTCACAGGATGGCTGAAAGAATAAATGAAGTAGGGTAATGGCTGCCTCATTGCACTGTGCAATTTTATATGAGCATTTGTATTTCTCCAGCGATCGTATATGAAATCTGTTTTGGTAAGGAAACCAGCAGGTCCAAATTACAGTGGCTGGACTGCTTTCTGGGATTAGTAAATGCAGTCAAACTGTATATCCTTTGTCTTGGTGCATCTTCATTGGCTCCCTCAAGCTACTGTTTATGATCTATAAAGCTCTTAACAGATTAGGACCTCAGAAACCAGCTCCCCATTTCACACACCCTTTCCACACTGAGGGTCCCTTGTGCTTTGTCCAAATTTTTACAAAGCACAGAGTGCCAATATCAAATATTGTTAGATTTATTGCTACCATCATTGCTACATGGGGTCTTCAAGACGTGTAATGTTTAACTTGTAAGTCACCCCAAGTAGTGTGTGCACTGGCGAGATAGTATATAAATCAAATAAACAAGTCAATAAATTCATGACGACTAAAAGACATCTCTTTGACATGCATCAGCAAAAATATTAAAGAAGATGCTTGTAACATTAATGGTGCTACTATTATTATTTTCAATTGCTACATTGAGCAAACACTCTTGACTAGTAAGTCCAACAAAGATGGAAGGCAACCCTCCCCCTTCTAACATAAAAAGCTCTGAGGAACTTGCTAATGTACCAGGTTGTCATGAGCTTAAAGCTGTACTCTCTTAAATTAGCATGTAAATACAATTTATTACCATACCATTCTATTGCTCACTTAGTGGAGGTGAAGAGGGTACTCTATAGCAGTGACATCCTTCACTACCTTCAGAGGAACTGAGAAACAATGAGAAACTGAAGTCCTAATACAATAGTTGGAGCACATAGACTGTCTGAGGCTTGGTGTACACCTCAAAGCATGCTGAGAAATGAACTGAAACAAGAGAGCAAAAATGAGCAAAACTGAATAAAAGCAAAGTGTTCTGCTTATATACCGCCCCATACCATTACAAGTGGTCTCTGGGCGGTTTACAATTTTAATTACAGTGTGCAGGCTACACATTGCCCCCCCAGCAAGCTGGGTACTCATTTTACCGACCTCGGAAGGATGGAAGGCTGAGTGAACCTTGAGCCTGCTACCTGGGATTGAACCCAGGTCGTGAGCACAGTTTTACCTGCAGTACAGGCATTTAACCACTGCGCCATGAGGCTCCTATAGAACATATATGTTCAGTTTTGCTCATTAGTCATCTCAGAAATTGTCATAGTTGACCAGCACTGAAAGGGTGATTTTGTTTGCAGTCACTAAATGAAAGATATCACAGTTTATAATAATTATTTGTTGTTGTTGCATCATTACAGTCGTGACGGTCTCTTTGTGACCCCATAGTTTTCTTTGCAGGAATAGGAGAGTGGCTTGCCAGTTCCTACTCCAATAAATATTAATAATAATATAATATAATAATAATATAATATGTTATTATTATTATATTATTATAATAATATAATAATATAAATAATCAGTATTATACTTCTATAAAAATCACAACATATATGATTAGTTCTCCATATGTTCTACTTCTTGATCAACAAGCAACTTACAATATCCACCCATATCCCTGCCCCCATTACAGTCAGACATATGCTACTCAAATGCCCCATGCAAGGATTTTTCTCCTCTCAGAAATAGGTAGGTAGATAAACAAACTGATGATGATAGCTGGATCTATTTATAGAACTGCTGAAATAATGTACTGTATAGAGTACAGTCGGGGGGGGTTGTATTTTTTAAAAAGAGATTTACCCAATTCTACACTGAAGGAGTACAGGAATGGGCACAATAGTTGAGACTCACAATATGTTCCATGGGGGGGGGGGGCTGTTCTACAGCACTTCCACATACGAAATATGCTCGACATTTCTAAAACCGAGCCGTTAAAATGTGGCTAATATCTATCTATCTATCTATCTATCTATCTATCTATCTATCTATCTAT
>JAHTLZ010000204.1:98397564-98419579 GCA_023846285.1 Phrynocephalus versicolor | reverse complement strand
TCTATCTATCTATCTATCTATCTATCTATCTATCTATCTATCTATCTTGTTTATTATTTGCATTTATAAACCACCCAACTTTCCCATAGAAACTCTAGGCAGTGAACGACATAGAAAATAATAGGCAATAGGATATACCGAAATATAACAGATAAAACAGTTAAAAGAGGCAAACCAGTGAATGCAGGATGGCGAAAAACAAATGAATAGGACAGCAAATAAACAAACCACCTCAGTTATCATCTAAAGTGGCTTTAAATGACCAGGTTTTTAGATGTTTCTTGAAAACCAGGCAGGGCTCCACAC
This sequence comes from Phrynocephalus versicolor, assembly GCA_023846285.1. NCBI lineage: Eukaryota > Metazoa > Chordata > Lepidosauria > Squamata > Agamidae > Phrynocephalus > Phrynocephalus versicolor. The sequence continues at coordinate 98,419,273 of JAHTLZ010000204.1, read as the reverse complement.
TCCTTTAGGCAGGCCCTTCCAAGCCACTAAAATCTTAGTCCCGACCTGCCAAGTCTTACTTCATCCTGCCATCGTTCGTAATTTTTCTTTTATGTTATTTTAGGATTCTCGTTGCTGTGTAGCTGTGCTCTGTAGTTGATGTAATATTAGATTTTAAACTTAGTCCATTGTTTTTGATAGTTACAATGTTTCATTTGCTGTTAATTTATGACTTTTCAATGATGTTGTTTATTTTACTGTTGCCATTTTTATTTTGGTAAACCACCCAGAGTGGCGATTTGGCCAGACGGGCAGGGTATAAATAAATAAATAAATAAATAAATAAATAAATAAACGTTGGTCTGGTGAAGATCAATGCAAACCTGTGAGGGTCTTTACACAGCTGTCACAAATCCAGTTACTGGCCTCCTTTTCTTGCATCCAGCCTTCAACATGGGACAGGGCAGAAGCTTTTAAAAAGGAAAGCTTCACTGTACTAAATACTCCATAGTCTAAGCAAAGCTGCCACCTAAGCCTTATTTTGAGACAGAGAGAGGATATGCATTAATGGGTGCTGGCATGATTTAAGCCTACTACCTAACACCTGAAGCCCCCTTGCCACTTTATCTCTTGCTAGGAATGTGATCCTTTATGTGCCATTAAGTGGCCTCTGACTTATGGTGATGCTAAACAGGGCTTTTGAACATATGTAAGAGTTTAAGACATGTTTTACAATGTGCTTTTTCATGGCTGAGTGGAGATTTTTCAACCCACATCCCCCAAGTCCTGGTTGGAAAGAATAGCCAACTACACCAACACTGGCTTTTCCTTCTCTTAAACACTTCAGTCGCACATATCCAGTGGTATATCTATAGGACACAGGGCCTGGTTTTGAACTACCATGCAAACCAGAAGAAAAAGAAAATTAAAGCCCAGTTACCCAGGTAATTAGAGAAATGGCACATACAGACACAAGGATGGGGTGGGGGAGGGGGGAGAGAAGCATTTGTGAGCCAACCAATAAGTGAAGCTGGCAAGGGAAAGCAAAGCAGTGTAGCAACATCATTACATTGGTTTGAGTCAGGAGGTCATACTTCCAGAGCCAAGAACAAGCAACTGACTTCTGACCTGCTGTTCCAAGATGAAGCATGGATGCACACTGTGACATTCATTGCACTCAGTGCCTGAAGACTGATCACAGGCAGTGCATGTTGGGGCACGGAGTCATCAGGGGAGAGAGACACAGTAAAGAAAGCAGAATGAACCCTTTCTGCTCTTAAGGCTTCAGAGGCAAGCATCGGGAAGGACCAAATGATAAAGTTCTAGTAAGCCCCAACCCTCCATCCTTCAGTTATTCAATGTAAAACAGATATGTACATTTCAAGGATGCAAGATTGAGGCCAGTTTCCTACAGAATCCCACATTTAACAGAATGGAACAGAATACCAACAAGGATGTTCTTAGAATGGGCAGTGGATACTACAATTTGCCACCTAGGAATATTTCCACTGCCATGATAGGAGGCTCTTACAATATGATTGAACCTCAGTGATGGTTCATTTCCCCCAGGTCACAAGGTATGAGTACCAATTTAGCTTTTAATTGACTTTGTAACCTAGTGTGATATTAAGATGCGTTCTATTGTTTACTTGATGTAAATACTGAAACCTTGATGTAAAGACTGAGACCTCATATTTTTCTGCTTGAAGATGAAAAAAATCCATGATTCACTCAAGATAATTGGCAACTGGGAAGCAGAGAAAAGAGAAGATTTTTGTTTGAAGATGGGAAAGGGCCTGTCCACATATCTTATTTACTCCTGGTAAAGACGTGGTTCCACTGTCCATTGCTTCAAACCAATTTAACAGATCTATATTCAATCAATCCTTTTTATCATTTATTTTTACTGTTTTATTTTGTTTTTAAACTGAGGTCGTTCCAGATCTGTCTCTTCCTTTGTCGTGAACAAGTGTGTGGGGCCATATACCATTAGAACTGTGACATCAGCTGTGATATCAGCAGTGAGGATGTTCTCTTCAGAACAGAACAGAACACTGAGGGAAAGGAGCAGAGGTTTATGCCCAAGCACTGTTGCCTGCTTCTTACCTAGAAGTATCAATGTAGCATGCTGTGTTATCAGAAAGAGAGCTAATGGCTCTCCTCCAAACTCTACAAAACTTTTTCTGTGTTAGAAAAAAAAGTCTGCATCTTCACAGAAATGGAAACTACCACTACCAATTAGAGATGGGCACGACTTAGCGGTATTTCCGTTTCCGTTTCCGTTACTCGGTTCCGTTACTCTACGGAAACGGTAACGGGAATTACCCCGCCAGACTTCGAGCTCGAACCGACGAACGAACAATTTGGTCTGATTTGTCGTGCTCGTTACATGCATCGCGCGATCGCGCGCGATGCCAAGCGGCACAGAAAAAAAGTTTTTAAAAGTTAAAAAACCCGGTTCCCGGCCAAAAAGCAGGCGGAAATATGCCTGCCGTGCCTCAGGGCACCTACCAGAGGGGTGGTTTCTGGAGGTCCCCGGCCTCCCCCCCCTCCTCCCTCCTGGGCTGCTCTGGTGGGACTCGCCGCAGGCTCTCAGCAACAAGCCGCACGGCACGAGTCTCGCCGCCGGCCGCCGCAATTAAAGCGCAAGCAAGCGGCACGGACGGCACAGGAAAAAACTTTTAAACTCTCCCCCCACCCATTCCCGCACGGCACGAGTCTCGCCGCCGGCTCAAGCAGCACGGACGGCACAGGAAAAAACTTTTAAACTCTCCCCCACCCATTCCCGCACGGCACGAGTCTCGCCGCCGGCTTAAGCAGCACGGATGGCACAGGAAAAAACTTTTAAACTCTCCCCCCACCCATTCCTGGGCCAAAAAGCAGGCGGAAAAATGCCTGCTTGACTAAGGGCGCACGGCACCTACCGGAGGGGTGGTTTCTGGTCTGGAGGGGGGGTCCCGCCTCCCCCCCATCCTGGGCAGCCGGACTCGAGTTGCCATGCCATGCGGTGCGGGCGTGGGATCCAAAATGGGGCGGCAAACGCAATATTGTTTTTGAAATCGTGGTCCAAAAACACACAAGCACAACAGAAACACGTGAAAATTTATAAACTGCCAGATTTTTCACAGTAGCAGTGGGTTTTTTCTTGCAACAAAATGTCTCTCCTCTCCTCCTCTGTCCTCCATTGATTTTATTTTATTTTATTTTATTTTTTGTACACCTGCGCAGTGCGCAATGATGGGCTGGCCCAGTGGCCTGGCCAGCCATATGGGAGGGGACGACCATGCAAATTTTTGGAGCCATCCCACCAATCGCATGGCCACTTGGCCACTGAGACTTCTGGGATGTGCCAAAAAGCCCCCTAAAACCTGCCCTAGCCCCCTAACCCCCTAACCCTAATCCTTGACTCCTTACCCATACGTCACAGACTGTCTTCTTAGTGGGTCAGAGAGGCACCCAGAGGTGCAACCCAATAGCCCACCGTAACCTTACCCGTCATTAGCCTAACCCTAGCCCTTGCAGTAAGCCACCTTAGCCCATAGCCAGATCTACTTGCATTGCACTACACACACAAGTACGATTCCCTTCTTTGTGGGACATGGCAGGTGCGACACGCTCGTACCAGGGGATCAGGTACTTGAGCAGGTGTCACTGCCTGCAAATGGTATGCATATCCATATGGTTATGCATGCCATTTTGCAGCAGCAGCAGGTGAGGAGGGGAGACCCCCATGTTGAGGGGTCTCTTGGAGCCTGCTGCTGCTGTCCCTTCCTAGTGGGTGAGGATAGGAGGCACCCACGGGTGCCTCCAGGAGCCCACTTTCCCTTTATAGTGGGCCAGAGGAGGCACCCACCCCACAGAGGTGCCTCCAGGAGTCCGCTACCCCCCAAAAAAACCAGTATAACGATAACGAAAAAATGAAAAAACGAACCGACTAATTTTTGCGAATTTTCGCAAAAAACGGAAACGAGCCGAAACGGGCTGCCTCCGACACACGACAACTCGAAAACGTCATTTTCCCGAGTCGTGCCCATCTCTACTACCAATATCTGGCAACATCAAGGGAAAGAGACAGCCGAAGGATGGAGACAGGGCAAAGAATGAGAACAGCATGAGAAGAAAGGGAGAAAAGTGAGAGGAGAACAGGGGCATGTTATTAAGTAAAAACTCTGTCTGGATTACACTGAAGAAAAACTGACAATAGGTATGTAGGATTACCGTGAGTAAATCCAAATCAATCTGGGAAAAGGGCCACAGTTCCAACTCATATTGATCCAAACCATGTACAATGCACCCTCATATAACAAACGGTTTGTACATCATGAAATCTGTACAACATAAAAAATTCCGGATACAGGGGAAATTTGCTTAACAGAATCGTCTACGGGGTGAATCCGCACAGCATAAAAATGGTTGTGATTAGGGATTGCTCTGTTTTCAATGCATTCCTATGGGAAATATGTATAAAGGAAAATTTGCTTAACATAATTTCATTTGGAACAAATTAATTCCTTTATACAAGTTACCACTGCATTTTCTGTGTCTATAAGGTACATAGACCTCCCAGAATGGAGAATTGTGATGTTTGTAGTCCAGAAAATGCAAAATCCCATCTCAAGTCCCTTCTCCATTGTTAGCTGTGGGCTGAAAGTGGAAACAGAGTACAGTAGTTTCTTTTGCAAGAAAAGCCTTATTCATTTACAATATGGAGCCCACATGTATTGAGTGAAGCAACACATGCTAGGGCCCTCCCTTTCAATTGTAACTACAGAAATGTGATCCTTCAAGCAAGGGAGGATGTTACATAAGGAAAGTCTTTCCATGCTTTCTTCTTTATAAAGAAAGCATGAACATAAAACATACCATAAAACATCTGCTGCAAAAAATGTTATCCTGCTTATTACAAATTGAAGCAATGAGCAAAACTATTTTATACATTTAATTTGTTTGATCTAAAACTACTTATGTACAAAATAGTTTGGAATAACAATCCTGCTAGGAAATCTAACCAAGTATGTTTTCTTGGGAACTTCAAACAACACCCAATATAACTGCCAATAAGCAATCTAGTCTTAGGAAGTTGCCACCTACTAGCCTGCTATCAACATGCTGAGAAATGAAGAACTAGTCCCTCCCTGTTCCATTGTCTTGTTCTCTTGATGGAAACTGAAATGTCTGAAGATAAGAAACTCTTCATGAATAGGTTGTAAACACAAGCAAGAACCCTATATGTGACTCACTCTCCACAAGAAGAAAGTGACAGTGAATTAGGAAGGAACCAGTTGTGTTACTAACAGCCACATAGCTAACAGCAGAATGCATATTGTCCTTATACTAAATGGGTTGAAATCCTATTACCATAATTTAGTGCATATAAAGCTGTTGATGCCAGCAGCAGCTGTGATTTTCCAAAGAGTAAACATTCTAACTTCTTTGCTAAGGGTTTTAGACAATCCCTTTCAGGTTCACTCAGCCTTCCATCCTTCCGAGGTCAGTAAAATGAGGGGCTAACTTACAGAGGGGAAGGGGGCAATGTATAGCCTGCACAATCACTTGTAAACTGTCCAGAGAGTGCAGTAAGCATTATGGGATGGTACAGAAGCAGCATGCTGCTAGGTATTTCTCTACTTAGAAAGGGTTGCCATAAGTTGGAATTGACTTGACAGCACATCATTTTATATACATTTTGAAATGTTATGTATGTTTATCTTCTCTTGACTTGGATTTGGGAGAAAAGGCTTAAGGAAGATTCTAACCACATTCAGGACAACAGACATAGAAGATTATCTACACCTGGGAATCCTAATAATGCTGAATCCAGTTGGACTCTCCCTTCAAAATAAATATGAAGAGGTTAGCAGTGTAGAATAGAGATGGGCACGACTTAGCGGTATTCCCGTTTCCGTTTCCGTTACTCGGTTCCATTACTCTACGGAAACGGTAACGGGAATTACTCTGCCAGACTTCGAGCTCGAACCGACGAACGAACAATTTTGGTCTGATTTGTCGTGCTCGTTACTTGAATCGCGCGATCGCGCGATGCCACGCGGCACAGAAAAAAAGTTTTTAAAAGTTAAAAAACCCGGTTCCCAGCCAAAAAGCAGGCGGAAAAATGCCTGCCGTGCCTCAGGGCACCTACCAGAGGGGTTGTTTCTGGAGGTCCCCGGCCTCCCCCCCCCATCCCCCGTCCTGGGCTGCTCTGGTGGGACTCGCCGCAGGCTCGCAGCCAGCAAAAAGCCCAGTCTCGCCGCCGGCCGCCGCAATTAAAGCGCAAGCAAGCAGCACGGAGTCACGGACGGCACAGGAAAAAACTTTTAAACTCTCCCCCCACCCATTCCCGGGCCAAAAAGCAGGCGGAAAAATGCCTGCTTGACTAAGGGCGCAGGGCACCTACCGGAGGGGTGGTTTCTGGTCTGGAGGGGGGGTCCTGCCTCCCCCCCGTCCTGGGCAGCCGGACTCGCCATGCCATGCGGTGTGGGCGGGGGATCCAAAATGGGGCGGCGAACGCAATATTTTTTTTGATATCGTGGTCCAAAAACACACAAGCACAACAGAAACACGCGAAAATTTATAAACTTCCAGATTTTTCACAGTAGCAGTGGGTTTTTTCTTGCAACAAAATGTCTCTCCTCTCCTCCTCTGTCCTCCATTGATTTTATTTTATTTTATTTTATTTACACCTGCACAGTGCGCAATGATGGGCTGGCCCAGTGGCCAGCCATGTGGGAGTGGACGACCATGCAAATTTTTGGAGCCATCCCACCAATCGCATGGCCACTTGGCCACTGAGACTTCTGGGATGTGCCAAAAAGCCCCCTAAAACCTGCCCTAGCCCCCTAACCCCCTAACCCTAATCCTTAACTCCTTGCCCATACGTCACAGACTGTCTTCTTAGTGGGTCAGAGAGGCACCCAGAGGTGCAACCCAATAGCCCACCGTAACCTTACCCGTCACTAGCCTAACCCTAGTCCTTGCACTAACCCACCTTAACCCTAAGCCAGATCTACTTGCATTGCACTACACGCAAGTACAATTCCCTTCTTTGTGGGACATGGCAGGTGCGACCCAGTCTTCACGGTTCTCCTTGACGGAGGGTTGTACCAGTGGACTGGTCTCACTGTCTGCAACTGGTATGCATATCCATATATGGTTATGCATGCCATTTTGCAGCAGCAGGTGAGGAGGGGAGACCCCCATGTTGAGGGGTCTCTTGGAGCCTGCTGCTGCCCCTTCCTAGTGGGTGAGGATAGGAGGCACCCACGGGTGCCTCCAGGAGCCCGCTTTCCCTTTATAGCGGGCCAGAGGAGGCACCCACCCCACAGAGGTGCCTCCAGGAGCCCGCTACCCCCCCAAAAAAACCAGTACTAACAACAACGAAAAACAAAAAAACGAACCGACTAATTTTTCCGATTTTTCGCGAAAAACGGAAACGAGCCGAAACGGGCTGCCTCCGACACACGACAACTCGAAAACGTCATTTTCCCTAGTCGTGCCCATCTCTAGTGTAGAATCATAGAATCATACAATCATAGAGCTGGAAGAGACCTCAAGGGCCATCTAGTCCAACCCCCTGCCATACAGGAACCCCATCACAATATTTCTGACAGATGGCCATCCAGCCTCTGCTTAAAAACCTCCAAAGAAGGAGACTCCACCACCCTTTGTGGCAGGATATTCCACTGCCGAACAGCTCTAACTGTCATGAAGTTCTTCCTAATGTTCAAATGGAATCTCTTTTCTTGTAGTTTGAAACCATTGCCCCAAATCCTAGTCTCTGAAGCCATGGAAAATAAACCTGTTCCCTCTTCAATATGACATCCTTTCAAATATTTAAACATAGCTATCATATCCCCCCTCAGCCTTTTTTTTGAAAGGCTAAACATTCCCAGTTCCCTAAGCCATTCCTCATAAGTCATTTCCTCCAGACCCTCCACCATCCTGGTTGCCCTCCTCTGCACCCGCTCAACATTGTCAACATCCTTTTTAAATTCAGGCGCACAGAACTGGACACAGTACTCCAGGTGGGGTCTGACCAGAACAGAATAGAGTGGTACTATCACTTCCCTTGATCTAGACACTATGGTTCTGTTGACGCAACCAATAATTGCATTTGCTTTCCTGGCCACCGCATCACACAGCTGACTCATGTTCAATTTGTGGTCCACCAAGACTCCCAAATCCCTTTCACGGGTACTATTCTCCAGCCAAGTATCCCCCATCTTATATCTGTGCAATTCATTCTTTTTACCTAGATGTAGCGCCCTACATTTCTCTCTATTGAAATCCATTCCATTAGCTTTGGCCCAGCACTCTAATCTCTCACAGTCTTTTTGGATTTTCATCCTATACTCTAGGGAATTAGCAACCGCTCCCAATTTGGTATCATCTGCAAATTTAATTAGCATACTCTCTATTCCTTCCTCCAAGTCATTAATAAAGATATTGAACAGCACTGGACCCAGAACAGAACCCTGGGGCACCCCACTGGCCACGTCTCTCCAAGTTGAAGAGAGGTCATTTATGATCAACCTTTGGGTGCGATCAGTCAACCAATTACAAATCCACCTAACAGTAGCACTATCTATCCCACTTCCTACTAACTTCTTAGCAAGAATACCATGGGGAACCTTATTGAAGGCCTTGCTAAAGTCCAGATAAGCAATATCCACAGCATTTCCCTCATCCACCAGGTCTGTAATTCTATAAAAGAAAGAGATCAAATTAGTCTGGCATGACTTGTTTTTAAGAAACCTGTGTTGACTTCTTGTAATGACAGCATTGTTTGTTAAATAATTGCAGACTGTTTAATAATCTGCTCCAGTTGAGTGGGAGGAGGCATTTAATGGGGGGAATTAGGGGCAGCGGCCACATAACCCCCTGCCATGACTTTTATACTGTGTACACCCTCACATGCTTGTCTGAATGCTTGAAGCAGAAGCATATTCACAAAAAGTGGGTAGGGTGGGGGATATAACTCAAGCAACAGTATTCTTTTGACCACTTTTTGTCAAGCTTTACACAATCCCAACAAAATGTGTGTGTTATTAAGGTAACTGCAGTCTGTGTTTGGTAGTGGAGGCAATTTTGAATGACATTTGAATGATTTTGGTGAACCTATGAAAGCTTTGGGATGAAATCCGAAGTCTTTATTAATGGAAAGTCATGGCCAACAAAATGACTTTGCTAAAGGGAGCCATGTTCAATGGAATGTCCCATCCTGTGACTTCCACTGGTTCCTGACAATGAAAGAGATTATCTAGGAGCATCAGGAGAGAAGTCAGAAATATTTCATTTCAAAGACATCCCTGCTTTGTTGGCATCATTAGCTTTATACAGTGTATGTTAGCAAAAGGATCTCAACCCCCATCTGCTGGCCAAATAAGTATCAAGAGGAATATCTCCCTTCAATTGAGAGAACACTCGGAAGCTGAAGAAGCAGTGAAGTTCTGTGGAATGTTATTCCACATATGAATCTTTCCAGAACATGGTTGTATTCCAAAACTTAACTTGAAATAATATTGTGTATTAAACACAAACTATCTAATTGGATATTAGCTTCTTCCAACTGTGTTTTAATTTCTTTCTTGATCCATAGTTGGATCAATATTTTTTTAATTTCCATCATGATCCATAATTCTCAGACCATTTTAAATGGCCCATTATTATTTTTTCATTATTCTTCTCCTATTTCCTGAAGTATCAGGTGACTGTTCAAAACACTGATGTTTAGCAATCTTGTTTTTTCTGTTCTACTATGGTTTTTAATCTGTATGGCTATATTAATTTAACATTTACTGCAATGATCTATAAAAGTTTGGTGTTTGATATTCACTCTCATCAGGTAAAGCACGCTTTGAACAAATGGGCCATCGTAAAAAGAATTTTGAATTGGACAAGTCTTTGCTAAATCAGTTGAGTGGACAGTTCTGTTCTATGAATGTTTTATGACAGAAGGTTGCCAGCAAAGATCATTAACACTCTCTGTCCTCTTCTTCCCCCTCCTCCTGCGGGGGCCCCTATCTACCCCCCCCAACTTTTTATACTGCAGCCAATGAATATCTGGTATGAAATGTATATTCCATCCCATATTGTATTGCACACCTCATTCTGCTGCTATATGTCTCAAGAAGTGAACGTGTAGTCCACAAAATGTTTCATTAAAATATGAAGTCTTTAAGTTGCCACATGGTTTGTGTATTTTCTTTTGTTTTTTCTTTCATTTTTGCCTGAAATTATTCCTACTAAATTGCTTCACCTGCTCAGAGATACGCTGATTTCCAATTAGGTTGGTTTTTTTAAAGAGTTACAGCTGCATGTTCACGAAATGACTTGAGGGATTTTGTCCTGGTTGCGCTGCTGGTGGTGGTGGTGCTGTTGTTAAACTGAAACTCTATCACTTGAATTCTTAGTTTGTCCAGACCCAATAGTATGGAATTGGTGATACTTTATGGCCTACCAGGTACAGGATTGTGCTAAAATTTCCATGCAAAACAGAAAACAAACAAACAAACCAGAACAGTTGCCCGATTCCAAAATAAATTGGAGTTAGAAATCTAAAGTACAGTATTTGGAAGCCCAACGCTGATTGACAAGCTAAGATAGAATGTGTAGCCTACATACTGTAATTAAAACTGTAAACCGCCCAGAGACCACTTGAAGTGGTATGGGGTGGTATATAAGCAGAACACTTTTATAGAAAATAAAAATGAAAGTAATTGGCCACAGATTAACATTCATTGCAGTGCCACATGTCAAAAGATTATATTCTTGAAGTCAGGAAGAAACAGCTAGTTTCTGACCTAAAATTCCAAGACTACCAGTTTTGTCCCAGTAAGCAATTAGGGGCACATCACCAGCAGTGATCACAGGCACTTGGGGGGGGGGGGGGAGAGAATAACATACAAACCAGATCCGACCCTTTTTTGTTTCTTTCTTCACAATGTTAGAGATATACAAGGAGAGAAGCCAAATAAAAATGTTTCTACCGACTCCCATCTCTCCTTTATTATTTGTTAGGTATAAATTAGATATTAGAGTTAAGGACATAACTATTGGGCTAGTTGCTTACGGAAATACAATAATAAACCAGAACAGATTTTTATATATATTTAGAAACATTCTGACAGTTTAATGCTACTGTAGCAACAAAAAAACAGTGTATCAAAATGTAATGAATACAAGGCAAGCGTTTCTAGATATTACAGATTGCTACAATCTTGGTACCCAACAATAATTAGCAGCACAAAGTTCTTGATGATAAGAGAAAGCAAAGGAAGGAAGGAAGGAAGGAAAGAAAGAAAGAAAGAAAGAAAGAAAGAAAGAAAGAAAGAAACACAGATGCCACTTCTCTTTACATAGCACAATAAATTAAATTAAATTAAATTAAATTCACAGATTCTATTCTGAGAAAAAAACTGGTTACTGTTTAGGTTGGTGCTCCTTTTGTTTGTTTATATTTCACCCCACCCAGCTAGTGCATACACAGTACTCTGGGTGGCTTACAAAAGGCAAAAAGCCCGACATTACAATAAATACAATAATAAAATTAAATAAAGCAAGAGAACAATCAAAATATAACATGTTTTATTTATATTAGACTTAACTGTATGCCCACCAAGTAACTAACTGAATGCTTCTTTTTCTCATTAAGCTGAATCTGCAATGTCTGCTCTTAATTTTGTCTTGATTCTGCAAATCTCTAGTTGCTCACCTGTCTCTAAAATCTCTTTCACACACACACCCCTTTAAGTTTGAAATAATAGTTCTGTATCTATTATTTTATCTGGGCAAGGGGTTTCAGAATCCTTAAGGAGCCATTTCAGTCCCACTTACATTATGGAAACAGAGCTCATATATGGACCTGTCCTTAGAAGGAAATCTTTAAACCTGTTCTGGCACCTGGAGGAATTGATCACCCTTGAGACAGAACATATAATATGTTGCTCACATTAAAAACTCAAAAAGAAGATAAAACAAGGGACAGCTTGACAGCCTTGTTGTTGGCAACAGTCTCTGTGAACAGATCATTCACGTTTATGCTAAGATCAAAAATACACACTGATCCAGCACATTCCTCCTCTGTCTTGATAACAGCATCATCTTCTAGAAAGTGAACAACAAGAGGTTTGGCTACTCTGGATCTGAACTAGAGATGGGCACGACTTGGAAAAAAAAAATTCGAGTTGTCATTTTTCGGGATGGGTCCGTTTCGGCTCGTTTCCGTTTTTTGCGAAATTTTTCAAAAATTTGTCGTTTCGTTTTTCGTTTTTTCATTTGTTGTTACCACCGCGATTTAGCGCAACTTGACTTCCCAGAGCATGGGGTAGGGGGTAAGGGCTAGGCTTAGGGTAACGGTTAAGGTTAGGGTGGGTTAGTGGGCTGTACCTCTGGGTGCCTCTGGCCCACTAAGAACACAGTGTACTGGCGTATGGGTTCGGGTTCGGGTTTAGGGTTCGGGTTTGTGGGCTTTTAATGCCCTCTCTGGCACACCCAGAAGTCTCAGCAAAACCTGGCCATGCGATTGGTGGAATGGCTCCAAAAATTTGCATGGTCCCATCCCATGGCCAGCCCATCATTGCGCGTGCGCAGGTGTAAAAAAATAAAAATAAAATAAAATAAAATAAAATCAACGGAGACGTATTTTGGCAAGACAAACCTACTGCTGCTACTGTAAAAATTCAAGCATTTAAAATAGCTAATTTTCGCATGTTTCTGTGGTGCTTTGGGGTGTTTTTGGACCACGATTTCAAAAAAAATATTGCGGTCACCATTTTGGATCCCCCCGCCCGCACACTGCATGGCAAAGGCAGACGAGACGATGCCCCCCACCTGGTACCAGCAGTGCAGCAGTAGCACCAGCCAAGGAGAGGGGGGGCGGGGACCCCCCCCCCAAATAAAACACCCTTATGGCCTGGTAGGCGCCCTCAGACAGTTTTCGGCTGCTTTTAGGGCTGGGAATCTTTTTTTTTTTTTTTTACTTTTAAAAGCTTTTTTTCTGTGCCGTTTGGCATCGCGGGATCGCCGCGATGCCAGGAACGACAATGACAAATCAGACCCAATTATTCTTTAGTCGGTTCGAGTTCGAGTTCTGGCGGAGTAATTCCCGTTACCGTTTCCGTTCCGTAACGGAAACGAGTAACGGAAACTGAAACGGGAATTCCGCTAAGTCGTGCCCATCTCTAATCTGAACCTCACCAGGGAAGAACTGGTCACTCAAGTGGGAATAATGGAAGTGGCCTTTGGTGATTTTTTTATGCTGAAGAAGAGAAAAATGTTGCATAGTTTGTTAGATAGTTTGTTTACTTATGCATATATGTATTTTTATATGCCACATTCTCCCCAGTTAAGGGATCTGCTTGTTTTCAAGACAAGCAGGAGGTGTCTAAAGAAAGAAGGGTAAGAAACAAGCCTAAGAAGCTTTCAAATGATCTAATAATTAAAAGAAGCATGTATAAGAAATAGGAGGCAGAAATCACACACCAAGGAAGTTTTTATTTATTTTAGGGATAAGATTAAAAGGGATAAAATTCAAAATGTTTAAAGCTATACATTTAATTACAGCACTAAACTGGCAAAAAGTGTTTGTTTTTTTCAACTATGCTCAGAATTAAGAGGGTGTGGGTACAGGAAGGAAGCAATAGGTCTGCTTCATAGAGAATCATAGGATCATAGAGTTGGAAGAGACCTCAAGGGCCATCTAGTCCAACCCCCCATCACAGTACTCCCGACATATGGCCATCCATCCTCTGCTTGAAAACCTCCATAGAAGGAGACTCCACCACCCTTTGTGGCAGCATATTCCACTGCTGAACAGCTCTAACTGTCATGAAGTTCTTCCTTATGTTTAAATTGAATCTCTTTTCCTGTAGTTTGAGGCCATTGCCCCACATGTTAGTCTCTCAAGCCATGGAAAATAAACCAGTCCCTTCTTCAATGTGACATCCTTTCAAATATTTAAACATAGCTATCATATCCCCTCTCAGTCTTCTTTTTGTAACGCTAAATATTCCCAGCTCCCTAAGCCACTCCTTGTAAGACATTTCTTCCAGATCCTCAATCATCTTGGTCACCCTCCTCTGGACCCATTCAAGGTTCCCAGATCCCTTTCACAGGTACTATTTTCCAGCCAGGTGTCTCCCATCCTATATCTATGCAATTCATTCTTTTTACCTAGATGCACAACCCTATATTTCCCTCTGTTGAACCCCATTCCGTTAGCTTTGGCCCAGGACTCTAATCTGTCAAGGTCCTTTTGTATTTTCATCCTATCCTCTAGGGAATTAGCAACCCCACCCAATTTGGTATCATCTGCAAATTTGATCAGCCTACTCTCTATTCCTTCCTCCAAGAAGATAGAGAAACACTAATGGGTGGCAGAGAGAAAGTAGAACTTGGCTCTGTCTTTTTTCCAAAAAGAAAACAGTGCCCAACAACAAAGGTAACGAGGAAGTGGCTGCTCACAATAGGTCAACGGGGGGGGGAGGTGCATGGAGGTGCTTTAGATGAATTCAGGCTTTCTGAACCAGATGAGCTGCACTCAAGAGTACTAAAGAAACATGAATATCAGAACTTCTGTTTAAAATCTCTGAAAATTCTCAGAGATGAGATCCCTGGCCAAATGCCAATCTTCAAAAAGAGTTAAAAAGAGAATCTGGGCAAATGACCAACCAGTGAAATTAAGGTCCAAGCCAAAAAAGGTTACAGACCATTCAAGCAAACAGTGGCTCTGTAAATGTTTAGGATGTTATGTACGGATTTCTCTAACACAACTCTTACCAGACTAACCTTCCATCTCTCCCCCTTTGATACAGTCGCAAGCTTGGTAGCTGATACTAGCATGAATGTCAACATTTTTGACAACTTAAATATTTGGCAAGATCAGTTGATATGATATTCTTCTGGCCATACTGGTAAAGCATGAGCTAGGCAATGCTACTGTTAGGTGGGTTTTCCCCTGGTTGATGGGATGAAGTTGTAGAGGAAATGGTCATGAGAGTTGCTCCACACATGGTGGTTGTTGGTGGTGATGGTGGTGTGGGGAGGAGAGCTAATACTATAAAAGACAGAGTTAGGATGATCTTACTAGATTGGAGAACTAAACCAAAACAAACATTGTGAGTTTTAATAGGGATAAAGGTAAAGTTTCATATGTAATCAAGCAAAAATCAGATGCAGAAATATAGGATGACCACCAGCTTGGTAGCCCTTGTGTTTAGTTTGTGGTCTACAAAGAATCTGGAAGTCTCAGTAGACCACAGACTAAACACAAGTCACTCAGTAGTAGACATGTGCTTTCATTTTAGTCTGGGCTTCAAACCCTAGGTTTCTGTGTTTTGTGAGATCTCCAGACACTTGTTTAGGTGCCACAAAAACCTAAACTGTGCTGATCTGGAAAAAAGGCTGGGTTGGAATGCCTCATTGCCTAGGATAGGTTAAGGTCTGACCTACTGTAGCTTTCAGCTAAAAAATATAGTCTTTCACAGTTTAAGCTGGGTTTTGACTACCTGGCCTTATTTAAGAATCAGTTATGTGCCATCAAGCAATATAGGATTTATATCCAACCTGACAGGGTTTCCAAGTTTAGTGAGATATTTAAGGAGTGGTTTTACCAGAGCCATTCTTTCACAAGTGGCATCGGTAATAACTTGAGCCTCCTGAATCATAGTCCATCACTGTATAAGCTATACAGTGGTACCTTGTATAAAGGAATTAATTCATTCCAAATAAAATTATGTTAAGCATATTTTCCTTTATACAAATTCACATCAGAATGGATTGAAAATGGAGTAATCCCATTTTTATGTTGTACGGATTTTCCCCATTATGTTAAGCAAATTTCCCCTATCTCCGGAATTTTTTATGTTGTACAGATTTTATGTTATACCAGCTGTTTGTTATACAAGGGTCCACTGTATCACACTGGGCAAAGTAGCTACTTATTCAAGAATTTACAGTTAAATAAGAGAAAGATAAGCAAAACACTAGCTATAAAATGATGAAGCCTAGAAACTGCTTTAAACTTAATTCCTTAAAACAAATTCCCCTCACTTAATTCCACATTTCAGCAACAAAAGGTAATGCTTTTCTAAGCCACAAAAGACCCCTTGGGTTTCTGCCAAGGGACATGCAATATGAATGAGCACTGTCATTTATTTATTTTTTACTCCAAAAGGATTTGAAACATGAAGGCAAAAACATTTTGATGTCAAGAAGGAAGCTCTTTGATTCACTGGAGACAATTCTGGAGTTGGTGTTTATTTGTATAGATAGAGTGATTACATGAGGAAATGTGGTCAACATAGAGAAAATAATAAGGAAACTTTGCTTGTGACTTACCTGCCCAGATGCGTTTGGGATCAACTCCTGCCCATTGTGGAGTTCCCCATTTTCTGTGAAAACAGGGATGTTGGGGCTGAAAACCATGAGGTCATTCTTGGCCCCAGCCTCCCCAGCTGCAGTTGCCAGGATGTGGCTGTGGCGATTTGTATAGGACCAGCTGCCCACTTCGCTGGCACAAACCAGTGTGGCTGTTCCAGGGCCATATATCACACCCTCCTTTGGCTGACACTGGCATCTCAGAGCTGCGTACACAACAATCGCCAGCAGGAACAAAGTGGACACCGAGCAGATAGCAATGATGAGGTAGATATTGGGATTGGGGACAGAAGCCCCTGGGCTCACCCCCAATCCTGACAGGTGAGCATCCATGTGAGAAGACTGAGCTTTTGCTATCAGCGATAGACTATATGTGGTGGTAGCAGACAGCACAGGCCTGCCATGGTCCTTCACAAGCACCAGGAGATTGTGGCTGCTACTGCCGTCCGCCTCATCCAGAGGCCGGGTGGTACTGATCTCTCCACTGTACAACCCAACCCTCCAGGGTCCTTGGCGTTCCTCATGTAGCTCATAGCGCAGCCATGCATTATAACCGGAGTCCGCATCCAAGGCATGGACCTTGCCCACCACATGGCCAGCAGGTATGGGAACGACCACCAGGGTGATGGCCTCCCCTGGTCTGGACAAAGCGGGCGCATTGTCATTTTCATCCACCACGAAGACTTGAATGGTCACATTGCCACACAGAGGAGGCAGCCCAGCATCCTTGGCTCTCACCTGGAACTCCAGAAGCTTCATCTCCTCATAGTCCAAGGGCTGCAAAGCATAGACTTTCCCACTCTCTGAGTGCACCGAGATGTAGCTGGAGAGCGGCCACATATTTTCATCTATCCAGTAGCTGATCAGGCTATTCTCAGCCACATCTGGGTCAGAGGCAGACACTGTGAAGATGTGAGCCCCAGGCGGGTTGTTCTCATTGACAAAGATTGTGTAGGAGGGCTGCGTGAAAGTGGGTGCATTGTCATTGATGTCACTGATGGGCACCACCAAGCTGCTGCTGGTTGAGAGGGATGGGTCCCCTTGGTCTTGGGCTATGATTAGCAGCCTATACTCGTCCACCTGCTCCCGATCCAAGGTCTCAGCCAGCACGAGAGAATAATAATTCTTAAAACTGGACGACAACTTGAAGGGAAGGCCAGGGGGCTGCAGGGAACAGCTGACTTGCCCATTAGCCCCAGAGTCTTGGTCAGAGATACTGAGCAAGGCCACCACTGTCCCCAGTGGGGAGTCCTCTGGCACTGGAACTGACAGGGATGAGATGGATACCTCTGGAGCATTGTCGTTCACATCCAGCACCTCAATCAGCACTTTGCAGTGCCCCTTCATTGGGGCTGCACCTTTGTC
This sequence comes from Phrynocephalus versicolor, assembly GCA_023846285.1. NCBI lineage: Eukaryota > Metazoa > Chordata > Lepidosauria > Squamata > Agamidae > Phrynocephalus > Phrynocephalus versicolor. The sequence goes on along the minus strand of JAHTLZ010000204.1, from coordinate 98,401,555 downwards.
TGTGGCTTCTACACCAATTTCACCTAGTCTTATACTTTCAAAGTCAATGTCTCCTGTTAATCTCATTTGTCCATTGACTGGATCTAAATTAACCAATGCTGCTAAACTGGGCGGAATAACATTTCGAATAGAATATGCAATGTCTTTGTTAATGCCCTCATCGAGATCTGTTGCATTAAGACTAATGAGTAAGGTTCCTTTTTTCGCATTTTCAGAAAGTTTTACCTCATACACGGACTGATTAAAAAATGGTGCATTATCATTTATGTCCAGCACATTGATTATCAGCCGTGCAGTTCCAGTCTGTTCTGGTTTGCCCCCATCAGTGGCTGTTAGTAACAAATGGCATACATGGGTTACCTCTCTATCCAGAGGTTTTCTTAATACAAGAGCTAAGGACTCACCATGCTTCTCGTTGTTGGGAGCGTCCAAAGTGAAATATTCATTGGGACTGATTTTGTAGGCAAGGTGAGAGTTCAAACCGACATCATCATCAGAGGCTCCCTCTAGTGGGAAAGATGAATCTGGAAGCCTCGATTCAGAAATCATCAGGATTTGCTCAGCCGCTGGAAATATAGGAGCGTTGTCATTGATATCCTTGATCTCTACTTCCACGTGGAAGACTCTCAAGGGCCTATCCAGGATCATCTCCAGATGAATGAGGCACACAGAGATCTTGCCACACAACTCCTCGCGGTCTATCCGTGAATTAACAAATAAAATCCCATTCTGAAGATTCACCTCAAAATAGTCCCCGCGGCCTTGGGATATCATCCGGAACATCCGAGGCATGAGCTCATCCACCTCCAAACCCAGATCCTGGGTGATGCGACCCACAAAGGTGCCATGCTGGGATTCCTCTGGAACGGAATAACGGAGCTGGCTGCTCCCCATTTCCCAGCCAGCGTGGAGCAGAACCACCAGCAGCATCCAGCTCTTCACCATGGGCCATTGGTGCAAAACAGTCATAGCTAATAGTAGGTTTTACTCCTTTAAAAAAAGCAAAATGGAAATCCACTCTCTGGTGGTATAAAATATCCAGTTGTTATACGGCCATATCCATGCCATCATCCTGGGCTTCTTCCCACTGTCTCTTATTCTTACTGTATTTCTGGGAGGGGCTTTGATCTTTGTCTGGAAATAGCATTTAGATTTTAGGTAGGTAGCGACATCTTGTGACAAACGGGATAAATACCACAATGGCTTTGAATTTTTATTTTCTTTCACACTTAAGAGGAATTTCATAATTTTATTCTGAAATTTATGAGCAGCTTGCTTGCATTATTTTCCATTGCCATTCCATGCAACATGAATTTGTGAATTTGGAATACTTTTTTCTAACTCTGAAGAATTAAAGAACTGATCGGATCTGTTATCATAGTTGTAGTCATGTGCCACAGAGTCAATACTAATTTGAATTATAACAACCATAACAGGGTTTGTAACAGTTCTACAACCCCAGTAAGTTTCCATGGCTGAGTGGGAAGTTGAACACAGGTCTCCCAAGCCCAAGTCTGTCACTCTATCCACTGTACCACACTGGGTACTCCTGATTGCATCTAGGCTCTAGCTACAGAAAACTCATAGAAATCAACGACACCTCTAAGTTTATATACCTCCTTAAATACTTCTGATTTAGACAAACTACTTAGCTCTGTATGTTGTCGTACTTTCTTTTTGAAGAGTTGCTCCAGTGCTCTATTTATTTGGGTTACTAAATTCTGCATCTTTTCCAGAATGGTATACACAGAGTTCCAGATGGGTTGCCTCTTGCATCTGGTTGAACGTACTCACTTCTGAGCATGTTCCTCCATGAGTGAGAATTTCCTGTAGTCTCTCTCAGTTATCAGAGCATTTATTGCCATTAGCTGCATACAAAGGACATGGTGTCAGTGCTATGCATTTTTCTTGCCAGTCTTCTCTATTATTCATATTTTTATTTCTGTAATTGAATAAGAACTTTGACCCTGTTGGTCCTGCTGAACCTCTCTGTTGCTTTCAGTGTTATCAACATCCTCCTCAGATGGGATTTGGAACTACAGTACTATTTTACTATGATCCCTACCCTTCTTGGAGTGTTTGTTCCAAGAGAAGTTTTATTCAGCGCCTTGGTCATTACAATGTTCTGTTCATCTGGGCTTCTTTTTTTAATCTCCCATGAAGCTGCTGGGTGAAACTGTATGACATTTTGATAGTTAATGTCACCAGTATGCTGACAACACCCAACCTTATTTCTTTTTTCCCCAAAAGACAGAAAGCTACATGAGTGGATGAAGGTGGATAAATTGAGGTTTAATCCACATAAAACAGAGGTGCTCCTAATCAATAGACAAATGGAAAGTGGGGTCATTGCCTAGTTGTATTGGATGAAGCAGCACTTCCCTTGAATTGTTATGTTACTAGTATCTTAGTCCTTAAATGGGGTTATAAAGGCTTGGCAATGGATAGGAGCTATGCATTTCACATTGGCATGGGTTGGTTCTTATACCTGTGATATATGATGCACTTGTTAGATTGTCGCATGCACAATAGACGGGCATGCATCCCTTCTTAAGATGCAGATATATAGCTTTAGGATGTTCCTGTATTCTAGACTTCTGGTCATTTGGGATCACCTCACCTTAGTAGTAGAGAATGCCTTTTACTGGCTTCAGCTGCTTAGCCATCTACAACAAGGGTAACTGTGATCATGATGTGCGTCATGGCAGATTTTAAAGATGATCTGGAGATTTCAGTAAGTAAGCAATGAAGCCTTTAGATGGCCTAGTCAAATGAGATCATATTGCACTGATTCTGAAAAAGCTACATTGTTTGCTGCTTACTTTAGAGTCCAACTGACGCGATTAATTAGGTTGAAATGTTTGAAACTTAAAATAATTTGGAGCCTAAAGAACTGAAGAAACGCTGTTTCCTATCCCATAATGTCTCGATTTTAGTTCCTGTAGCTGAGTCACCTCCATGTATTCTTTTATAAGATACACAGTCAAAGTTCTATTGAGCAGAGCGCGCGCGCACACACACACACACACACACACACACAAAATATTGAAATAGATTTTCCTCTTATGGAAAGGACACAAGAGTCACAGTATACACATATTCAATGCTAAAATTAGCAAAGCAAAAACACTACACCATACAAAACTCATTGTGGAATGTTTTCATTTTAACAGACCAATGCTGTGAGCCAAAGGAAAGATGAACTTCCTAGATTTTTCAGTTGTCACATCTCTCCCTAAAAGCACAGTGATAAGAGACCTCTCATGAAACATGCGCAAGGTTTGGAAGGCAGGCCTATTAATCTAGTAAATGGAAAGGAGAAGAGAAATAAGGACCTCCAGAAAAGTGATAACAAACAAGCAAATAAAAACCCACAGGTGGAAACTACAGAGACTTCTATTTAGATAAAATGAAGACCATAAATGGTCATTTGAAGCAGAAATATATAATCATACAAATCAGAAGGGGACAACCTAACAAGTGACATCTAGAAAATTAAAATGATTGGTGAAGCAGCATAGTTGGTTGAAAATCATCCAACAGATACAACATCAAACGAAGACCCTACAGAAATAGTCAAACAACCCAAATGTCGACAAATGCAATTTTGGATTTTGTTTCTGTTTTTAAAGTTTCAGGAGTACTAAAACCAAATCTAGCCTGCATGGTCTTTAGTTGGACATGCACAGTTATATAAATGTATGTCTAACTAACTAACTAACTAACTAACTAACTAACTAACTAACTAACTAACTAACTAACTAACTAACTAACTAACTAACTAACTAACTAACTAAGTTGGAACAAAACCACAAATTCTTTGTAGTACCGCTGCTTTTCCTTTTCTGGTTTATGGGGTGTACCCCTCACACACGCTTCACATGTTTGTTTTCTTTCTGTTCAGTAATCATCCAACCGACCCTGGATGTTTTCTACAGGCAGGATGTTTGTTTGTTTGTTTGTTTGTTTGTTTGTTTGTTTGTTTGTTTGT
>JAHTLZ010000204.1:98378628-98397554 GCA_023846285.1 Phrynocephalus versicolor | reverse complement strand
TTGTTTGTTTGTTTGTTTGTTTGTTTGTTTGTTTGTTTGTTTGTTTGGCTAGACTATGCACATTTCTGAAGTGGCAACCCTCATAAAGCTTCAGTGAAGTCAACTTTTGAAAAGTCAAAGCCTGACTCTTTACGAGGAAAGCTTATTTGACTTGGGGAAGCACTCAAAAGGTCCTTCCCAAAGTTTCTGCTTCTGTTCAGGCTTCTCTTGAATCCACTATACATTGGTAGTACACCTGGTGATTCATACAAAGAAGTCAAACTACCTTCTGCTACTGCACCTCAGTTCAGGTTTTCTAATGATTTCCATAGTATCAATAGCCAAACCAAGAATCAGCAAAAGAACACAAAAATACATCCCTTTAAAAGATCTAGACATTTGTGGTTGCTTATCTTGTGATTTTACTTTGTCATTATCCTGAATACTGGAGGTACTTAATGAACAATGATGATTGATGATAATGATGATGAGTACAACAACAACTACAACTACAACAACTACAACAACTACAACTACAACTACAACAAATTATCAACCATGGGCAAGTGAAAAATGTGTTCAGTAAAGAATATATCCAGAGGGTTAGAAAAGTATTAAAAAGTAAGGTGAATGGTGATAACACCATCAAGGCCATTAATAGCTGGGCCATACCAGTCATCAGGTATACCGCTGGCATTATAAACTGGACTCAGAAGGAGCTAGATAGTCTGGATAGGAAAATAAGAAAACTTATGACCATTCACTATGCATTACATTCACGTAGTGATGTTGACAGGCTGTATTTACCTAGAAGATTAGGTGGTAGAGGTCTTTTGCAAGTGAAGCAGACAGTTGAAGAAGAGAAGCACGCGTTGGCAGATTATGTAAAAATAGTACAGAGCCAGCATTATTGGAGTTTAAGAACAAGGAGGTGTTTAAAGTAAAGCAAACTAAGGGTCAATACAGGAAAACAACAATGCAAATACGAGCTGATAGCTGGCATAATAAAGCACTGCATGAACAGTTCCTCGAAAAAATCAAAGGAAAACTAGATGAGGAAAAGACTTGGTTATGGCTCACAAGGGAACACTGAAAACAAAGGCAGAAGCCCTGATTTTTGCAGCTCAAGAACATGCTATTAGAACAAATGCAGTTAAGGCTAGAATAGAAAAATCAGCTGAGTACCCCACATGTAGACTCTATAAACAGCCTGAAAAAGTGATTGAAAATGAGCATGCAAAATTACTTTGGGACTTCTAAATACAGTCAGACAGGATTTTGGGACACAATACCCCGGATATTGTGATTGTGGAGAAGAAAAAAGTATGGATCATTGATGTTGCTATACCAAGTGATAGTAGAGTCACTGAGAAACAACTTGAAAAAAATTAATCGATATCAGGATCTGAAAATTGAACTTCAGAGACTTCAACATAAACCAATACAGGTGGTCCCAATGGTAATCGGCACACTGGGTGCGGTGACTAAAGAGCTAAGCTAGTAGAAGAAATTGGAGTTGGCAAAGTCACCATCAGTCAGCTGCGTAGTTATCTTGTCTGCTCTGTGATATTATTATTATTATTATTAAATTATCACACAGCAGACTACGCTGGATTTTGTGTTACCAATCACTAGTCGAATGCTTCCCAAGCGTTTAGGACTATGTGATGTATCGGCGAATTATGCAAGCAGATCCCAGTAAGGTGGCTTTCTGCAGCTGACTGATGGTGACTTTGTCAACTCCAATTTCATGATGATGATGATGATGATGATGATGATGATGATGATGATGATGATGATGATGATGATGATGATGATGATGGTATCAAATTGACATTATGACAACACCTTTCGGGTATACACAGATGTGGTTTCTTATGGCATAACTCTGAGATCATGTAGCTTGTTCAAGACCACACAGACAGGCTGTTTTTCTACAAGGCACAGGAGGGAACTGAACTCTATCCATGATCAAAAATCAGCACTGCCATACCATTATTTTCCCCATGGCCTTAGTGCCATTTATCTATTAGAAAATTCTGAAATTTTCAATAACAAAGCGGTTCTCCATCGGGATAAATTATTAAGATCATGAACATGGAATGATATATTGCAATTGGGCTGTCAGAAAAGTACTAAAGACAAAGGCCCAAACATACGGAAACAGTCCTTTTGTCCTAAAGCAAAACTGAACTTCATTCACTAGAGTACATCTTATTGTTTCTCTATCTCCTGTCACAGTCCAAAGAAACTTATTTAATTCCTATTTTCCCACCCTCCAAGAGGTTCATTGTCATGTACACCTTCTACCTTCTGGAAAGACCCTATGCTCAAGCATATATCAGGCTTTAACATCTCAAGGCCTAACCTAGATTCTGTAGCAAGTACATTTACTATATTTTGTTTCATTTCTAGGGTCTCTCATATATTCATATACAGTGTGTACACACGCACACGCACACGCACACGCACACATACACACACAGTGGTACCTCTATTTTGTCTATCTAATTAAAACCCATTGCCTCCACCCTTAATGATGCATAGTTATGTTTGCAGTCCATAAAGCTATTATATATAAAGCTATTATATAAAAACCGATTTCATATATTTGTGAAACATAAATAACAAGAAGGCAATGGGTTCTAATTGTAAAACCATGTGACTCTTAATTGAAATGGGCTCCACGCTTTTTCCCCAATGCAATGCTTGCAGAAATTCAAGTGTCATGGTGGCATTAGCTTGCTTTATCAAGGACATTTTTAAAGTTTGACATAACTAATAAGCTTCCCTGCTCTCAACCCACCAAACTTCAACAACAACTCTTCAGTTGCTATCTATATGAAATAGTATAAATAGCATGTGGCATAATACTGTTTAATATTTCTTCAGAAATACAGATATCAAGTGTAAAGGTTTACAGTTATTTACCTAATAAGCAATTGAAAAATAGCCTCTCCTTTTAGCTACAACCCATTTCTAAACACTTTATAAAAGGACTGTTATGCTGACTGACTTAGACCTGACCACCACGTCCTGAAAACCATAAATTACCACACTCTTTTTCATTCATAAACACAACATGGAATTTCAAACTCTTTCACCTCTTGGTTGCCCAGGGAAACATATGCTGTTATATATCCTGATCTGCTCTATTCCTTAAGAGAAAAGTTATTTGGAAGCCTACACACACAAAGTAGCAATTTCAAAGGAGCAGCTGCTATCAATGAATTGAGTTATGTAGGTGATCCCTTTCATTCATCTTGCAAGAGCATCTTCATGACCACTGCTTCTGCAGTAGTTGCAGTCTCACTGGTGGACTGAAAACATCATAATAATGCATGAGTAAGGGTGGAGGGAATCAAACCATGCCACACATGACAGTTCAGAAGATTGGCTACAAGTCAATCCTCCTAACTCACCAGTCCAGATGAATTTGGAAGTGACTCCTTCACAATTCCCACTTCCCCAGTGTCCACACAGGCTGGAATGTTGGGGGTGAAAACCATCAGGTCACTTTTGGCACCACCATCCCCACTCACTCCTGCCAGGATGTGGCTATGGCGATTGGAATAGGACCAACTGCCCACCTCGCTGGCGCATACCAGTGTGGCTGTGCCAGGTCCATAGACCATCGGCTCCTTTGCCTGGCAATGGCATCGCATGGCCATGTACACTATGGCTGCCAGTAGGAATAAGCTGGAGACCAAACAGATAGCAATTATCAAATAGAGATTGATAGGATCCATCAGTGGCTTTGGAATCCCTGCTGTCCTGGAGAGGTATGCATCGTTTTTGACATCCTGCGAGTTCACCATCAGTGACGCAGTCAATGTGGCAGTAGATGACAGTGGTGGTTTACCATGGTCTTTCACTACAACCAGCAGATTCTGGATGCTTCCACCCTCTGTGTCATCCAGTGCATGGACGGTGCTGATCTCTCCACTGTACAGTCCTACCCGCCAAGGGCCACTGGTTGCTTCGTGGATCTCATAGCGTAACCAAGCATTATACCCGGAGTCTGCATCAAGGGCATGGACCTTGGCTACCACATGGCCAGCAGCCACAGGGACTGGAAGAAAGATGGTTTTATCCTCTGACCATGACACGGAAGGAGCATTGTCATTCTCGTCCACCACAAAGATCTGAATAGTCACATTGCCACACAAAGAGGGCAGCCCAGCATCCTTAGCACTCACTTGGAATTCTAGGAGCTTCTTTTCCTCATAGTCCAAGGGCTGCAAAGCATAGAGCTTCCCACTCTCTGAGTGCACAGAGATGTAACTTGAGAGGGGCCAGAGTTTCTCATCCAACCAGTAACTGATCAGGCTGTTCTCAGCCACATCTGGGTCAGAGGCAGACACTGTGAAGATGTGAGCTCCAGGTGGGTTGTTCTCTTCCACAAAGATGGTGTATGAAGGCTGAGCAAAAGCAGGTGCATTATCATTCACATCACTGATTGGCACTTCAAGGATGCTGGTGGTTGACAGCGATGGAGCCCCTTGGTCTTGTGCTGTCAATACTAGTTTGTATTCTGACACCTGTTCCCGATCCAAATGTTCAGCCAATATAAGCGAAAAGTAATTCTTGACAGTGGACTCCAGTATAAAAGGGGTACCAGGAGGTTGCAGGGAAGTACTCACTTGTCCATTAGCACCAGTGTCCCTATCTGAAATACTGATAAGGGCCACCACCATTCCTAGTGGGGAATCCTCTGGAACAGGTGTCATCAGAGACATCACTGAAATCTTGGGGGAGTTGTCATTTAGATCTAGAATCTGGATCAGAACTTTACAGCGTCCTGATAATGGAGGATTCCCCTTGTCTTTTGCCTCAATCTGTATTTCATAAAAATTCCTGTCTTCAAAATCCAGATTTCCCTTCACATAGATCTCACCAGTCCCTTGGTCAAGAATGAACTTTTCTTTTCCATTTGTAGGAGAAAAACTGCTTGATGTGTATATGATTTCCTTATTGGCTCCCTCATCTAAATCTGTAGCATTTAGCTTTATCACTAATAATCCATTACCTGAGTTTTCCAATAACTGGGTTTTGTAAACTGACTGGTTAAACACAGGAGGGTTATCATTGGCATCCAGCACTTGGATCACCAGCTGGACTGTGCCAGTCAGCTGTGGTTGGCCTCCATCAAAGGCTGTAAGTAACAAATGGTGAACAGGAGATTCCTCTCTATCAAGAGGTGTATTTAGAACAAGAAATAAGGACGCACTATGTTCGTGATTTTCCAGTACCTCGAGAGTAAAATGTAAGCTTGGGCTAAGTTGGTAGCTGAGCAGAGAGTTTGCTGCCATATCCAGATCAGAGGCTCCCTCTAGTGGGAAGCGTGAATTGCGAATGCTGGATTCAGCAATAGTCAATAGCTGCTCTACAACAGGGAAAATGGGGGCATTGTCATTGATATCCGCAATCTCTACTTCCACATGAAAAACCCTTAAGGGTTTGTCCACGAGCACCTCCAGGTGAATAACGCACATGACACTGGTGGGACACAGCTCCTCCCTATCGATCCGCGAATTGACAAATAAAATCCCATTCTGGACATTTACCTGAAAATATTCTCCCTGTTCTTTGGACACCATCCTGAACATCCGAGGCACCAGTTCACTCCCTTTCAGCCCCAGATCCTGGGCAATGCGACCCACAAAAGTGCCATGCTGAGATTCCTCTGGCACAGAGTAGCGGAGCTGGCCTCTCCCCATTTCCCAGGCGGTTTGGAGCAGAAACAGCTGCAGCAGCTGCTTCTCTACCGAATTGGCTTTCCAAGCAAACATGGCAAACTGAGACCAAGAAAAAATAATCTTGCCTTCTGCTGATATTATATGTCCTCTTCCTTAAAGGAGTGAAGAGCCAAATCCAAACAGTCTGTCAGAACCGGCATCTGTGTACCCACTGATGTTGCATCCGTCCGGGATCTCTAGTGCGATCTGACAGGTCGGATGTTCAGTGCTGGTTAAGGGGAGGAGTTCTGGTTTTTCCACCTTGCTTATATGGTTCCTTGGACAACAGTGACCCCTTGCGACTGCATTTCATAATCAAAACAGCAGATTTTCCCCCTTTCAATGACTTGAGTCGCATGCTTTCGGTAATTTTGTAGCAACAGTTCTCCTCGTGTACCTTTACTTCAAAGTTAGAGTTATGTATCATCATTTTTCCCCACCATTCAGCTCATTGGTGCCATATGCATTTTGAGTGTAAGAATCTCCAGATGCTTCTTGTAGCATTGCCATTTTTTACCATATCCTCTTTCATTCTTTTTTGGCCCATTCGTAATCCATCCCTTCCTTTTGGAAGGGAAGGGGGTAGAAGATAATTTCCAAGGATTCTGAGATACTACCAATTTTCATCTCCCTAAGACAAACTGCAAGGAGTGATCCACAGACGCACGCGACATGTGAATGCATGTTCTCTCTCTGCCCTCATATGTTTGCTACAGATACATAATGGTACTTTATACAGAAGTCCTGGCTCACCTATCTAAGCATCACCTTCTGCTGCATACCCTACTTTGACCAGAGGTACTGGCAAAGTCCCCCCCCCCCGCATCACTTGCAACTTGAAATGCCGGGAGTTGAACTTTGTGCATGAAAAGAATATTTCAATCTTTGGAGCTTTGATACATCCCCAAGAAACGCTGCACCTTTTTTCAGTGTTGCTTTGCATGGGATTGGCTGCTCTTCTTTTATTTTTATTTTTTTAAGTGAATAATCCTATTTACTGTTAGTGTTTCACATATAAAAATGATTGTTGTGTTTCCTTTGTTGTTGAAAGAAAATGGCAATCAATCAATCAATCAATCAATCTTTTTTATATTTGATGGAAGAATCCAAAGGACTAAAAGGAAATCCTACAAAATTGAGGTATATATTTTCAGTGGATTTCTGGCTGGTCTAAAATCATACACTATAACAGATATGCAGAGCTACAGCAGACTCCCAGCAAGATGCAAGGTGGCATTATAAGAAATACCAGTATGAATGGCTGGAGTGAGAATATCACTCACATCTATTTCACAGATGAATTCTTGTATGTTGACCAAGATATTACTACAGTATTTCTGTGACATCATCATCATCATCATCATCATCATCATCATCATCATCATAATTAAAGATGAGATCAAGATCCTCAGGGGGAAACCTATACATTTAGGCTTGCATGTAATTAATTCCTTAAAAGTTATTTGAAAATTCTCAGTACTCTATCCACTGCTGTAGAATTTATAGAATGGTAGCCATGAATATTGATTGTTATATTAATCAGTATCCTCTTCATAGGGATCTATACAAAAGGACCTATGTGGAAAAAAATCTGCTCAGGAAGGACAGTGTTACATCTGTAAGTGACAACTTCCCCACCTTAAATGTAAACAGCCCTTTCATTTTGTTATGGCATATATCTAAGCTGGAACATTAGGTGAGGCATTGAGTCTGAATTGCCTCTACAGTCACCCCCGCCATTTCGTGGTTCAGGTACTGTGGTCCCACTATATTGCGGGATCGCAGTACCTGCGAGGGGGAGCAATCGCATCTCTCCCTGCCGCCCCCACCCCCTCCGGGAGGCCTCAGAGCCCCGTGGGGGGTGGCGGGGAGCGATCACAATGCTCCCCGACGCCCCCTCCCCTCTGATCACCCCCCGCCCCCACCCGACCCGCTTCCGCATATTGCGGATTTTCATGTATCGCGGGTCAGGTGGGTCCCTAACCCCAGCAACAGGCGGGGGTTACTGTGCTACAGGAAACAATTTGCAGCCATGGCTGTGATTGCTAGGCACTGTTGTTCTCACCACTGCTGCTGGCCTGAACCTGCTGCCTGTCAGACAAGGAAGGGTAAAGTTCATCCCAAACTTGAACTGAAGCTATAGGAATAACTTTGTTGCTTAAACTTCTTAAAGATATAATCATTGATACTCTTGAAGGCTGGGGGAAGATTCACAGGTTGTTTCTAAGAGTAATGTTGGGTGCACCTGAATATATTAAAACTTTGTTATATTTGGAAGCTGGTTTAAATTTATTTGAGATCCTAGCAGTGGCAGACACTGATATATTGAGTTAAATTCCTCTTCAAAGTTTGTTTTTGTTAACTCACTTCATAGGAAATGGAAGAATGTAGTTAGGAAAAGATTCCTCTCCACTAGTGTTTCTGTCTTTAACATTTCTAGTGATCTAGAAAGTATTGTTAAATAATGGATGTTAAAAGGACATTTAGAACCATTCTTTGAGCTTGTTCTACTTCCCATAAAATAGTTGGGGTTTTTTATCCTCCCATTGCTGTTTCCTAAAATTATCTTAATTCTCAATTTTCACATTAAGATAACACAACATGCTACCTTCAGCTGCTCTTGAAGGCAACTGAAGAAAATTTGCCATCACATCCATACTTGCCTTTGCACCCTTCACGGCATTGAAAGGGTCTTTGACCTTAGCTGGGATCTCCTCTCCATATTTACTTGACAACTTATTTCGATTCTTGCAAATTAAAAGTCACAGCTCCCTCAAGTCAATCCATATCTTGTCAGGTCTTCCCTTTTCTACTGCCTTACACATTTTCTAGCATTATTATTTTTACCAGTGAGCCTTGTCTCAGTTGAGTCATTTTAACTTCTAGTTCATTTCATTTAGAACTCTTCTATTGTCTTTCTGATGGTTCACCGTAGCCATGAACCACATATTGAGTGAATTTATTTTTTCTTTGTCCAGCTTTCAGATCCATACACTGTAACCTGGAAACACCATTGTTTGAAGAAGTTCAGAAAAATATACTTGAGAGTTTTTTCAAGTTCCTTCATTTTGAATCTCTGACCTCTTCTGATTTCTTGGTTACAATCTCCCTTTTTGGATTGAGGATAGAAACTCTATAACTAGTTCAATTTCTTTATAATCAAGACTAAAGTAATGCCATTTTCTATAATCATGATCATGACTTTTTAATATTCAACTGTATCCCTATTTTTCCATTTTCTTCTTTCGCCTTCCACAGTAGCCGTTACAAGTCATTGGTATTTTCTGCAAGTAATATGATCCGTCAACATTACTTAAAATTATCCACGCTTCTTACACCAGTTTTAACTTTTCTTTCTCTTTAATCTGATCATGCTTTCTGAATGATAATGGTTTTTTCCATAAACTGAACAGATTGAGAGACAAAATATATCCTTGTCCAACACTTGCCTGACAATTCTCTGTATTCAGTGTTGTGGCCCACCCATTTCTTTCAGAATAATCCATAGCTTTAGTGTCTCTCCCTTTATTCAGTAAAGCCTAAACATCTGGCATTCCCCACCATGATGAAGGTCTTTGCTTTTAAAATTCAGTCAGTCATCCATTGAGACCTTCCTTTTTCTTTGGCCACAGAAGCAGTTTTTTCCCATTCTTGCCTAGTTATATTTCTGGTTTTAGTCCATAGTTCTTCCACCCATAGTTCCTCTCAATCATGACCAGTTGAGCATTCTGATGCAAATCTGTTCCCTACATGGACTTTATGTTTTTCAAGGACATTATTTATATTATATGTTGATACTATTGTGATTTTAATGGTCTTCTTCAGAATACAGCTTCTCTGTCTCTAGAAATTATAGAATCTATTTGATATTGGCCATTTGATGAATATCCCTTCCTACAATCCTCTGCTTAGTTGTTAGACTTCTGTGAGTGATCTATTGCTTCATATCTAATTCTCCATCCATATTTAATTTTGCTCTTGATGTCTATTTTCAGAATTTCCAGTTTTAATGTGTTATCAGTTTCATCCTGGACACTTGCGTAAAATCCTTCAATTCCTTCTTCAGCTTATCACAAACTTGAATGAAAGTTTAAGTGCTTTAATTAAGAATACTCATTTTTAACTCCAGTAGGTGATTCAGTGCCTTCTGACCTTCAAGCTTCATCTACCAGCACAAGCTCTTCTTTCAGTTTGGATTGCCTCATCACACAGGTTATGAGAGATAAAGAATTCAGAAGCACTTTGTCATTGCATCCTTACAATTATGCCAAAAGTTAATTTGACTGTCCTTGCAACTGTCTATGAAAGACCCACTGCTGTTGTCACTAGCCACTATTGCTGCTGTCCAGTAGGTACTCTTCCACAGTTTTTTATTCTGATCACAATTGGTATGGTTGGTTCTCTACGGGTGATGAGATCAGTCTGGTGTCTCAGCTTTCCCCACTTCTAATTTAGGAGTCCAGACTTCTAACAGCATTCATCTCAGATTCCCTGATAACTCAAAGCCTCACATCAAGTAAAAAGGTCTGCCCAAGAGAGCATATGCCCTCTGTTACAAAGGGTACAAAGACTGAAGAATGATGTGCCATAATTTGGATAGTTGTGTTATACTGTACAGTATACCGATTCAGTTTTGAAGATAAACTTGTTGCATTGTGCATTTAATGCATTTCAAGGTATTCCAAATTATTGTGTACAATTCTTATATTTAAAAAAAATATTTGTGGACTTGACATATTCTTTACTGATCTTTTTAAACCAATGGCCATAACGTTACACATAGTTCAACAACAATAAAACCCAATCATACAAATAACACAGCCACTCACTGAACATAACAAAGCTCATAAGCACCACTAACAATCAGGAAGATTCAAACTAAAAAGTTGGAAGGAAATCAGTGGCACACCCAAATCTTCATATGTTTGGCCAACTGGGCAGCTCTGTATAAAGGTACGAATATTCAGCTTTCTTTTATTTTTTCATTTTTTCAAATTGTTAATGCAAATTTCTGTTTGGGTATTGGGACACCATTTCCATTGAAATCAGTGTGGATTACTTTTAGAACACACTGTACATGCCTAGCCATTTATTTACAGATGTATAAAAAACAGTAAATAGTAACACCCAGGCAATTACTAATTAAGAGGCAAACCTCCTTGTTTCAGGGATTTCAGCAATGCTCCAAAGGCACTGAGATGATTGTGACTTTTAGCAAATGTAACTCTTATTAAAGGATTGTAAAGATGACATCCTATGATCCTTGGGACAGTGGCCCGGAAGTCATGGGAAAGATCTCTATCTCTATCTAAGAAGTGCTCTTACTTGGGAAGAAGGAATTCAACCTCGGATCTCTCTCCCTCCGTCATCACCTTTGAAAGTCCCAGAGTCCTCACTTTTCTGTCTTGGGACTTTTGCTTTTGTGGGAGGAAGGACGGGGTCCCAGGCATGATGTGGATCAAATGGGCACCCCTTTTGTGGCAGATATCTAGAGCAGCCATATTTCTAGTCCCAAAATGAAAGGTGGAACAAACCGTTCCTTCCTCCCTTCCAGCAGGACACTAGAGATTTCAACATGCCCCAGTCTCAAAGTGCTCTGACTTCAATTCCTGGAAAGATCCTAGAACAGATTATTAAGCAGAAAGTCTGTAATTATTTAACAAGCAATGCTATCATTACCAGAATTCAACACAGGTTTCTTAAAAACAAGTCATGCCAGACTAATTTGATCTCTTTCTTTGTAGAGTTACAGGACTGGTGTATGAGGGGAACGCTATAGATATTGCTTATCTGGATTTCAGTAAGGCCTTCGATAAGGTTCCTCATGGTATACTTACAAAGAAGTTAGTAGAATGTGGGATAGATAGTGCTACTGTTAGGTTGATTTGTAATTGGTTGGCTGATTGTACCCAAAGGGTTATCATAAATGGCTTTTCTTCAGCTTGGAGAGACGTGACCAGTGAGGTGCCCCAGGGTTCTGTTCTGGGTCTGGTGCTATTCAGTATCTTTATTAATTACTTGGATGAAGGAATCAAGAGTATACTGATTAAATTTGCAGATACCAAATTCCATAGATGATAGGATGAGAATCCAAAAGGACCTTGACAGACTAGAGTGCTGGGCCAAAGCTAAAGGAACTGGGTTCAACAGAAATGTAGGGTGCTGCATCTAGGTAAAAAAAAGTGAATTGCACAGATATAGGATGGGAGACACCTGGCTGGAGAATAGTACATGTGAAAGGGATCTGGGAGTCTGGGTGGACCACAAATTGAACATACGAATCAGCAGTGTGATGCGGCGGCCAAGAAAGCCAATGTGATTCTTTGTTGCATCAAAAGAAACATAGTGTCTAGAGAAAGGGAGGTGATAATACCACTCTATTCTGCTCTGGTCAGACTCCACCTGGAGTACAGTGTCCAGTTCTGTGCCCATCAGTTTAAAAAGGATGTTGACAACCTTGAACAGGTCCAAAAGAGGGTGACCAGGATGGTTAAAGGTCTGGAAGATATGTCATACAAAGAACGGCTTAGAGAACTGGGAATGTTTAGCCTTAGAAAAAGAAGGCTGAGAGGGGATATGATTGCTATGGCGGTTACTTCATGTCCGTTTTGTCTCTGTAAGTGTTGCATTTGGACCGATACAAAAAAATCTTACCTCACATCTACCATGCAACAGCTGAAATTTGTCTCAACCACACCCCCAGAGCGGGATCAGAGCGTGACAATACTGTACCTGGCGCTGGGTTGGGATATTCTCTTGTCACGGTTTGTTCTTGTTTCCTGTTCTGGACCATGTGGTAACAACTGACACGCAACAACCAGTGTCCACCTAGTGGTCAGCGGCTGAAGCGGCATTAGACATTAGTTTCCCTGTGGGAAACACCATGCAGTGCAAATGTTTATTAAAGAAAGCATTGAAAATTCTGTAGCATTGATGTGTCAATCCTGGAAGACCAGTAAATCGAAATATTGAAAAAGTTTTATTTACGATATTTTAAAAAGGGGTTAAGAAAGCAAGACAAATTCAAAATTTGTCATGGAACAAGACTGTGAAGTAACAGTTGTCATGAGACAAGTTATCATGACCGAAACAGGGACTAAACAGGGACAAAACCACGTGATTGTGACCAACGCTGTCATTGTACAAAACTAGTAGCAGAACAAGGAAGGACGTGAAGTAACTGCCTGTGTTTAAATATTTGAAAGGATGTCACAATGAAGAGGGGACTGGTTTGCTTTCAAAGACTAGGATTCGGGCCAATGGTTTCAAACTACAGGAAAAGACATTCCATTTGAACATTAGGAAGAACTTCTTGATGGTAAGAGCTCTCCGGCAGTGGAATATGCTGCCACAGAGGGTTGTGGAGTCTAGTTCTTTGGAGGTTTTAAGCAGAGGCTGGATGGCCATCTGTTGGGAGCACTGTGATGGGGGTTCTTGGATGGCAGGGGGTTGGACTGGATGGCCCTCGAGGTCTCTTCCAACTCTTTGATTCTATGACTGCATCACAGGACTTCCCTATCAATATATCAGTCAAATATTATTTACTTGCAATGTTATATGATGATTCAAGAAGCACACTTTTAGTCTTCCTCTTTCTCTCACTGTCTCACTTTCTCTCACACACATACAATTTTCTAGCTTTTAACACTACCACATAGTTCACTGAAGTAGTATAGTGTGCTGCCTCAAAATAAAATGGGGCGACTCCTGGTAAGAGGAAGACAACCATGTGCTTGACTTATCTGATGTCCATTGAATAAGAACTAAAAACTTTTGATAGAATGTGCATGAAATCTTATTTTTAAATTTAATCAAACCTAAATTTCACAACCCTTTTACTATCCAATTCAGAACATGGAGTAAAGTGATTTCTTGCCACAATTTTTTTTGGCATCAAACCTTGGATTTGGGAGAAACACTGTTTATGCATATGCAGTGACTAAATCAATCGCTTTGCTGAATTGTTAGTTGAAATAAGTTTGGGAACTCCTTGACATGGGGGAGATCTCGTGTAGGTCTGAAGCATCAAGAGAAACTGCTAACCTTAAAAGGTTTCCTTCTGATCTAGAAAATAGTTTATCCATAGAAAGAAAAAAGCATTTGTTTAACAATACTAAGTTCCTTAGTTGTTTCTTCTTATAGCTAAATGAAAAATGAAATGCCATTTCAAAATTCTGGTAGCAAGCTAGAACCTAAATTACTCCTTCCTGTAGGATTCTACAGGTAGTTTGTGACTTACCTGTCCAGAAGAATCTGGGATCAACTCCTTCCCACTTCTTACTTCTCCATTCTCTGTGAAAACAGGAATGTTGGGGCTGAACACCATGAGGTCGCTCTTGGCCCCAGGCTCCCCTGCCACTCCAGCTAGGATGTGGCTGTGACGGTTGGAATAGGACCAGCTGCCCACTTCACTGGCACATACCAAGGTGGCAGTACCAGGACCGTACACCATGGGCTCCTTTGCCGGGCACTGGCATCGCAGGGCCACATATGAGACAATTGCTAATAGGAACAAGCTGGACACTGAGCAGATGGCAATGATCAGATAGACATTGACGGTGTCCCTCAGAGGCTTGGGACTCTCTCCAGTCTGAGAAAAGAGAGGATCGGTTTTAATAGCCTGGGCACTTGCCACCAATGACACACTCAAGGTTGCTGTGGTTGAGAGTTGAGGCTTGCCATGGTCCTTCACCAACACCAGAAGAGTCTGGCTGCTTCTGCCCTCTGTCTCATCCAGGACTTGTGTGGTGCTGATTTCTCCGCTGTACAGCCCCACTTGCCAAAGGCCACTGGTCGATCCATGCAGTTCATATCGCAGCCATGCATTGTAACCCGAGTCAGCATCAAGGGCACAGACCTTGCCCACCAAGTGCCCAGACACAACAGGGACAGTCAGAAGAATGGGCTTCTCTTCTATCTTCCCAGAGACTGCAGGTGCGTTGTCATTCTCATCCACCACAAAAATCTGAATGGTCACATTGCCAGACAAAGAGGGCAACCCAGCATCCTTGGCACTCACCTGGAATTCCAGAAGTTTCAGCTCCTCATAATCTAAAGTCTGCAAAGCATAGAGCTTCCCACTTTCTGAGTGCACAGAGATGTAGCTTGAGATAGGCCAGAACTTCTCATCTATCCAGTAGCTGACCAGGGCATTCTCAGCCACATCTGGGTCAGAGGCAGATACTGTGAAGATGTGAGTTCCAGGTGGGTTGTTCTCCTTCACAAAAACTATGTAGGAGGGCTGCATGAAAGTCGGGGCGTTGTCGTTGATGTCCCTGATAGGCACTAAAATGCTGCTGCTTGCAGAGAGTGCCGGAGTGCCTTGGTCTTGGGCTGTCAGTACCAAAGTGTACTCAGGCACCCACTCCCGATCCAGAAGCTCAGTGAGAGTTAGTGAGTAGTAATTCTTGAAAGTAGACTCTAGTTTGAATGGTACTCCAGAAGGCCACAAGGAACATATAACTTGCCCGTTGACCTCCGAGTCCCTGTCTGAGATACTGATGAGGGCCACCACAGTCCCCAGTGGGGAGTCTTCTGGCACTGGCACAGAGAGAGAAGTCAATGAGACTTCAGGAACATTGTCATTGACATCTAATACCTCTACTAAAATTTTACAGTGACCAGACAATGGGAGGTTACCTTTATCCTCAGCAACAATTTGAAGGTCAAAGAAATTAAGGTCTTCAAAATCCACTTTCCCAACAACTCTGACTTCTCCTGTATTGGGATTTATTCCAAATATTTTTGTGAAACGTAAAGGGACATTATTACTAAAGGAATAAGAGATTTCACTATTAACCCCTTCATCTACATCTGTGGCATTCAGTTTCATAACTAACGTACCATTGGCCGCATTCTCCCATAGCTTCACTTTGTAAACTGACTGGTTAAACACAGGAGGGTTGTCATTGGCATCCAGCACCTGGATCACCAACTGGACTGTGCCTGTCAGTGGTGGCTTTCCCCCATCAGTAGCTGTGAGAAGTAAATGATGCACAGGGATCTCCTCCCGGTCAAGTGGAGTTTTAAGTATAAGTACTGGAGATTTATGGTGGTCCTCATCAGTTCCTGAATCAATAATAAAATAATGATTTTGGTTAAGCTTGTAAGTTAGCAGGGCATTAGTACCAACGTCTGGATCAGAAGCACCAGATAACAAGAAACGAAAACCTGATGATCTTGATTCTGAAATAGCAAAATTTTGTTCACTTACTGAAAAGCCAGGAGCATTGTCATTTATGTCCCTGATTTCTACCTCCACGTGGAAGACCCGCAGGGGTTTGTCCACAATCATCTCCAAATGAATGGCACACTCTGCCGTCTTCCCACACAGCTCCTCCCGGTCTATCCGGGAATTCACAAACAAGATCCCATTCTGCACGTTTACCTCAAAGAAGTCGTTGTGCTCTTTGGAGACCATCCGGAACATCCGAGGCACCAGCTCCTCCACCTCCAGCCCCAGGTCCTGAGCGACGCGGCCCACAAAGGTGCCATGCTGGGCTTCCTCCGGCACAGAATAATGGAGCTGGCCCTTCCCCACCTCCCAGGCGGTGTGCAGGAGCAGCAGCTGCAGCAGCAGACGCCTGGCCAGGGAATCCTCTTTCCACGCCACCATTGCAGATCCAGGCACAATTTCTTCCAGACTCTCTTCTTTTTGAAAAGCCTCTTTTCCTTGACAGGATGAAGAGCAGGTCCTATGATTTCTTCCAAAGCGCTGCTGACATTATCATTTCAATAGACTCTGGGGCTGTTGCATCGGATCCTTGATATCGCTATTGTGGAGCTGACAGAAAAGGTTTCCAGTCACTCTGAGGGAGGAGCTCTCTCTTTTCACCCTTCCACTACCTTTCCTTAGACAACAGTGACCCCTTGTGAGGGGTTTTCGAAATGGAAAGCATTCATATTCTTCCTTAATGAAATGCTTCCCAGGCACTGTTTTTCAGTTTGATTAATACGGTTTGTATAAGTATTTGTCATTTATTAGTATCTCCATCATAGTTACAATTATTTTTCTTAGTCAAAATGAAAACATCTTAGCTTCCTTGATGGTTAACCATTACGGATTCAAGTTGTTTCACTTTTTGGGGATGTTTACCTTAAAATGATTAGGTGCCAAACAATGTTTCTGGTGATGATGACCAAGATGTATTTGTCAACATTCCTTAGGTAGACACATCAAGAAACGGTAACAGACTGTAGACATTTAGACGGAAATCAGGGTAAGTTGAAATGTATCATGTGAAAGAGTATTTAATCATTCTGTTAGTTTAATTTTTGATTAGGAATATGTTATATGTTATTATTGTTTGTACTTCAAAATTGAAAACTCTTGGTTGTCATATACAGTTATTTCTACCCAGTATTTACTTCAGTACTTAATCATAGAAATCTTTGGTTTCTGCCCGTAGTCCAGCCAAACCCTCCTATTGGTTATTTCCACTGCCTCTGTTTCTTTTTATTGATTTACACTCAGGAACACTAAACATTGCCCCAATAGTCTGGCCACTCATTGCATCAACTTCTTTCTCTATGCTCATTACTTTTCTGGTAAGAGCTGTGAAATATGACCAACCTCCCCAAAGAATCGCTTTTGTTATCCCTCCTCCTGTATAACAATCACTGAAGCTCTTCCCTGCCTGAACAAAACAGAGGTGAGGATGTATGTGCTTGTTCCCTCACCCTTGTCTCATCACAGGATGGATAAGCTTTGATTCCCCACCCAACCCCAACCCCCAAGATGTATACTCTAATTTACCGGTTGGAAATATTTCCAAATAACAGATAAACTCCAAAGGGGAACATGTTTTTAAAGTACTTAATTCTGTGCTATAACTGTTTTATATCAAGTTATAAGCACTTATTTCTATCTTAGAGCCATAGAATAATTGAGTCAGAAGGGTCCTATAAGACCATCCAATCCAATCCTTTGCTCAATCTTCTCTTTGCCTGAAAGAGAAGAGTGGCTGAACTCTGCACACGTAAGGGTTGATGATGTGATCACCCACGACTGTTTATTGCCAAATAAAAGTTTTAATTCTACCCTCTCCTGAGTCCCAAGGCTTCCCAGAGGTCTCTTTAACCCTGGGGAAGGCTTTGAAGCTTCGGGATGGAAAATGGGAGAGTCTTTAATATCTGGCAATTGGTGGCAGTCCCAGAAGCAATCATTTCCTGAACATTAAAGAATCTAAACACACAGACACACAAGCTTCCCCACGATGAAAGGAATACCTAGAAAGCCACAGAACCTTGTGAGGAAGGGTTCAGAAATTTTAATTAGCAACAAAATGCCATGGTTGGTGATGTCATCAGCTTTATGCACATTGAGCTGCACCAACAGGATTTCAGCAAGTGGATTTATTTAATAGAAATTTGTTGGAATGATACATTTCTAAATGTTTCTGGGCAGTCTGACAGATTCAGATTTCTTTTCATTAGCTACCAAATCATTTGGATCGCAGAATTATTAAGAGATTAAATTAAGAGAAAGGATTAAGTGTCATGAAAAAGAGTTATGGAACTGATGTAAAGAAATAAAAGATAAAGGAAGGCTGTAATTCCAATCAGGTATAAGCTATTTGGGGAGGAGTTATGGGAGTCAAAATCAAACAATATTTGGATGATTACATGTTCACTAATCATAGTCATGATTACAAGCATTATTTAGATGTAGCAAAAGTAGAATTCAGCTTTATTATAAAGTCTGTTTTGCTTACAGACACATTTTCTAGTTCTTTAATTGAAGATAAATATGAATATCGTAATGTACTGGGATTTAATCATATATCTTTTATCTTTTGCATGCTGCCTTGATTTTAATTACTGGGATAAGGGTGGCATATGAAAAGAGTAAGTACTGTAAGTAACTGTTGCAGTTTGAATAGATAGGCATATATCTCATTTTTATGACATTCCTAGTTACATAGATTGTTCAGTTATGGTGTATTTGTGGGTTACACATCCAACGTGTTCCAAATAGGAGGGGATCTCAGACACACCCCAATTCAGGGTGAGGTGCTCCCTCGCTCAAACTATAGACACCAATGAGTTCTTATGTGGCAAAAAAGCAAGGCATGCTGCTTATATGTGGGTGGTTTACAATTTAATTGTGTAAGTACAAGAAGTATACCCTTCTTTGAACATTTGTTTTAGCCCTCAGACAAGCAGACTATTCTCTAGATAAAAATTGGGAAGATATATATAGGGAAATTG
>JAHTLZ010000204.1:98348819-98372598 GCA_023846285.1 Phrynocephalus versicolor | reverse complement strand
TTCACTCTCGGACTACCTTTCCTTAGACAACAGTGACCCCTTGTGAGGGGATTTCGAAATACACAAGCAGGTGATTAAACCCAATTAAATGTGTGCCGAAATCTTTTTGCTGTTCCGTGTGGTGCTCGCGCCGCAGATCTCCACTCTCATTCCTCTCTATAATGAATTACCTCAGAAAAGTACATCGACACTCAGTAAGTGCTTGATGTTGCTGATGTAAAGCATTCGTGCATTTTTCAAGGGGAATAGCCCTCGCTTTTCCTGGCCTCAGAACTCTTCTTTTTCTCATCCAGTTTGTCCTTTTGGTGTCAGCTTTTTCAAACAACCCTCCTTGGAATGTGGGACGGAACAGCATCCATATAGCAAGCTTCCTAGAGACTCTGGTAAGCAATGAATATTACATAAAAGACTTAACAATGCTGCATTCATTTTAGTATTATTTTAATCAACGTCTATTTAATAAACGGTGTTCCTATTCCATTTTAGTTTCTTATGTATATTAGTGTCACTTTTTGCATTGCTTAACTATTTTTTTTTTTAAAAAAAACCTTCCCTCCTGTTGTTCATTTATTTCCTGTTAGGCAGAAAACCTTATCAGCTGTTGTATAAGAATGAAACTTTTTAACAATCCTGATGGCATTTTGAGCAGAGGAACTGCTGTAGTCTTTTGGACTTGAAGTCATAAATTTTCCTCATGTCCATTCAAAAGATGTAGGGAATCTTCTCCTTATCAGAGAAAAGGTAACTTGGAAGCAACTTTGAACTGGAAAGCCAAATATTAAGCTGCCTCAGTTGGTCCTTTGCTTGAAAACAAGAGGCAACCCAAGAAAAAGTCGCTCATACCTGCATGAAATGTCCCACTGAGCTCATGCAAAGGAAGGAAAATATCCAGGTTCTAAAGTAACGGCTTTGAATCCTCACACACACACCCCATCAGCATATAGGAGCAGACCACACGTTTTACAATCCAAGTTGAACAGAGAAATTAAAACTTTTTCATGCAATATAATGAGGCAGTTGTACCTTCACTAAATGATTTGCCACATTTGAAAAACATGAAAACTATCATCCAGGAATTAAACTTGTTGCTATGAAAGATAATGTGAATATTCTTTCAGATGAAGTACAGGAGGGAAAAATAATGAGCTTCAAATTCCATGTAAGCAGCTAATGTGGATTTAGGATCTAAAATAATGGAGAGCATGCATGTACAGTATAGTTGTTTTTAGTATTCGTTGTTGTGTATTTGATTTTATATGTACTGTATTTATAGGCTCACCTGGCCTACCATATCGGACAGTAGCTCTCAGGCAGTGTGTTTTTGTTTTCTGTTCTGTGTCCATACTAAGTGAAATTAACTTTTATTTTGAAATATGAACTTTAAAGCTTCATTTTATTGTTTTTGATGTAACTGCTATTGGCCCAAATCCTGTTGCTTAACTTAGTAAATTATCCTAGAGTAAGCCTGCTGAATCAATTAACCTCTTCCATAAATTCTATTGATGCAAATGGACATATTTTAATAAGTCTGTGGTTTGCGTTAGCATAATAATTTGTTATTAGAGTAGGCCAGTTGGAATCAATGGAACTTACAGAGGATTTGGCTCACCCAACCAACATTAATTAAATTAAACTGACTTACCCTAGTGTAGTTTACTAAGCTAAGCAACAGGGCTTTGGCCTTTGTATCTGTTTTTAGTATAAACTTTATACAGCTCTAAAGATTTGAATGGAGGGACTAAAACTCATTTTAATAAATTAAAATATTTTGTCTCCTCACACAAAGGCTTGAGAATAGAATACATGTTAGAAGATAAATGTAGGATTCCCAAATATAGCCGCATTCCCCTGAAACACAAACAAGTCCAACTGGTTAGTTTGTCTTTCCAGTGCAGAGTGTATTTACTGTCATAATACTGGACATCTTTGGCATGAGCTGACTCTTAACTATGCTGGTTCTCCACTTTCATTCCCCAACCACCCAAATAAGGAGGATACATAGTGAACCACTGCTTTGTAAAATGTGATATTGAGAAGTATATAAAACTGAGGAGAATGAATGTAGGTACAGAAGTAATTCCTGGATTTTATTTTTTACTGGAATTCCTACAGAAGAAAACACTTCATTGTGATCTACGATCTTTGCAGCTGAAGAATGGACTTAAGTTACCTGAACGAAAGGCACAGGTACTTGTGTACCCTGAGCAGATTTCCCTCTGATCTTCCTTGAGTCTATCTTTTGTGCTCATCCCCTTCCTAAAGATTCTCATTATTCAGAGGCTTAATTTGGACTGCAGCAGGGAAGAGGGAATCTCCCCATGCAAAATGAACTATATTGAATAAACCTTATACCCCTGGTAAAGTCATGTTAAAATACCCAAACATTACAGAGAAGAAAGAAAGAAAGAAAGAAAGAAAGAAAGAAAGAAAGAAAGAAAGAAAGAAAGAAAGAATATCAGATATACTGTACACTTTAGAAAATGAAAGACATTTTTTAAAAGTATGTCTATCCAAATTATGATTGCCAAACATTTTGTCCTTTACTTTAAAATGAGTTGTTTCTGTTCCAGTATTTAATAAATGCATTCTTGTTGTTTATAGGTTCTTTTCTTATTTTTAATCTATTACGTAGACATCTTCCATTTTTATTACTGTGCAGTCAATTCATAATATCTTGTTTTTCTTTTCTATCTATTCCATGCACAATCGACCTACCAAAATTTAATGGCTTTTATTAGGAGCTTGTATGTAATGTTACAGTGAACTGTTTCAGAAATAGCCTCCCATATTTTACTTATGAGATATATTTATTTTTCTGATAAATATATACATTTTAAATTCATTTTTCTTAATAGAAGCCGAAATGTCAACACAGTACCTACACAGTGCATAAAACAATCTGATATCTTATAACTGCTGCTGAAAAATGATTGTTTAAAACATGAACATAGCTCATAATTTTCCCTTAATATAGTAATTAGTCTTGCAACCCTTTTCTACAATGAATGGCTTTCTGAACAGAAACACATGTATTCTTCACATAAAAAACAAGAGTCAAACTCTCTTTCTCTACTTGGGCATAAATCTTCTCCAGGTTGGAAATGTGGGGAGGCAGAACAGTAGTCAAAAAGCAAAAAGCAAAGTGTTCTGCTTATATACCGCCCCATACCACTTCAAGTAGTCTCTGGGCAGTTTACAGTTTAATTACAGTATGCAGAGGCTACACATTGCCCCCCCCCCCAGCAAGTTGGGTCCTCATTCTACCAACCTTGGAAGAATGGAAAGCTGAGCCAAGCATGAGCCTGCTACCTGGGATTGAACCCCAGGTTATGAGCAGTTTTACCTGCAGTACAAGCATTTAACCACTGTGGCACGGGATTCTTATCAGACCAGGAGCAGGATGAAATGTGATCAAAAACTGTTTCGGGACTAAATAGTGTTCAGTGTTACTGCTTGTTTGTATTAGCTGCTCATCTTATCATTGTACTGTTTAATGCTTTTAAAAGTTAATTCCTGTGTATATATACAGTGGACCCTCATATAATAAGGAAGCGGTTTGTTTAACAGAAAATCTGCTTAAAGGAAGAAAAATCCAGAAATAGGGGGAAATCACTTAACAGCATTGCCTATCGGGTGAATCTGTACAACAGAAAAATGGTTGTGATTAGGGACTAATCCGTTTTCAATGCATTCCTATGGGAAATTTGTACAAAGAAAGAATTGCTTAACAGAATTCCATTTGGAACGACATCGGCCCGACCGGTTCGGCAGTCGCGAGTGCACTCGCTACAGGTTCCATCCCCCCGAGAAGCCAGGCGATCTCTTACCCGGAACCGGGCTTTCTCGGTGGCCGCTCCATCCTTATGGAACTCCCTACCTAGTGAAGTGCGCTCTGCAGAGTCCCTGCTGGCCTTCCGTAAAGCGGTGAAGACCATCCTATTCCGCGAGGCCTTTGGCGACCTAGCTTAGCCTTTTTTTTTAATCCGCCATCGATAATTTGCTGAATTTGGTAGCAGCGGCGAGCTCAGAACTTAAGGGTGCGCCTCCGCCTCTGCTTTTTTAATTTGTTTACTTTAACTCATGTTTGATTTGTAGGCTTTGTCTTTTACTGTTCTGTATTGTATTTCTTGTCTGTATTTGCTGACTTGTTCAGCCATGTTCGCCGCCCAGAGTTCCCTTTGGGAAGATGGGCGGGATATAAATGCAACAATAAATAAATAAAAATAAATACCACTGTATTGTAAAACTCTGTGTTGGGAGCCCCCTAGGGAGCATTTCACTTAAAGGCCATCTAAAATATTTTAAATAACACATTTTGTTCATTTGCATTAACATTTTAGTTATGTCTTGACACTTTCAGAGAAACTGGTATATAATTCACATGAACAGCAGTCTTAAACTAATGGTAATATTTAGAATGGTTGTGATTATCCAAAATGTTTTTTATGTCAAATCAATTTTCAATATAATACTTGCTAATTATAAATACTTGCACATAAATCTTCCTTAAATGAAAACTAATAGTGTTAAATTTTTTCCTGAACACATGAAGACCACAGCATTTTATAGCTTATTTTTCTGATTGCTGTTTTTCATAATGTCGGGGAGTTATGCCATATACGTAGATTAAGATAGAATATACTGTATAAGGTGATATCTGAAAAGATGTGTGTTGGATTACAGCTTTAATATACAGTCCAGGTTTTTTTTTTAATAATACTTACACAGAAAATGTTTTACATTGTATTCAGATCACCATTTACAAACTGCTTCGGTTCTGTTTTTTAAAGACCTTGGCATATTGTAATCCAGGTAGAGAATTTTTAAAAAACATTGTTGTCCTATTCAGTCTCAAACATAATTGGGATATAACTTATTCAAAGGCTTCTATTGAGTCCGTAACATTAATAGAGGACTGATAATCACACTAACTTCCTTGCCATCATTATTATGGTTGTGGGTTTGCTATAGATTTAATTAAACACAGCTCTGTAATATATTCCCACATTTAATACCTGGAGAAATCCAAATGTTTAAAAGATGATAATTATTTTAAAATATCCACTCCACTCAGTCAGAAGCCTTTTCAGCATATACAAGATACATCTACCTCTTTTTGTCATTCTTATAATTAAATACTTGTTCAGCATAATCATAGGCTGCCTACAGCATGGTAAATCTGATGTATTCAAAACCTTTCCATTTCTGAAGATCAAGGAACTTGATAGCTACTTCAAGCAGCCTGGCATTTAGAGGGCATGTGAGAAAAACTTTGGAAAAAGCAGAAGACAATTTTCTAGATATAGATTATATATATTAAAGACAAAATAATGGGAATACATATTCAGGACAGTAACTAAAATGCTCAATAATATAATTTAAAAGCCAGATAAACCTATTTGGTTTCTGAGCATTGTTTTGTTAACTGATTTGATGCAATGGAGGGAGGCAAAACATTTTACAAAGAGTACAAAGACAAATATAAAAAGACAGAGTAATTTAAAGCCCTTTCTAGATTGGTAGAAGTTATGTGATGAAATGGCAGAGTTAAATAGATCTCTGTTTGTTTATGAAATGTACAGCTGAGATAAAATATTAATTTCATGGCAAAAAAGGACAAAGCATGCCAGAACAGATTTAATAACGTACACCCAAGAATTATTATGAAATAGTATCAAGTATTTGTAAACAATCAGATTACTGGATCTAATGAGACAAAGTTTTTGAGAATGAAATAATTGCGGAAGTCCTCTTTCTCACTTGCCACCAGCAAATTTGGCCAATTTCAGTAAATCTAACAATAAAATTTTGATTTTAAAAAAGGATTCCATCCTGGATATAATGGGACACCACAAAATATTCAGTTTTATCTTTCTTAACAATTTCTTTATAATAATGATGGTTCTCATAACACTGGTTTTTTAAAGCTGTTATTAAAATATGTTTGAATCACATAATTGCAGTACTTGAAAACAGTCCAAAGGCAATTCAGTCCAACTATTGAAACAGAAAATCCATGACGAAAGCACCTCTGAGAGAAGGCCATCCAATGTCTGCTTTAAAATCTGCAGTGTAGGCCACTGCTGTTTAGTTTTAATCCATCACCTCAGGTCTTACTCTCTTGAGCAAATTATAATCACATATTAACATATTTATTGACAAAAGTACTGTTTTTGTATTTGTTTTACATACTTATATCTCAGTCCACCAATGCCTGGATAAACAAATAAGGTTGGAACTGGTGCCAAAATAATTGCATCGGTGTTCACAGTCACCCACCACTATTTGTATATGGTCCCTTACAATCTTCTCAACTTGGAATTCCATTCTTAGGACAATATCCATAAAAAATGAAATAAAAGATGAAGCCATTCTTGGTGTCTGGGCAGTTATTTATCCCCAGAGCCATTTAGAACATAACATGTAGGCACCCATGAATTGGGCTTGGAAACGACTGCACTTACTTCAAAAATAGTGTATTGCTGTCCTGCCGATTATATCTGTGTATTGTTCAATTACAAAAATCTAGAGGCAGCCCAATGTACAGTACTACATGATCACTGATGATCATAATCTATCACACCGAAAACCCTGCTATCATCAGCCAGTTTTACCTCCTGGAATATCATCAGTCTTTTACTAATTTTATATGATAGAAAGCTGGTGAACTATAGTAATTCATTTCTAAAATGATACATTTCTACAATGTACTTTCTACAATACAGTATAGTGGCTTCATCTGTCACAAGGAGAAGTGTAGAATGCTCCAGCTATAACATGGGATGTCTACACTATTGCAATTACAATACATCTGAGTTCTACAAAGCAATACAATATTTCTGAGATTTCCTTTCAGTTCTATCAGTTGCTTTCTCTGAATCTAACACTAGTACTGTTGTTACCTTATTTTGAGAAATGGGAATTCATTATATTTATAATTTTTCTTATCTTTGTCCTTCTGATCTCATTGTGTTTCTACCCCATAAATCTTAGTCATGTTATCTTTTTTTTAAAAAAAGAAGTCCTGAAGAAAGAAAGAAAGAAAGAAAGAAAGAAAGAAAGAAAGAAAGAAAGAAAGAAAGAAAGAAAATACTTATTCTTTGCTAGAAGTTCTTTGTTTCTCCTTTGTGTGTGTATGTCCTCTCTTGTCCTCTCATTTTTGCATCAGTTCAAGTGACCACACATCCAAACCAAAGTGAATGGAAATGTTAGATGCAACCTTGTAGTTGGAACTACAGAATATAGTTGGAGCAGAATATAAACAAATATTACTATTAAATAATATTATTATTCAACTAAATAGCTCCAATAATACACTTATTACATTACATCTGTTCTTAAAAATTCATCATGAGAAACCCTCACTTTCTCAGTTTAATGGGGCCACCACACTGATAAAAACGCAGAAAATAGGATGAGTTTGCGTTTGGTTGATTCATAGTCTTTCCACTGAATGCATGGCATAGAGGAAAATGCAGATCAGTTCATAGTTCACTCCCCTCTGCAAATCTGTAGTTTCCCCCTTCTGCCTCTGGGATGTCATTTTTTTAAAAAACAGATTCATTCTACACATAGACAGGGTCCTTCTATTAGCAGACAAGATTTTAATCTGGGAAATGAAAGCAGGGTACAAGCCTCATTGATTCTGTTTCCTAGCTTTCCAATCCCTAATCTATTATAGAGGGTTCAAAGATAACCCCACCCGTGAAGTGAATGAGATGTGATCAAGAGTGTATTGACATTGGGGAAGAGAAATTTGATGAAAACCATTTTACTCACTCCCTTAAGTGGTACAGTAGTATGAAGCCAGAAGTCCTCCCATAGACTGGAAAAAGTTACTTCAACCAAATCCATTAGCTCCTCGTTGAAGAGATAATACAAATGCTTCTTCTTCTTTCCTGTCCCACCCATGAAACACTGAACACGGCAACCAAACATAACCCAGGAACATTCATTAAGAGGGCAGCAGCAATCAGTTAGGCATGCTCTTTGAGTAACTCCCTGCTAATGTCAAACTAAAATTGGAGAGTTTCCTCTCCTGTCTATAAAGCATGCCCCCTGCAGGCCCAACAAAGATCATGAATATGATTTTGGAAAGCAAACAGACATTTGAAATAAAATTAAATGATGCTGTACCTGCCATA
Organism: Phrynocephalus versicolor; assembly: GCA_023846285.1. Lineage (NCBI taxonomy): Eukaryota > Metazoa > Chordata > Lepidosauria > Squamata > Agamidae > Phrynocephalus > Phrynocephalus versicolor. The sequence goes on along the minus strand of JAHTLZ010000204.1, from coordinate 98,364,454 downwards.
AGTCTGGAAGTAATGATGGCAAGACATTTAAGTAGTGAAGAAGTACATTTGAAGCAATTCTTGACATTGCAGTGCTTAAAACCACCTGTCTTTAACATGGTCTAAGTCTTCCTGCTACAGACCTTCTGATTTACTGTTAAGCTGTAGTTAAGCTGAATGATATCCAGTGCTGCCGTTATGCTAGCATGAAGCTTCCTGTACTTTTTTTAGTAACCTTATTTTCTCCCTTGTGCAGCTATCAAGCCCAATAACCGATCCCACTAATTTATGTCAACAGGCATGGCAGTGAAACACGTGTAGAGTACAGGCTCTTGTGTACTAATTGTGCTAGCCGTTCCACGAGGCTGTTGGACAGTACAATACAGTTTTGCTCTGCTGGATCTTGCTCGCACTAAATGTGCCAACTCTCATTGTGGTGACACAAACACTAGCAGCACTAGCTCATCTTGGTTTGTTGCTGTTTTTTTAACTTGGTTATTTGTTTGTTAATTTTATACCCCACCCAATTTCCCAGTGGGAACTCTTGGCGGCTTACAGTTATCCTATTAGAAGGCCTGAAAGGGAGAAAGGAAGCTACAAATATGAATATGAATTCATAGTTTGTGCCAAGCTATCAAACCCCATTGCCCTGGGAAGCTGCAGCATTCTTCAAGATCATGTTTTCCTTCAATACGTTCACACCAATAAAGAAAGTGCTACTTTCAATTATCTTAGTTATCCCACACAACTTACCTGTTCAGATGAATTTGTATTTTCTGTGCCCCCATTTGTTGCAAAAACAGGAATGTTGGGACTGAAAACCATAAGGTCACTTTTGGCACCACCATCTCCGCTCACTCCTGCCAGGATATGGCTGTGACGGTTGGAATAGGACCAGCTGCCCACTTCACTGGCACACACCAGTGTGGCTGTGCCAGGACCATACGCCATGGGCTCCTTTGCCTGGCATTGGCATCTCAACACAATGTATACTGTAATCCCCAGCACAAACAAGCTGGACACTGAGCAAATCGCTACAATTAGGTAGAGGTTGACATTTTCCTCCTGAGGCTTTGGGTTCCCTCCCATCCTGATAAGGTGGGCATCAGCACGAATGGCCTGGGTGCTAGCCACAAGTGACATGCTGAGTGTGGCTGTGGCAGACTGGGTGGGTTTGCCATGGTCTTTCACCAGTACCAACAGAATCTGGCTGCTGCCGCCATCCCCTATTTCATCCAAGGCATGTACAGTGCTGATCTCACCAGTGTAAAGCCCCACTCGCCAAGGGCTGTTGGTTGCCTCATGTAGTTCATAGCGCAGCCAGGCATTGTAGCCTGAATCAGCATCCAGAGCACGGATTTTGCTGACCACATGCCCAGCTGCTACGGGAACTGCCAGCAGAACGGGAACCTCCATTAACCCAGATACTGTTGGAGCATTATCGTTCTCATCTACCACGAAGACTTGCACTGTCACATTTCCACTCAAGGAGGGCAGTCCTGCATCTTTGGCCCTCACCTGAAATTCCAGCAGTTTCATCTCCTCGTAGTCCAAAGGCTGCAAGGCATAGAGCTTTCCAGTCTCTGAGTGCACAGAGATGTAACTGGAGAGGGACCACAACTTCTCATCCAGCCAGTAACTGATCAGGCTGTTCTCAGCCACATCTGGATCAGATGCAGACACTGTGAAGATGTGGGCACCAGGTGGGTTGTTCTCCTTCACAAACACGGTGTAGGTGGACTGGGAGAAAGCAGGTGCATTGTCATTGATGTCACCAATGGGCACCATCAAGGTGCTGGTAGCTGACAGCGGGGGAGTTCCTTCATCATGAGCCATGACTACTACAAGGTACTCTGCCACCTGCTCGCGATCTAAAGGCTCATCCAGCACCAGTGAGTAGTAATTCTTAAAGGTGGACATCAGCTTGAAGGGAAGTGCCAAAGGCCACAAAGAGCAGCTCACTTTCCCATTGGCTCCGGAATCTCTGTCTGAAATGCTAATAAGAGCCACGGTCGTACCTTGAGGAGAGTCCTCTGGCACTGGAACTGACAGAGACTTCAGTGACAGCTGAGGTGCGTTGTCATTCATGTCTAAAATCTCAACCACAACTTTGCAGTGTCCAGCCAAAGGAGGGTTGCCTTTATCTTCTGCTACAACCTGAATTTCCCACAGATTATTGTCTTCATAATCTAGCGGCCCTGCTACCCTGATTTCTCCTGTCCTCTCATTTATTTGGAAGATACGCTTAACTTTAGAAGAAACAAGACTACTAAAAGAATAAGTAATGTCCTTAGCCATTCCATCATCTAAATCAGTGGCATTGAGTGTAATTATCAGTGTTCCATTAACTGGATTCTCAGGCAGTCTGATTTTGTAAACAGATTGACTAAATAACGGAGCATTATCATTTACATCCAAGACACTGATCGTCAACTGGAGTGTTCCTGTGAGCTCTGGTTTGCCCCCATCTGTGGCTGTCAGTAGCAAATGATGCACAGAGGTATCTTCTCTGTCTAATGGTTTCTTCAATTCAAGCCCAGCAGATTTTGTATCATCTTCATTGGTTGCAACATTCAACCTGAAATAATCATTGGGACTGATTTTATAAGTTAGCAGAGCATTGGTGCCAATATCTGCATCAGAAGCACTCTCTAGTGGGAAAGGGGAATGTGGCAATCTTGATTCGGCAATCATCAATGTTTGCTCAGCAACGGAAAAGACAGGGGCATTGTCATTTACGTCTGCAATCTCCACCTCCACATGGAAGACCTTCAAAGGTTTATCAATAATAACCTCCATATGAACAGCACACAAAGGGCTCTTGCCACACAGCTCCTCCCTGTCTATCCGGGAATTCACAAACAAGATCCCATTCTGCAGATTTACCTTGAAATAGTCTCCATCACCTTGAGATTCCATCCGGAACATCCGAGGCACGAGTTCACTCACCTCCAGCCCCAGGTCCTGAGCGACGCGGCCCACAAAAGTGCCATGCTGGGATTCCTCCGGCACAGAATAATGGAGCTGGCCGCTCCCTATTTCCCAGGCGGTCTGGAGCAGAATCAGCTGCAGCAGCTGCTTCAAGGAAGCTGTCCGCATAATAACCACAGAGATTTGCAACGAAGATGCTTCTAAAATATTTGTTGGGAAAGCAGCTAACATAGGTGGTCTGGAAATGCAGGAATTAGCATCATTGATGGAATTCTCAACAGATCTTGTAATCGCAGCTGGATGTTGTCTGTCAGTTTTCCCAAAATGCTTTTTCAAAGTGATAGAGCTGCAGTTTCCAAGAGGATTACTGAGGTAACGATGACACCATGTGACTGACTTGTGAAGTGCAGACAAAGTCACATTTTAACCTTTTTCTTGCTGCTTCAACATCCAATGCAGCATCTTTTCAAGGCAGTTTATATCCTTGTCAAAACATTGTGCAAATATATTCAGAGTCATAATAAAATTGAAGATGTCAAAGTTCAAGAGGCAGGAGTTTGTTATGCCTTCAAACATTTTATACAGCATGGGCTTTGCTATGTATTTTCAGCATCACAAAATGTTTTATCAAATAAATCTCTTAACCTATAGTGTTATTAATGACATCACAAGAAAATGACTGAAACTTTATTTAGAAAAATACAAAATGTGTACTCTTCTTAAGCGTATCTTCCAATTAGTCAGTTACTGGGAAAGGGTGTGACAATGGATTGTTTTAAGCAAGTGGTTCTCAAGTAGTGGTTCCTTTTTTTTCATAATGGGCATTGCCACCCAAAACCAGTAACGTGGAATGCTTGCAGTGACTAAAGTATGCATAATAAATGTTAGCGTAGTGTCATAGTTCAGATTAGCATTGAGAAAAACCTGGGTTGAAATTCCTCCTCCACCATGAAGCTTTTATGAGTCTCCTTCAGGTTGACTTATCAATCCTACCTATTTCACAGTTGTAATGTTGTGACAATAAGATGGTGAACAGAAGGAGTGTGGGCTAAAAGAACAAAAATACATAAATGTGTCTGTAGATCAAGCATCTCTCAACACCACTTGTACCATTCTGTTCTCTACAATGGGATCCATTCAAGTGTGTATGTTTGGAGTGAACCCAGGTTTTGTCCCGAGATTCCTGCACTACTTCAGATGGGAAGGGTACCACAGTGTGCCGAGAAATCACATCAGAGAAATGGTAGTTTTCTTCCAGTGTTATATTATACTGTCATGTTTTCATTAAGTACAAAGGCCAGTAGTTATCAGACTTTCTACTTGTTGAGAGCCAGTGTCTAGGTATGAGGTACCATTGTCATATGTCACTGCATTGTTTTCAGTGCTCAACAACTAAAGAAATAAAAATTTAGTCTGTGCCACAATTGAAAACAAAGGTGACAAGCATCCATTGGAAAGCTGCTTGCTAGTGTTGACCTCTGTGTGCTCCAATCAGATCTGAAGTGGATGAATTACTTAAAAGAGCTACAAGTGCTTAACCCATGGGGTTGTTTGTGTGTGTGTGTGTGTGTGTGTGTGTGCCTATTCCTGTTGCCAGAGTTTCATTGATTAAGAAAACTCTGAACTACCTGGTTATTTTCCTTATACTGATATTTTGAAACATGTGTTTGTGGCATAAAGATAAATATCACTTTCCAACCAGAAACTTCCAGATCAAGAATATACTCTGCATGTGCAGTGTTAAATGTATACGACTAGAAGGTACATGCATACATCTAGAAGGCTCTCCTTTTTGGGGTACACAAAATTGAGTTGTATATCGTTTCCAAACAAATGTGGCCTGTAAGAAAACATAGCAATGTTCTGTCTCACATCTGGACTGGATTGTCAGCATTTATCACTACAGCTTGCTGTTAGAGAAAGTTGTTATTGCATTGTTCACTTTTATGTAAAATTGTACAGTGGTCTCCCACCCGTTCGTGGTTCATATACTGCGGTCCCGCTATATTGCGGGACCTCAGTATATGAACAGGGCCGGCATGTCCATTAAGGCAAACTAGGCAGTTGCCTAGGGCGCCAAAATGGAGAGGGGGCGCTGGCCAGTCTGCTGTGCCCCGCGGGGCCCCCCCCCCCCGGGGGCCACCGCCCCCCGTCCCCCCCCACCCGTCGCTGTCCACCTGCCGCCCCCGTGCCCATCGCCGCCCCCCGTGCCTGTCGCTGTCCCCCGTCATCCGCCACCCCTGCCGCCCCTCCCCCCTCCCCCCTCCTAGGGCGCAAAAAAAACCTAGCGCCAGCCCTGTATATGAAAAAAGGCCCCCTAGGGTAAGGGAGAAAAGTCCTGTTTCAAGCCTCCCATACTTACCCCAGGATTGGAGCTGCCCCAAACAGGTCAGTGAGGCCCTTACTGGGCCTTCTGGAGGCCCCAAAAGAGCCTCCCTGTGAACCGGGGGATCACTGTATGTAATATCTAACATAATCCTTTGGTAGAACCAGGTTTTCATGGAGCATATGCAAATCCCACATTATATCCATATCTGCTGAGTGCTGTTATCATACTTGATTGTCCTGATGCATAATTTATATGGAGGACAAGAAGCTACTGTAGGACAAAATATACAGAGACAGAATCCTTTCCTATGGGCAGGAGTGTCAGACAATTTGTTTGTTTGTTTGTTTGTTTGTTTGTAAGTTTATATACCACACCAATTTTCCCAAAAGAACTCTGGGCGGTTTACATTCAGAGCAACATAAACTAATAATACTCTGGACCTAGTCTTCTCAACGGGACTGGAGGATGGTGGTTTGGATATGGGGGGGGGCATGTTTTTGACCCCATTGTCATGGTTAGACCACTTCCAGGTCAAGTTTAGACTATTAGCTGCTTCGACCCTCTGCAAGGGTGGGGGAATCCATTAAGATGATCCGCCCTCAGAGACTAATGGATCTGGATGCTTTCCTGAAAGCTCTGGGGGATTATCCATCTGATATGGTCGGTGTTCCTGTCGAAGCCCAGGTCACCCAATGGAATAGGGAGATGACCCGGGCAGTTGACATGATCACACCTAAGCACCCTCTCCCTACACGCAGATCCCGAATAGCTCCTTGGTATACATCTGAGCTGCGGGCGATGAAGCGAGAGGGAAGATGGCTGGAGCGCAGGTGGAGAAAATATTGCTGTGAGTCTAATCGAACACAGCTTAGAGCCCACTATCAGGCCTATTCTGTGGTGATACGGTTGGCGAAAAGGCAATATTTCACCAACCGTATTGCTTCCTCAGAGTGCCATCCGGCAGAGCTGTTTCGAGTTGTCCAGGATCTTCTTCAATCAGGAGATAAAGTGGAGGTCCTGGACCACTCGGCATCTCACTGTGATGAGTTTGCTGTTCACTTTGAGGGGAAAGTTTCTCAGATTCGCAGTGAGTTGGACTCCACTATTGGTGCAGAATCAAGGGATGTGTCCAGTGCACCGTGCTTAGGTCCAGTATTATTGGATGAGTTTCAGTTATTGAGACCCAAGGATGTGGACAGGGTACTTGGATCTGTCTGTTCCACCACCACGCTGCTTGACCCTTGCCCTTCTTGGCTAATTGAAAGATCTGCCAGGGAGGTTCACACCTGGGTCCAGGAGGCTGTGAATGCCTCTTTAAGAGAGGGAGTGGTCCCTGCTGCCTTGAAAGAGGCGGTAATTAGACCACTCCTTACAAAACCTAATTTGGACCCAGGGCTGGTGGTTAACTACCGACCAGTAGCAAACCTCCCTTATTTGGGCATGGTATTGGAGCAGGTGGTGGCCGGGCAACTCCAGGTACTGCTGGATGAAATGGATTTTCTGGATCCATTTCAATCAGGTTTCAACCCGGGTTTTTGTATGGAGACTGCATTGGTCGCCCTGTACAATGACCTTTGCTGGGAGAGAGACAGGGGGGGTGCGACCCTGTTGATACTCCTCGACCTTTCAGTGGCTTTTGACACCATGGACCATGGTGTCCTTCTGGATAGGCTGGCCAGGTTGGGAGTTAGAGGCACTGCTCTGGGGGACAATTGCTCTGCTTCGTGCGTATACGTCACGGGGTCCCACAGGGCTCTATATTGTCCCCCATGCTGTTTAACATTTACATGGAACCACTGGGAGAGGTCATCAGGAGGTTTGGGCTGAGGAGTCAGCAATATATGAGGAGTCAGCTCTACCTCGCATTTTCCACCAATCCAGGTGAGGCTGTCTCTATACTGAACTCGTGCCTGGGCCAGATAATGGACTGGATGAGGGTTAATAAATTGAAACTTAATCCAGACAAGACAGAAGTGCTGTTAGTGGGTGCTTCACCAGACAGGTTAGAGGGCCATCTCCGTGTTCTGGACGGGGTTGCACATCCCCTAAGGGACAGGGTCCGCAGCTTGGGGGTACTCCTGGACCCCAGTCTAACTCTGGAAGCCCAGGTGGACTTGGTGGCCAGGGGTGCCTTTCTACAGCTGCGGAAATATACCAGCTATTTCCCTACCTGGACAAACGGAGCCTCATGACAGTTACTCATGCACTGGTAACATCCCATATTGATTACTGCAATACGCTCTACGTGGGGTAGCCTTTGAAGACGGTTCAATGATTGCAACTGGTTCAGAATTGTGCAGCCCAGCTGGTGAGTGGTGGGGCTGCAAGGGATCATATCACACCGATTCAACGCAACCTGCATTGGTTACCAGTTGTTGCCCAAGCCCAATTCAAACTGCTTGTTTCGGCATATAAAGCCCTAAATGGCTTGGGACCTAGATACCTGAAGGACCATCTCCTTCCATATGAACCTACCTGGCAATTAAGATCCAGCCAGGGAGCCCTCCTGAGAGAGCCATCCTTGAAGGAGGTGAGAGGGATGGCTTGTAGGTCCTCTAGGGCCTTTTCGGCAGCTGGCCCCAGGTTATGGAATGCCCTCCCAAGTGACATCCGCCTGGCGCCAACACTGATGACATTTCGGTGTCAGGTAAAAACCTTCCTGTTTCTCAAGTTTTTTAATTGACATAACATAAATTGTGGGTCCTGGTGGCAATTTTAATGTTTTGTGTTTAAATGTTTTTATTGTTTTGGTTGTCCATTGCCTTTTTAATGTTTTAACTGTTTTAACTGTTCATTTTAATTGTAAGCCGTCCAGAGACCTTTGGGTGGTGGGCAGAATATAGGTTGTAAATATAAATAAATAAATAAATAAATAAATAAACTATTAACAATGCACAACAAAAGAGAAGAAAAGATTCTGGCAAGAGGCACAAACAATAACTGAAAACAACAAATCACAAGAGGCACAAAACAGACACCATAAGCTTTTTTAAACAGCCAAGTTTTCAATAGCTTCTTGAAGACTGTGAGGGATGGAGCAGAGCAGATCTCACAGGGCAGTTTGTTCCATATGGTCAAGCCAACCACCGAGATGGCCCGATTGTGAGTCGCAACCTTACGGGCCTCCGTAAGGGTGGCCACTCGAAACGAGAACGCCCTTGAGGTTCTGGTGGGTCTGGCTAGGTCGGACCTTTGGGAGATACGCTCTGTCAGATATTCAGCTCCCAAGCCATGGAGGTTTTTGTAAACCAAAATCAACACTTTGAACCTTATTAAGGAGGTAACAGGTGGCCAGTGCAGGCGAGCCAGAATTGGGGCGATGTGGTCAAATCTGCCCACATCATTTCCTTTCCTTAACTATTCAATTTGTATGGAGAACATATATGGAAAGGCAAGATTATGATGAAGGAGTTTGGAAACTGGTGGGAGAAACATCAATAATTTAAGATATTCAGATGACAGCATCATATAGGCATAGAAAGCAACAACTACATGAAGAAACTTTTAATGAAAGTAAAAGAAAGTGTCAAAGCAGGACTGCAGTTGAATGCTAGGAAGACAAAAATCATAATTCCAGAAGAACTACACAGATTGAGCATTGAAAATGAAGAAATTTAAATAGAGATGTTGTATAACTTGGTTCAGCCATCAAACCAAGCAGAGACTGAAGCCAAGGAATCATAGGAAGACTGGGACTAGTTACAGCAGCAATGAAGGAATTAGAAAAGATTGTGCAAGACTGTGTCACTGAAGATAAATACAAAGATCATCCACACTCTTGTATTTCCAGTAACCATGTATGGGTGTGAAATCTAGACAGTTAAGAAAGTTGAAAGGGGAGAAATGATGTGTTTGAAACATGGTGCTGAAGGAGAGCCTTCCAGATACCATGGACTGCAAAAAGACAAAGATGTGGGCCCTAGATCAAATCAAACCTGAACTACCTCTGGGGGGTACAAATGATGAAATTGAGGCTGTCCTACTTTTGGCACATCATGAGAAGACGGGATTCCCCGGAAAGGACAATAATGCTAGGAAAGGTGGAAGGCAGCATTAAAAGAATAAGACCAAATACAAGATAGATTGATTCCCCAGAGGAAGACAGAAGAGATTATAAGACCTGAGAAGGGCTGTCAAGGGTAGGACATTTTGGAGATCACTGGCTTATAGGGTGGCCATAATTGAAAGGTAACTTGATGGCACATAACAACAAATTATCATACAGGGTTATATTAGGGACAATAATTTTGCATCTTTTGTGCATTCTTTTGCAGTGTGCTCATACTATCACCTTAATATTTGGATTGAAGAAACATCAAAGTTTTGTGTTTGAGGAACACCACAGTGAGGACAGCAGGTTGTGTTAAAGGTTAAATTGACAGTAAAATAAACCATGTAATTTTTTTGAACTGAAGGTAGGCAGCTTGATTTATTTCTAGATCAGCCCAGGACAACTCATAATCTCACATGAAACTAGTATTTATTTTATTTATTTATTTATTAAATTTGTATACCACTCCATCTAGCTGCATGTCTACTCTGGGCAGTTTCTAAAGTTGTACAAATATCAATCAAGATACACAATAAATAAACTATCCAATAATAAAAACATAATAAGAAATAAAACAATATTTTATTTTGTTATAAAGTAGCTATAAAGACAAGCTAAATCTGCTTTGCTCTGCTATATGGCGAGTATTTAAAATGTGTTTCCAAATGCCCTACTATAGCTAAATATTATCCTCTGTACTTCCTGAATAATATTAATGTAGTCATTTATGGGAAGAACTCCAACTCCTATAAATAATCTAACTATAAAACTTTTTATACTATATTGATTATTAGCATAACTTTGTTTTCTTGAAACTTTACATAGATAGGAAAAAGTGACTTCTTGCAATTGCTTTCATGAAGATAAAAATAATATTCATTTATCAAAATTATTATTGTATGTCACCAATTGTGATGCATACCAGCAATTAGATATCCCCCATCACTAGATTTTCAATCAGAAAATTCAACTAGAAAATTGCTTTTCTAGTTTATCAAAGGCTTTCTGAACACAAGGTAGCATCAAAATGGTATTACTTCTCCCTACAGATTGTTTTGAAATTACAGTAAGTATTCTAACATCAATCCATTCTACTTTATTTAATATGTATGCTTTTATATCTTCTTATGCAGTCCTGGTCATATGAATAATACATACTGAATCTGTACAAAGGGTGAATGTATATATATTTTAGATAATTTCTATATTTTCATTATTAAGATCTCACCATGTCTTATAATGAAGAACAAATTTGGTCAATTCAACAGCTAAAATAATGAAATAAATAAATAATAAATAATATAGTAATACAATTAAAACAAAAATACACATTAACAATTCATTAAAAGCAAGCATAGTTGGTAACATTAGGAATACTGAAAACACCAAGGAATGTATGAATAGGAATTTGGGAGTAAAAGTTCTGTTTCTGATTTAGGTAGAAGTATCAAATGTACATCATTTCAAGCAGCTAGAGTCTTATATAGTTTCATTCAAAACCTGAATGACAGATGAAAGAATTAGTGGCATTATTTTATAAAAACCTGTAGACTGGACCACAGGATTTATTATTTTTCAGAGCTTCAAGTGTGTAGTTTACAGGAACTCATTTTTTTCAGAAAATTTCTTTTGCAAAGGAGGTAAATAATGTATTGTATATAGTATAAAGTAAATGTAGAAAGTATAAAGTAAAGCTAAATGTAAATATTCTGTTGTTTATGATAAGAGTTATTAGTATTTATTTTCTTAAAGTGACATTCATTTCTTATCATTTTATTACTTTCCACCCTGATGTCTTACTAGGTATATTCCTAATTTTAAAAAAAAGTTTTAAAATACAGTATATCCTCTTATCTACCTTATGAATGTGAAGAAAATCTAACATCTCCCTATTTTTCCCGAGAATTGTGGGGGTAGGATGAGGTTGAAAAACATTAATTCTAGAAAGTACATTCTCACTGATCAGGTATAGAAGCAATCCTAGGAGAAGTTTTACACTGATGACAAAGTGTGTGAATAGCTTCTGGAGAGAGAAAAACATTTACTAAATATGGTAGGACTGTATCCATGGATTCAGTATCTGCTGATTCACTTATCCACAGTATGATATATTAAAATGGGGGGGAAACACCATATATATAGTGAACACTAGGGATCCAGAGATCATAATGTGTATAACATTCACTATAAAACAGTGTTTGGTATTTTTTTCCCACTGCATTGGGGAGGACGTGGAATCAAGGGGGGGGCGGGGGGCCCATGAGTGCACGACTTGTAATGTAGATAAATGGGCTTGCTTAAAAAGGACTGTTGAAACATACCAGATTAAATACCAGTGGCCTGGATTAGCAAAGGAAATGTACAGGTACTGGTAATGTGAATGTGGATTTGCATATGGATGGACATGGGATGCTCGTCTGATCACAAACAAATTTAACTGAGCCATCTGAAGTATTTGGGAAAGTTCATCCTCATTTGAGGTCCCCAGTCCCAAAGCAGAAAGTATGACTATACCACACTGAGTGGCTCCTGTTTATGATCTCCTGTTTCTAGAAATGCAGCATAAATTAGTAAAACTGACAAGGAAAGATGCCACTCAATTTCTTTGCTGCTCAAACTTTTCCAATGGGGAATGCATCTAAAACTAAATGGCCAACATAAATACGTGGCACAGAATAACAGTGAAACACCGAAGTGGTAATTGCAGAGAAAGGTTTATACAGTATCTTATTTATTTATTTGTAATCAAAAGGTAACTGGCTGGCTGGATAGCTTAGGGAGTTGGGTTTTTGGCTGCAGACCCAGAACTTAGGAGTTCAATTTCCCACTGTTCATGCCAGAAGAACCACCCTGGGTGGCCCTGGGCAACCTCCCCTGCCCCACGGTGTCTCCCAGAAGAAGGGAATGATAACCCACCTCTGAGTACTCCCTGCCTTGAAAACCCCAGAAAAGGTCAGAATTAAGGACAGCACACAGTTCTTATTATTAAAAAAGTATTTTAGTCATGGCAAGAAGACGTAAAGGCATCCCTCAGCCTGTACGCATTGTATGTCACCTTTAGATGTATCTCAGCTATTTTCTTTCAGCTTCCTCTGCTTTCAGAAATGAGGGGAATTGTGACTGGAGAGAAGAGTTTTATCATTTGGCTCTTGCCATGGAACACCCTTTCAAGAAAGCTCACTCTCTGGCGAACCTGGTATCCTTCTTGTACTGGAGAAACATGATATTGTATCTTGAGGTTTTCCAGAATTCTTCTTACGTGGTTTTTTAATCACTGCCTTTCACCTTTTTTTCAATCTACTGTCTTCTGCCAGTTACTGCTAGCTGTAAGTGTTTTGATATCATTATTTATATATTTATTCTTTAATATACCTGTGAGTTGCTGCCCCAGGAGTTTTTAAACTGAACTTCAACCAACCAACCAACCAACCAACCAATCGAAGAACAAACATACAGTATTGACATTAGAAAGCCCTGTGTTGCTGTCATTACACCAATCATTCCCTGTAAAAATATAAATTAAATATACAGTGACCACATTTCCATATAGTAAAACCACCTCCGAAGTCTTTAAAATGTGCGACTCACCTGTACCGATGAATCACAGAGCATTTGGTCTGGTTTTTCCGTGCCAGATGGAGGAGGGATGTTGGGGCTGAAGACCATGAGGTCACTCTTGAGGCCGGCCTCACTACTTACACCTGCCAGGATATGGCTGTGACGGTTGGAATAGGACCAGCTGCCCACTTCACTGGCACAAACCAGAGTGGCTGTGCCAGGGCCATACATCATGGACTCCTTTACCTGGGATTGGCATCGCAGGACAATGTATGCTATGATGGCAAGGAGGAAAAAGCTGGATATAGAGCAGATGGCTATGATGAGGTAGATGTTGACATTGCCCCCCAAGGGCTTTGAGCTTCCCCCCATTCGAGGGAGGTGAATGTCAGTATGGATGTGCTGAGTACTTGCCACGAGTGACAGGCTCAGGGTGGCTGTAGCTGACAAGACGGGCTTTCCATGATCCTTCACCACCACCCGCACACTGTGACCACTGCCACCAACCTCTCCCTCGTCAAGGACACGGGTGGTGCTGACCTCACCGCTGTATTGCCCTACTCGCCAAGGGCCATTGGCTCCTTCATGTATTTCATAGCGAAGCCATGCATTATAGCCGGAATCGGCATCCAGGGCATGGATTTTGCCCACCACGTGCCCGGCTGTCACGGGAAACACTAGAAGAACAGGGGTTTCCTCTGACTGCCTAGTTACAGCAGGTGCATTGTCATTTTCATCCATCACAAAGACTTGAATGGACACATTGCCAGACAAGGAAGGCAAACCAGCATCCTTGGCAATCACCTGGAACTCCAGCAGCTTCATCTCCTCATAGTCAAAAGGCTGCAAGGCATAGAGCTTCCCACTCTCTGAGTGCACAGAGATGTAGCTGGAGAGTGGCCAGAGCTTCTCATCTATCCAGTAGGTGACCAGGGAGTTCTCAGCCACATCTGGGTCAGAGGCAGACACTGTGAAGATGTGAGCACCAGGTGGGTTGTTCTCCTTCACAAAGACCGTGTAAGAAGATTGTGCAAAAGTCGGTGTGTTGTCGTTCACGTCACCAATGGGTACCACCAGGCTACTGGTGACTGACATAGATGGGGTCCCATGGTCTTGGGCTTTTACAACCAGTTTGTATTCTGCCACCTTCTCCCGATCCAAGGGTTCAGCCACCACCAAAGAGTGGTAATTCTTGAAAGTGGATGTTAACTTGAAGGGAATCCCAGCAGGGTGCAGTGAACAATTTATTTGCCCGTTGGTCCCAGAGTCCCTATCAGACACACTGATCAGAGCTACCACCATCCCAGGCAGGGAGTCCTCTGGCACTGGGACTGATAAAGACTTCACTGACATCTCAGGGGCATTGTCATTGACGTCTAGCACTTCAATCACGATAGTACAATAACCCGTCATAGGGTTGCTTCCTTTGTCACTAGCTTGCACCTGAATTTCATACTGATGGCTTTCCTCAAAATCTAAGTTTTCTTTGGTTCTTAACTCCCCATTTATATAATTTAAATTAAATGCATTTTTAAATTTAACTGGCACACGGCTCTGAAATGAATATGTGATCTCTTTATTGATTCCTTCATCCAAATCTGTGGCATTTAATTTCATTACTAATGTCCCACTTGGAACATCCTCTGCCATCTGGACTTTGTAAATGGATTGGTTAAAGGCAGGTGCATTGTCATTTTCATCGAGCACAGAAATCACCAGCTGGACTGTGCCACTGAGGGCTGGCTTCCCTGCATCTGTGGCCGTGAGCAGCAGATGATGCACAGCCTTGACCTCTCTGTCTACAGGGGCCTTTAAAAGGAGTCCTAATGACTGGCTTTCATCATGTTTCCTCTGAACATCTAGAGAAAAGTACTCACTAGGACTGAGCATGTAAGTAAGGAGAGAATTTGAACCAATGTCAGCATCAGAAGCTCCCTCCAGTGGGAAAAATGATCCAGGCACCCTCATTTCTGAAACAAAGACATGTTGTTCCTTCTGAGGGAACATCGGAGCATTGTCATTTATATCCTTGATCTCCACCTCTACATGGAAAACCCTCAGGGGCTTATCTACAATCACCTCCAGATGAATGGCACACAAAGGGCTCTTGCCACACAGCTCCTCCCTGTCTATTCGAGAATTCACAAACAAGATCCCATTCTGGACATTTACCTCTAAATAATCTCCGTGGCTTTGGGACTCCATCCGGAACATCCGAGGCACCAGCTCCTCCACCTCCAGCCCCAGGTCCTGAGCGATGCGGCCAACAAAGGTGCCATGCTGGGCTTCCTCCGGCACAGAATAATGGAGCTGGCCTCTCCCCACCTCCCAGGCCATGCTGAGAAAAAACAGCTGGAGCAGATGCCTTCTTGCTAGAGAGCACTGGAGCAAAAGAGCCATAGCAATGGTAGGTGTGATTCCTGGTTTTCAAAATTAAATCCACTCTTGGGGGTTGCCATTCAAGGCTAGGAAACATCCAGTTTTCCGTCCTGCTGTCTCTGTCTCCTTTCTTGCTGTATCATTTGGGAGGGGAGATTTGTATGAAGAGAGCCTTTTGCTTTTCAGTGGGCAGCGACATCTTGTGACAACTGGTATAAATGGCACACCGCTTTGTCCTCCTTTTTGATTTTTCCCTTTCTTGGTAGTCAAACACAATTGCATCTCATCATTCATACGCAAGCTATTTAGATTACACTCTGTTATTGTTCTTTTGAGAAATTATTCTATACATCTTGAGTGTTTATTATTATTATTATTATTATTATTATTATTATTATTATTATTATT